>OV049924.1:71867461-72277154 GCA_920104205.1 Eupeodes latifasciatus | reverse complement strand
CAAGGCTCAAGAAAAAAGAACACAAAAATAAACGCCAACGAAAAATTGAACAAACATTCATATGTCCTTTTTTGTCACAAGACAAAAAATACACACATTCGCAAAAAAAAACCCATACAAATAAATAACAATTTGAAGGCTTCTGACAAAAAATAAAAATGAAGTTAAAAGCTCATTACAAATGAATTTAATATTCATTTCGCACAACATCCGTACTTAAATTTGTACAAATGTACATCCCAAGGATAAAGTAACTCTATAAGATAAAAAAGTGCGTAGCTCTATGTTATGTAGGATCTTCTCCTTATTGTATAGAGACACACAAAAAACACACACACACATTGACGTTCATTTGCATTTATAGAGGTGTGCTCCTGCGATTCTGACCAGGGTTGCCAGCTTTTTGTGAACTATTATCGCAATTATTTTCTTAATTCAAAATTATATAAGAAAATAGGAAAACCGCTAATAATATCTCATTTTTTAACAACAAAATTTCATAGAAAGCTTCATGAATTAATGAATACAGAACAATAAGGTTACTTCTTCATCTACATAATATAATTTAAGACTTTGAGCATATTTGGGATTAGCTGAAAGTTTGAAGAGAAATTCGTATCAGCAATTTCTGAGATAATATCGCACAATCTGGCAATCCTATTTCTGACGCCTTATATACCTTCATTCTGATTCTTAATACTTATAAGTTATAACTTCAAACAAAAAAGCAGAACTTTGTGGTTATTTTGTATTTGTACACATATTACCGTTGCTTGTTCCAATTACATTGTCTTATTATTCATGTAATTTTGTTTTTTCTTTGTTGTGTGTTATGGGTGCGTGTCCTTGTTTTTCGTTAAAAAATAAGGTTAACACTCTGGAGCCAACCGCATTTTGTAGCCTTAATGGAAAATGTTACTGCCATGGGTGCTTTTATGTTGTACGCATTTTAACGCAATGCAAACATACAAAGTACCATCATACAGTTTTGGTCATATAATTAAGCCAATAAGGAAAAATCAATTGTTATCAAATTGCTTGCAGTTAGTTGTCATATGGTCGTTATGCAAGTGGACAAACGCAAGTACAAACGTGTCCTAAAAAATGGATATCAGAAAAGCAAGTTCTGAGCGAGTTTCAGGCTGGATTTCGTGAGTCACATTCAACTGTGGATCACTTTATATCAAGTATTGTGAATTCATGCATACGAGGGTTGTTCAAAAAGTTAGCGGAATGCAAGGGAAGGGGGATGAAATTAAGCACATTTTGATTTTTCCTTTTCAATATACTCTCCCTTAAGTCTAAAGCACTTTTCACATCAGCGGAAAAGTTTATTAATGCCTTCGAAAAAAAATGATTTATCAAGTCCTTCACATCAGTTATCGCAACGTGACTCTTGTGAACTGCTGCATTGACTTGCAAAAGCAGAACACCTTTTGTCCATTTTCCTCTCCTTTTTTCTATGATGGCTTCATTTAAATTATGTAGGATTTGTACGTAGTATCCGCCGTTTATATTGACATCCTTTTCCTTGTTATCAATAAGCAAAATCCCCTCCGAATCCCAAAAGACTGTAGTTATGAATTTTCCAGCCGATTGTTAGACCTTGAACATTTTAGAAGGTGCTTTGAGTCTTTTGCGCTACTGCATCGACTCCCGTTTCGACTCAGGCTCAAAATAATGAACTTAAGTTTCATTTTCAGTCACAATTCTGGCAATAAATTCATCTTTTTTTCCTTTAAAGAGATTCAAAAGCTCACGAGAAGACTTTACTCGCTATCGCTTCTGAACAGCTGAAAGCATTATCGGCACCCACCTTGCACTGACCTTAGACATGTCAAGATGGTCATGCAGAATATTTAAAATGGTTGAAGGTGATACTCCAATTATTTCTGCAAGTTGTTTCTTCTTTAGTCGAGAAGCTTCCGCAACAAGTTTCTCGACTTTTCCGACGATGCCTGAGGAAGTTGCCTCAATCTTCTTCTATGGACTCTCTACCTTGTTTAAAAAGACTAGACTATGCCACTTATAAATCATTGTTTTCCCAGGGCAAGAGTCTACGTAAACATCTGTTTGGATTCGGCATAAATACTGTACCTCCCCATCCTTGCAATTATTCGCACTCAGGGATGGTTGAGAGTTGGAAGTCAACAGACCTCTACGGACTGTTAAGTCACCTTATTTATTTATTTATTTCAATTTTGATAAGCATCTCACCAAAAAACTTGCCAGTGCTTTAAACGCGTACTTGGAAAAATTGCATGGCAGATGCACTTGTACCGCTAAGTTTCTACTCGTATTATAAAGTCTTCCAAACTTCGGCAAAGTCGATTTTGTGTTATGGAGCATGGGTTCGGGTATTTTTAACTTCCCATAGGAAGTTATTGTAATGGGTCCCATTTGTCGAATTGAAAATTTTGACATTTCTCGACGTTTCAAGGTCCCTAGAGTCGAAATAAAAGATTTTTAGAAAGATGTCTTTACGTGCGTGTGGACATACGTTCGCCACGTTTTTTTCGTCGTCCATAGCTCAAGAACCAGAAGAGATATCGACTTCAAATAAATTTTGTTATACAGATAATAAGGCAGAAAGATGCAGAAACGGCTCTCAAGAAAATTGCGTGGGTGGTTTTTTTACCATAGCAGTTTAAAAAAAAGTTGAACATTTTGGTTAACCCTAAATATCTCATGAACCAATGACGCTAGAGACTTGAATTTTAGATTATATATTGTAACGTGATACAAAACAATTATATTTTTAGAAAAAAATCCAATTAACGGGGTTTTTTATAAATAAAAAAAACTGAAACAAAAATGTGTCAGCCCGAAAATTTTACGACTAAAATATGATTTCATCTCCAAAACAATTTTGTGCAACGAAGAATAATGTTTTTGACATCTGATAAAATTTTGAGAAAAATCTAATTGACAGTTTTTTTTACAAAAAATAAAAACCTAAAAAAAAATTATTAATAAAAGTTGGTAAAAATTGAATTTCGACTCAAATATCTTTTCAAAAATTTGAGATAACGGCTTCTAACTAATTTTAACTTATAAGAAATATTGTTTTCAACATTAGGAAAAATTTTGAAAAAAATCGAATTGACAGTTTTCTTACAAAAAAAAATTATAAAAGTTGGTAAAAATTGTTTTTCGACGTAAATATCTTTTCAAAAATTTGAGACATTGGCTTCAAACTAATTTTATCTTATAAGAAATATTGTTTTCAACAATCGATAAAATTTTGAGAAAAATCGAATTCACAGCTTTTTTTTACAAAAAAAAAAAAACAATACTAAAACTTGGTAAAAATTTACTTTCGACTCAAAAAGCTTTTCAAAAATTACAAATATTGGCTTCAAACTTATTTAATTTCACAGAAAATATTGTTTTCGATATTTATATATCATTCGATATAAAAATCCAACAGTCCGTTTTTTCATAAAAAATAAAATCTACAAAAAGTAGTACGCAAATTTGGTGAAAATTGATACATATAGACAAACTTTTAAGCAAGACAAATCGACAGACGGGATGGGAAGTTATCAGTGTGGGTCGCATCCAAGCCTCTTTTTTTAAACTTGCTATGGTAAAAAAACCACCCACGCAATATTTTTGAGAGTCCTTTCTGCATCTTTCTGCTTTATTATCTGTATAACAAAATTTATTTGAAGTCGATATCTCTATTGTTTTTGAGCTATGGACGACGAAAAAAACTTCACGAACGTACGTACGTACACACGCACGCACAGACATCTTTCTAAAAATCTTTTATTTCGACTCTAGGGACCTTGAAACGTCGAGAAATGTCAAAATTTTCAATTTGACAAATCGGACCGATTACAATAACTTCCTATGAGAAGTTAAAAATGTCGATCTGCATTTTGTCATTTTCTAATTTCGTATTCTAAACTTTTAAACACGTTTTATATTATCAAGTAATAAAACCTTCAAATGTTTATAAAACCACTTTTACTGAGAATTGAGAATAGAAAAATTAAATTATTTATAAAGAAGACAATCTCCAAATTCAACATCTTGCATCTTAAAATCCTCGTTTGTATCCAATTCTATTAATTTTCTCAAATTTCTTATTTGAACCCCATAGATTATGGGTCATTGATAGCTTGATTATTTGTCCACTTAAAATCTGAACAAATTTCCTCACAGAACTGTGTAAAATTATGTTTTAAAAAATAAACATAAGCATTTTAAAAATCAATTACTTTAATAACATAACAAACATAAACATTTTACAATTCATACATAATTTTTAACAAAAAAAATATAGATTTAATTTCAGTGGATTTATTATATGACCACAACTGTACGCAAGTACAAAAACAACAGAGATGTAGTTAATATTTTTGTTGTTATTTCATTTATTTTCCAACAACCATATTTACATTTGCATAAACAAAACATACATAAACTAAACACGCATCCCTATGGAATACTTAAAGTTTGTTTGCATTTTTATTTTTATATTTTTGTTTAATATTTTTGTTTTGTTTTTTAATATTTTTGTTCAGTTTTTTGAAAATTCGATACATTTGCATTTACTGAATATCCTTATGTTTCCCGTAAAAGAAAATAATCTCATCTCGTTTTGTAAACAAAATTTTATGCTATATTGCACACATAAGCGAGAATTCATTATGAAAATCACTGTTATTTGATTTAAGTTCTTTTATCTCTGGTTTTGGTTATAAGATACAAAAATACAAGTGAAAGTGTAAAACTTAATTTTGTTTTAATCGAATTTCGGTTATATACACTAAAAAGAGAAACTTTGTCTTAGCTCGAAAATACTTTATTCTGAATGACGACCTTTGTTTTAGCACTTCCGAATAAACACATTGAATAAGTCTGATGGTAATGTTAGGAAAGACATTTCATTTGAAAAAAATTTAAACTTCCAAATTTAAATTAATTAATTTGTGTACAGAACGATTTGAATGTTTTGAACAATAAATAAGGTTGTTGGGTCATTTAGGTCTCGAGCAAGATTGAAATCGGAAGTATCTGTCTTAGGCTCTCTTTTTTTCTAGATAATTGAATGATTTTGCGAGCGAATCTTAGGTAAATACACATCTTAACTAATTTTTACTTGCGACATATAACAACTAAATACATACATACATATATGGCATGTTTTTCATTCGTAAACGATTTCGAACACGAGATTTTAATCAAACATGACATTAGAAGTCGGACAAAGTGGATCCCCCGATTCCGTCCGTCTGGAGTCGATTGAGTTCAATCTTTGAAATAATGCTTTAAAGCAGATTCGCGAAAGACGTTTTTTTCATTTGTTTTAAGACTAAAAATAACAGTAGTCCTCATACAATTTTTTTTGGTAAAAAATCGAAAATTCGATTTTTCTCACAATTTTATTAATTTGTTTTCTTAATTTGGCTTCTTTGAATTCTTTTTTCTATTGCTCCAGAAGGTACTCGCCTAAAAAACCGTTGTTTTGTTTTAAAGTTTTCTCAAAAACTAATGAACGATTTCAATAATTTTTCTACACAAGCTCTTATACTATCTTATAAACGGGTCAATATTTTTTAAAGAAATTTAAAAACGTATATTAATATTCTCGACAAACCTACAAACAACAAATATTTTTAAACTTAAATTAAAAAAAATCTTCTATATATATCTATATATATAAAAATGAATTGCTGTTCGTTAGTCTCACTAAAACTCGAGAACGGCTGAACGGATTTATCTTATCTTAGTCTTGAAATGTTCGTGGAGGTCTAGGGAAGGCGAGAAAAAATCGAATAATTTCCGGGAAAACCCTAAAAACAGCCCTTTTCTATTTCCCATACAAACGTTTTCTACAGTAAATTTGAACTTTATTGCTGTTCAATTAAGTTCATATTAAATTATAAATCACTCACTGTTGTCTAAGCAATTGAGGTGTGTTCCTAACGTCAAAGAGTCAATTTGCAATTTATTACCGCTGCATAAAGTTCAAATTCAATCATATCTATGAAAATAGTCTTCGCGTGCGCTTTGGAGGATCTAATGTCGCGTTCCGAAAATAAACAAAAGTGAATCGCGAACGCGTAAAAAAAATGTAATAAACTATTAGTAGTATTGATTTCCAATTAATTTGGTCGGCTTCGCGAAACTTAATTTTAGCTAACTTCAGTTGTAACTGTATCAGATTATTTTTTTTAAGTTTGATAAATCTTAAGTTTTGTCACAAATTAAGTTTCTGAACACAACCATAATATTTGACATTAGATTTGACAACCAACTAATATGTCAATCTTTCTGTCGCACTTCAGAACACGGAGATTTATGACTTAAAGGTAAACTCAAAAAAAAATAAATACAAAAATCAGAACACGGAAAAAAGTATTACGATTGACGATATTGTGCTACGATCATGGTTACGATATTCTATGAGTGCAACACCAATTTGCAACATCGCCAAAAATAGCGCAATGGCCAAGATCCTACAGGTATGCAAATTAATTGTTTGGGATGAATGCAAAATGGCCCATAAGAGGTCACTGGAGGCGCTGGACAGAACATTGAAAGATCTTCGTGACAACCAAAATATTTTTGGTGGGGCAATGATTCTGTTGTCAGGTAATTTTCGTCAGACTTTTCCAGTTATTCCCCGATCAACTGTTGCTGATGAACTAAATGCATGCCTAAAATCATCGAATTTGTGGCAGTACGTAAAGACACTCCAATTAACAACATGACGAAACTGCAAATGTGTTTCCGAAGCAGTTGTTAGATATTGGAAATAATAAAGTTGCAATGGACACCTCGACCGGATTCATCACATTACACACAGATTTCTGTCACATCACAGATTCAAAAGAGGAGCTTATTCATCGTGTTTTCCCAGATATAGCGTTAAAGTTCAATAATCATAATTGGCTGGGTGAACGAGCAATATTGGCAGCGAAAAATAAAGATGTCGAGGATCTCAATGCGACCATTCAGAATTTTCTTCCAGGACAGTTGGTTTCCTTCAAATCAGTCGACACCGTTATGAACCAGGATGACGTAGTCAACTATCCCACGGAGTTTTTAAATTCACTGGAATTGCCTGGATTACCACCTCACAATTTGCAGTTAAAAGTAGGATCAGTTGTCATCATGCTGGGTAACATTAATCAACCTCGACTATGCAATGGAACAAGACTGGCTGTGAAAAAGCTGATGAATAACGTCATTGAGGCAACAATAATAAAAGGAAAATACAAAGGAGAGGATGTCTTGATTCCGCGAATACCGATAATTCCAACGGATTTACCATTCGATTTTAAACGCTTACAATTTCCAGTACGTCTGGCCTTTGCGATGAGACAATAAGTAAACCGCAAGGACAGTCTTTAGAAGTTTGCGGAATCAACTTGGAGTTTCCCTGTTTCGCGCATGGACAATTATACGTCGCGTGTTCGCGCGTCGGAAAACTGTCTTCTTTGTTTATTTACGCACCACAAAACAAAACAAAAAATATAGATTATGAGAAAGCTTTAAATTGATTAACAAACTGTATCATAACAGTGTGTGTCTGTTAATAAAAATTTAAACCTTATAAATAGCCAGTATTTCAGGAAAACTCTGTTTTTTTAAGTAAGCTACATGATGTGTCAAAAATAATAATAAAACTTCATGCTTCATTAATTTGTTTGTTTTGAAATAAATGTATACGTATGTATATATGTTTAGGTCTTTTATTTATCGATTGAGGCAGTACGAAGTCTGTCGGGTCAGCTAGTTGGATATAACATTAATTGGCATCAAAATTTTTGAAGAAAAACTTGATTTATAGTTAAATTTTTTAATTTTCAAATATAAGTACTCTTTGTAGTTCGTGCAACTCAGTCGTATACTTTTTTTGTTTGAATTTTTAATTTCCTCAAAAACTAATCATGCGATTTATATCAACCAATATATCAGCCAAAAGATTATTCTAAAAAATTGGAGAAATATTTTCTAATTTTTTTTAAAATTTCTATGAAAATGCCTCCGATATTTTGGTAAACTTAAGACTTTCTGCTACATACAGGGTGTCCCTTAAGCAATGGTAAAAACCAGAATTAATAGTTTAAAATTCATACCTTTTTAAAATATTTGGAAACAAATCTCTTTCCGGGCCGGTGGTATAAAAACCGTACCACCTATTTTATAATATTTGTATGCTTAATTTACATTTTTCTTTTATTCTTGCCTGAAGACCAGAAAACCTTCCCGACATATTTGCCGCGTTGTCGTAGATTTGGCCTCTGCAATCTGTTGTCGAAATGTCATGATCCTCCAAAACCTTCAGTATGGTTTCCGCTAAATAATCAGATCTATGTTTTTTAATTGGAATAAAGTCCAAAAACCTTTCAACAGGTTCGTGATCTTTTACGTAACGAATAATAAATGTTAGTTGATCAACATGAGACAGATCAGGTGTACTATCAACGCTTACTATTGACCTATAGAACAAATAGTGAGAAGTGTAATCTTTCATCTATCTCATTGAATGGCCAAAAACAAAAACTCTTTACCTCTTTACCTTGAAATCTTAAAAAATTGAGTGCCGTTTATCCGACGGATAGTTAAATCGCCTATGCACGAGTTTCTGCGTTGATGCAAACTTGTATGCGCGTTGCAAATATAGAAACATCATTATCTTTATTTTTTCATACAGATACAGTGATATTCAAAATGTGTGTGTTTTTTTTTTGTTGTTTCTGTCAGAAAGCAAACTGCATTGCCACTCAGTTAGTTAATCATATTTCTGTTTTAATTTGAATATAATTTCGCAGGGAATGTGATTTAAATTATTCAGCAAAGGTTGTTGTTCAGCAAGGAAGGTACGAATTCTGATCATTCTTTATGCATCTAAAATTGTATCGAAATATTTTTTTTCTCTTGAAAATAGACCAATAGAGGCTAAGTGATGTTTTAGCAATTTGGGGGCCCCTGGTGATTGCGGGGTCTGTGTATATGTAAAAACAGGGCATGCACGGATTTTACAGCAATACTTAGAGAACAATGTGAGCACAGGCTAAATGACACCATGTTTGAACTTCAACAGACCCCCTCACAACTACATTTCCTGATAGACATAAATAGCTGAACAGACGACTGTATTTATATCTATATATTTATATACTGAGACGGCTTGAAAACTGATGCTGTGGTAGGTATGTATATGTATGTTTCTTTTCGGAACAAAATTGATCTCGCAAGCTCCCCACTAAAAGCAGTGTTTTCCAATCCAAGGTATTGGCAGTAAAAAACGCTACAAAACAGGACTCAATTATGGCGCTTGCTACCACGGGCTTATATCACTGTTTTTGTTGATATCCACAAACAGTAATAAATCGATCTCTGGCACAACCTTCAAATCGAAGCTTGTAAATTACAGTCACCAAGAATTAATGGGTTCTTTGCTCACAGAATAACATTAGACTCTGCTTGGTACCAGGTTACAGTACCACTTTGCAACAATCAAAGATTGACTCTACCATAAGCACCCTATATTGTATATTAAAATAGATCATTGGTAACAAAGTACTCCAGGAAATCAATTAACTTTTGGAAACGCGATTACTTTTGAGCATAAGAACTAGCTACAGCCTGTTGGCATACCACAGGAAGAAAATTCGGCTTATTGACGACGACCTATTACAAAGGTTGTAACGATGAGGAAGAGCACAAGGACACTACTCGTACTCACTTCCTATGCCACTGCCCAGCATTGTGCCACACAAGATACAAATTCTTAGAAAAATACTTCTACGGTAATTTTGAAGAACTAGAAGACTTTACGTAGTACCCGTGGCAAGATGGTTAGTGCGTTGAACTGTCCGAGCAAACGGGACCAAGTCTCCTGTTAGTGACGAAGGTTGAGCTTCAGCTCATCTTCAACTCAATAAAAAAACAAAAAGTCGATGGTATATCCAACGTTGTACTAAGACATTTACCGATGGAGGCAATTGACATTTACACCACACTCTTCAATAATGCACTGAATAATGCATATTATCCAGTGCATTGGAAGACCGCTGTGGTTCATCCTCTCCCGAAAAAGGGAAAGGACAACTCCAACCCGTCAAATCTTCGGTCGATAAGTCTTCTTCCGAGCATCAGCAAAGTTTTCGAAAAGAGCATCAAAAGGGCTCTGACTAAGTGGGCTGCGGACAACAAAATAATTCAGGATAAACAGTTCGGGTTCAAGGCGGGTCATGACACAATTCATGCTGCGTCTATACTCGTTTCTGATATCCAATGGAATAAATCAACAACAATGCACAGGTGCTGTTCTGGTTGATTTGGAAAAGGCCTTTGACACCGTATGGTTAGAGGGTCTTTACCTAAAACTGAGCAGGCTTGGCATAAGCAACCCATTGTTGTATATACTTTATGATATGCTTAACGGTAGAAAGTTTGTTGTCAAAAGTGGCAATGTAACTTCTACCACAACATTCCAAATTAACAATGGTCTTCAACAGGGAGCGTTGAATTCGCCGATTCTCTTCAGCATTTACACCAGCGATCTGATAGGTAGTCTTACAAAGGCAATTGCTTACGCCGACGATATAATTGCGTACAGAATGGCCCGAAGGGTTGAGGTTATTAGAATTCTCTTGCAGCGTGATTTCGACAAGATTCAGCGATATTGCGACGACTGGAAACTGAAAATAAATGTCCAGAAGTCGGAGACAATTCTGTTCCGGACTCCGTTGGCTAGGGCAACGAGGGATACGTGCAAGAATTGGCGCAAGATGGTCATCGCTGATCTTCACGGGCAGCGATTAGCGAGCAAAAGTGTAGTGAAGTACCTCGGTATCTGGTTAGATCAGTATTTATATTTCGACAGACATATAAATGTTGCTCTGACCAGGGCCCGAGGAGCCTTCGCTCTGACGAAACGGCTGTTTTTTAGCAGTCGGCTTGAGCCCAGAGTGAAGGTAATTTGCTACATGGCCCTCATACGGCCGATGATTGTTTATGGTTGTCCTGTGTGGTTCAACGTTGCCCCTTCCCAGATGGAGAAGTTTCGGGTGTTCGAGCGGCAGTGTTTACGACGCTGTACCGGCTTATATCGAACAGCCGAATCTTCTTACGTGCATTACTATTCCAACGAGGTCCTATACAACGGGGCTCGAATCAACAGAATTGACAATTTCGTGATAAAACTCGTTCGAGGTCACATTGCAAGAGCTATGTCTTCGACCAACAATTTAATTTTCGGGGCGTTCTATCCGAACGACGAGTATTTTGAAAGTGCACGCTTGAGCGGCTTCATTCCACCAGAGGCATTCCTCTTTTTAGATAGATGCGGTCTGATACAGGATAGATTGGCAGTTCCGCTAATCTACCACGTCAGACGACGAACCGTGGATAGGCGACTCCTGTACAATCGGGACGTCATGGCACAAGGCGGAGCAGAGCTCCTTCGGTTCAGTAGGGCTGTGTCCGAACGGGACTGAACTGATAGGGTGAAGCAGGAGAACCAGTTTTGGTGGCTTCAATCGGCACTTGATAGTGGGTAGTCGGGATGGGGTTTTAAGCCTTGGCCGGCTTACATATTTGTTTTATAGTTTTAGGGTTTAGTTTTAAGTAAAATAGGCATGGTGGCACAAAAAAAAATACACAAAAAAATACAAAAAAAAAACAAAAAAAAAATACAAAAAAAATAATAAATAAAAAAATAAAAAAAGACAACAAAATATGAAAAACAAAAAATGTTAGTTAGATTTGCTGCTGTGGTTGTTCTAGTTTGAAGTAGTTTATAGGTAGAATAGGTAGTTTCAGTTAGCTTTAAGTTTTATATTAAGGACCTTGTTTTAAGTAGTTTTTAAGTAAAAATAAAAAAAAGGATATTGATTTAGTTTTTTTGAAATTTTCTAATGAATAAAAAAATAAATAAAATGGAATTGAAGTTAAATAGATCTTAGGGCCTTAGCATTAAGTATTATTGTTTAACTTAGAGTGTCCGTATGGGACCAGTAAGTTAGTTGTAAGTTATGGATAATTAGGCTAGTTTTATGAATTTTTGTCTAGCTTTAAGATAGATTTAAGATTGAATTAATAAAAAAAAAAGTGCGTTGGACTGTCATGCCAGAGGTCTTGGGTTCGATCCCTGCCTATGTTATATAAAGTTTTTTTCACGGGTACTGCCTCTTGCGAGGAATTGACAAATTCTCCAAGAGTAATTCTTGTCATGAAAAGTGCTTTCTCAAATTTGCCGTTCGGATTCGGCTTAAAACTGTAGGTCCCTTCCATCCCTGACAACACTACTCGCACACAGGAATGGTTGAAATGTTGCGCCACCCAATTCATTTTATTTTAGAAGACTTTGCAGGAAACAGTCTCTAGTGACAAAAGATAGAATCATATAAGTTACACTTTCACTTTTTAGGAAAGTTATAACACTTTCAAGGTATCACAAGGGATCTACATTGTTGATAACTAAATCAATCTTCAGCCCATTTACCTAACCTAGCTTAGGTAATTGTGACTCATTCGAGCATTTTATTTTATCGTAAATTAATACAAATATTATAGACTTCCATAAACACCTGATATACAGTTGTTTATTTTTATTTTTATGTTATTGCATTAAAAAAAAATAAAACCAGTCGTAATGGTAAATACGAGTATTATGTACATAAGAGTAATAAACCAAACCTACTCCTCATCGTTTAAAGAACTCAATTTCAAAACCATTTGAAACCCAGGATTCATCTCTACCCGCTCTCTAAACTTTCCTCTTTTATTTAAAAGTTTATTGAAAAAGCCAGTATTATGATTTTATCCTTATAAGTACATCTAAACCTACATTCAAATAGCCGCACATCACTTTGTTTTCAATTAATGCAAATTTGAAAACAAAACAAAATAGGTATTACGAGTATTACGGTAAGGTTTCTATTTTTTTTTTTTTTTCATTTAAAAATTCAAAACCTCGGAAATTACAATTTAAAACAAAACAAAAATTCAAATAATTTAACATTTGAATATTTATCTATGTAGATACATGAATACCGCCAGGTTTATATATTCAAAAAAAGGATATCAAAATTTAAGGTAAAAGAGATAATTTGAATGTCTGTTTCTTGTCATAAATTTCAAAAACATTAAATCAATTCGATGTTGTTTTCTAACTCTCCAAAAAAGTTTTCACGTGCCAGCAACTACCGCGCCGCACTTTCCGACCCGGCCAGCTGAACCTTTTCCTTTATAGTATATGTATGTACATCGGAATATCAGGATTTGGAAGCCCCAAAAAGTCTGTACAAGGATTCGCTTTAAAAAAAAATATGTATATAAATTATTCGGTTCCTCCTGTATACTTATACATACATAATATTGGATGTGAAGTTAAAGTAGTTGATTGTAAATAATTTATGTTTTAACCACCACCCCGCACCTCCCCGTCACACACCGCCTCAGGTGCGCGTGCTGTTGTAGAATTATTTCAACAATTTTTTTTTATTCACTCATTAATAAATTATAAATTCTCAAACAAATGTTAATGAAGCATGATATTTTTCATTTCTTTTAATTTTCGAATAAAATCCTTGGTACGGGTACATTATCGGTTTTAACAATAAAATCACTCCGACTCGGCTCAAACACAGACCGACCAATTGGAAAAGTGAAATAATAATAAGTAATCGAGGGGTGGACAGGGGAGGGGGTAATGTAGGGAAACCACAGTGCCTCAAGGTAAATCCTGATATTATAAAAAAAAAGTAAAACACAACCGTATAATTTATTTATCACTGTAAAATAAACCAATAATCATATTTTCATTCGTGTATAGCTTCCAACTTATCGAAATGAACCACACAAAATGTTCGAGAGTGAGAGTAACATCGACATCGAGTATGAGTTCGATTTAAATTTCAAACAAAAAAAGAATTGAAATTATTTTACAGAGGGTAATTTAATTTTTTGTTTTATTGTTGGTTAAGAAAAGAATTTTCCAATAGAAGCCTAGAAATTATTAAGAGAAATAATTCATAATCCATAATTAAAATAATTATAGTTTTGTGTTTATACTTTTTGGGTGATTGTACTTATTTTAGACTAACAGACTCGACGATGATGACGATTAAGGCGACGGTGACGGCGACGGACATTAATTTTCAAAACTTTCGATTTTCTTCAAAGTTTGACCTAAATTGTGTGTTGGCTGGCAAGGGAGGGGAGAAAGATAAGAGTTTTCAGGAGACGTGATCTGTGTTTAGAAATTCATTTTGAATTGAAGACTTCTTGGTCGGTACACTATTTTATCCGTTCATGAATTGTTATGACATGGCAATCAAATAAATCTTTTTCTCCGACTTGCACCTATAAAATAAACAAGTGTATCTTTCTGTCTTTAACTTAAGTCGTTATGGTGGTGGCAACGGAGATAGAAAAGAAAGAAGAGGGTGATGTATATAAGTCTCTACTTATCACAATACCAAGAAGAAAAAAATTAATAAAATCCTCAAAAATAAAAATACATTTAGTTTGAAAAGATTTTTCTTAGTCATTTGACACGGGATATCTTTGTTCATGACAAAAACAAAATGTTTTTCTTAGCTTTGGATGAATAAGCAGAAGTACTGTTTTTTTTTTTTTTTCTTTCATAAATTCTCTTTTTCTTTAAGTTGAAAAATGTTGAAAAAGCTTTATTTTATAATAATCAAAAGAACTCCTGGAAAGAGCCAATCATATTTTTTTTTGTCATAAATTCGAAAGTTTTTCATAAAGATGCTTTTATATAAATTTTTCCCTTTTCTCCCATTTATCAGTACCTATCACAATTTCAATATTTCTTAAGTTAGGGAGGTATATTTTTTGTTTTAAACAATTTCCTTTCTTTTGTGTTTATAGTTGACTTATTTTGAGATCTTAATTTTTTTACACAAAGATTTTGTCATTTCAATGAAGTGAAAAAAAAAATAAGAAATAAAAAGTGTTAATGTGCTATACTATGGGAGGAGAATGCGAAATTGTTGGAAAGTTAAATTCATTGTTTTCTTTTCGTTTTTTTTTTTTTAACTTTTTGTTACCTTGTCTTGTTTTGTTAATGAAAGAAATTCCATTAGTTTAAGGCTCTTTTTAATCATTCATCTAATGTTAACAAGCGATACGTGTTTTGTGTGTGGTTTGGGTAAAATCCAGCAGAAAACTTACCTGAAAGAAAAAAAAAGTATTTTATAGTTTTGTTTGAGTTATTTTATTTAAAATTAAAAAAAATTTGCTACAGAGCTAAGATCACGACTTAGAAATCATAGTAATAACTTAATCCAACAATCTGTTAGCGAGGCGTTCGTTTTTCGGCGTCTGCACCGAACAAGACCTTCTGATCTAGCGCAAACAAATTAATCTCTCCACTCGAATTTTGTGGAATCTTCAGGTCCTCTCGTTGGGGAGCTTCCTGACAAAACGCGAACAAAATGACGCTAAAACTACTTGTTAAGCTGGACTTAGTTGTAGTAATAATATAGAAGATAAGGGAGGTGAGTTTTAGTCAGTAAAAATCTGACACTACTATAAGCATCGGGCTTATAGTGTCTCTGAAGATTTCTCACCTTCCTGCGAAAAAAAAAAAAAAAAAAAAAAAAAAAAAAAAAAAAATTATTTAAAATACATTAAGTAAAGAACTATAGCTAAGGGAAGATTTTTGCTTTTAAAAGTCAAACATCGAGTTCTTTAATGTTGAGTTATTTAATTTAATCAATAAAGTAAATTTTCTCTGTTCAAATATAGCTAGAATTAATTTCACTTAAAATTGGTTCTTTTTTTCAATTTTATTTAAAAAAAGAGGGTGGGATGCGATCCACACTGATAAATTCCCATCCCGTCTGTCGATTTGTGTTGCTTAAAAGTTTGTCTATATGTATCAATTTTTACCATATTTGCGTACTATTTTTTGTAGATTTTATTTTTTTTTTATGAAAAAAACGGACTGTTGGATTTTTATAAAAAAACTAGCTGACCCGGCAGACTTCGTACTTCCTCAATCGATAAATAAAAGACCTAAACTTTTGTATAATTTAATTTCAAAACAAACAAAACGTATTGAATAAAAAAGCAGTTTTTTGATTAAGCATGAAGTTTTATTATTATTTTCGACACATCATGTTGCTTACTTAAAAAAAACAGAGTTTTACTTAATTACTGGCTATTTATAAATAAGGTTTACATTTTTATTAACAGACACACACTGTTATGATACAGTTTGTTAATCAATTTAAAGCTTTCTCATAAACTATATTTTTTGTTTTGTGGTGCGTAAATAAACAAAGAAGACGGTTTTCCGACACGCGACGTATAATTGTCCATGCGCGAAATAGGGAAACTCCAAGTTGATTCCGCAAACTTCTAAAGACTGTCCTGCGATTTATTTATTGTCATCGCAAAGGCCAGACGTACTGGAAATTGTAAGCATTTAAAATCGAATGGTAAATCCGTTGGAATTATCGGTATTCGCGGGATCAAGACATCCTCTCCTTTGTATTTTCCTTTTATGATTGTTGCCTCAATGACGATATTCATCAGCTTTTTCACAGACAGTCTTGTTCCATTGCATAGTCGAGGTTGATTGATGTTACGCAGCATGATGACAACTGATCCTACTATTAACTGCAAATTGTGAGGTGGTAATCCAGGCAATTCCAGTGAATTTAAAAACTCCGTGGGATAGTTGACTACGTCATCCTAGTTCATAGCAGTGTCGCGTGATTTGAAGGAAACCAACTTTCCTGGAAGAAAATTCTGAATGGTCGCATTGAGATCCTCGACATCTTTATTTTTCGCTTCCAATATTGCTCGTTCACCCAGCCAATTATGGTTATTGAACTTTTGCGCTATATCTGGGAAAACACGCTGAATAAGTTCCTCTTTTGAATCTGTGATGTGACAGAAATCTGTGGGTAATTTGATAAATCCGGTCGAGGTGTCCATTGCAACTTTATTATTTCCAATTTCTAACAACTGCTTCGCAAACACATTTGCAGTTTCATCATGTTGCAAAAATACTCGCATGTTAGTTGTTAATTGGAGTGTCTTTACGTACTGCCACAAATTCGATGATTTTAGGCATGCATTTAGTTCATCAGCAACAGTTGATCGGGGAATAACTGGAAGAGTCTGACGAAAATAACCTGACAACAGAATCATGGCCCCACCAAAATCATTTTGGTTGTCACGAAGATCTTTCAATGTTCTGTTCAGCGCCTCCAGTGACCTCTTATGGGCCATTGTGCATTCATCCCAAACAATTAATTTGCATTACTGTAGGATCTTGGCCATTGCGCTATTTTTGGCGATGTTGCAAATTGCTGTTTCGGTGATTTGCATGTTTAATGGTAATTTCAAGGCAGAATGCGCAGTTCGTCCGCCTTCAAGCAGAGTCGCAGCTATTCCAGATGAAGCCAACGCTAGAGCAACATCATTTCGCGATCTGATCCTCGCCAAAAGCAATGAAAGTAAGAACGTTTTTCCGGTTCCTCCGGGAGCATCAAGGAAATAAATTCCACCAGATCCACTGTTCACAGCTTATGACTATTTTCTTGATCTGTCTCTCTGGTCATCAGTGCTGTCAGCACGTGAGGTAGCTCTTCGCACATTTGATTGACTGTGACGACCTTAGTCAGGTCGTCTTCTCCTCGGCATGGTAACGTAATTAATCAAAGTGAGAAAATTTCTCGCGCACTTAACAGTAACTTAACAGTAAAGTGTCACTATCACAAAATATCAACAAAAAAAAGAGCACACTACTTGGAATGTCACTATCACAAAGGATCACAAAAGTAAAGAAAGTTCTCGCACACGTAGTGGTAATCGTCACTCACAAAGATAGAAGGATGCACTCATAGAATATCGTAACCATGATCGTAACGCAATATCGTCAATCGTGATACTTTTTTCCGTGTTCTGATTTTTGTATTTATTTTTTTTGGAGTTTACCTTTAAGTCATAAATCTCCGTGTTCTGAAGTGCGACAGAATGATTGACATATTAGTTGGTTGTCAAATCTAATGTCAAATATTATGGTTGTGTTCAGAAACTTAATTTGTGACAAAACTTAAGATTTATCAAACTTAAACAAATAATCTGATACAGTTTCAACTGAAGTTAGCTAAAATTAAGTTTCGCGAAGCCGACCAAATTAAGTGGAAATCAGTACTACTAATAGTTTATTACATTTTTTGTCGCGTTCGCGATTCACTTTTGTTTATTTTCGGAACGCGACATTAGATCCTCTAAAGCGCACGCGAAGACTATTTTCATAGATATGATTGAATTTGAACTTTGACTTTGAAATTGACTCTTTGACGTTAGGAACACACCTAAATTGCTTAGATAACAGTGAGTGATTATAATTTAATATGAATTTTATTGAATAGGAATATAGTTCAAATTGACTCTAGAAAACGTTTGTATGGGAAATAGAAAAGGGCTGTTTTTAGGGTTTTTCCGGAAATTATTCGATTTTTTCTCGCCTTTTAAACCTTCCCTAGACCTCCACGAACATTTCAAGACTAAGATCAGATAAATCCGTTCAGCCGTTCTCGAGTTTTAGTGAGACTAACGAACAACAATTCATTTTTATATATATAGACTAGCGGACCCGACAGACGTTGTCCTGTCTACACGTATTTAATTTGAAAATTTCAAACTTTTTTTAATAAGCTAAAACATTCTGGACCATTTTGATGAAAATTATTATTCAAATGTTATGACAATATCTAACGTCATTACATGTAAATTTATTACAATTAGACTAATCGATAGCGTGTGAGTATGTGTAATGAAATCTTCAACTTGTTTTAATTAAAGGTAAAAAAGCTTACACTCAAACTACCGTAACATGGGGTTACTTTGCCCCGGCGGGGGTAACTTTGCGCCACTGACGAAAAGAGTTAGTTTCTTGATTAAATCTCAGACATGTTAGATTCTCTATATCGAAGCTACTGTAATATATACACACACATATATACATCTGCCACGTGTTACAAAGGCCATCTGCCGTCAGTTTTTAAGAAGCAGTTGACCTGTGAAGTTGAGGTAGGAAATTTGTGTTTTTTTTTGTGTGTGAAAATTTGGCGTGTAAAACAAGTTGTGTGATAATTGACAAAGTAAGTACAAATATTCTAATTATGATATTATTTTGTTATTACTCTGCTCATGGCATTTGTTTGTTTAATTAATAAATAATAATTATTGCATTTTTTTTATGTGACTAAGCAGTTTTTAACTTCCCATAGGAAGTTATTGTAATGGGTCCGATTTGACAAATTGAAAATTTTGACATTTCTCGACGTTTCAAGGTCCCTAGAGTCGAAATAAAAGATTTTTAGAAAGATGTCTGTGCGTGCGTGTGTACGTACGTCCGTACGTCCGTACGTCCGTACGTTCGCGACGTTTTTTTCGTCGTCCATAGCTCAAGAACCAGAAGAGATATCGACTTCAAATAAATTTTGTTATACAGATAATAAGGCAGAAAGATGCAGAAAGGGCTCTCAAGAAAATTGCGTGGGTGGTTTTTTTACCATAGCAGTTTAAAAAAAAGGTGAAAATTTTGGTTAACCCTAAATATCTCATGAACCAATGACGCTAGAGACTTGAATTAAATTTTGTATTATATATTGTAACGTGATACAAAACAATTATATTTTTGGAAAAAAATTCAATTAACGGTTTTTTTTATAAATCAAAAAAACTGAAAAAAAAAATTTGTCACTTCGAAAATTTTACGACTAAAATATGATTTCATCTCCAAAACAATTTTGTGCAACGAAGAATAATGTTTTTGACATCTGGTAAAATTTTGAGAAAAATCGAATTGACAGTTTTTTTACAAAAAATAATAACCTAAAAAAAAAATAAAAAAAAGTTGGTAAAAATTGAGTTTTGACTCAAATATCTTTTCAAAACTTTGAGATATTGGCTTTAAACTACTTTTATCTTTCAAAAAATATTGGTTTCAACATTCAGTAAAATTTTGAAAAAAATAGAATTGACAGTTTTTTTACAAAAAAATAAAAACCGAAAAAAAAAATTAACAAAAGTTGGTAAAAATTGATTTCGACTTAAATATCTTTTCAAAAATTTGAGATTATGGCTTCTAACTAATTTTAACTTATAAGAAATATTGTTTTCAACATTCGAAAAAATTTTGAGGAAAATCGAATTGACAGTTTTTTTACAAAAAATAATAACCTAAAAAAAAAATAAAAAAAAAGTTGGTAAAAATTGAGTTTTGACTCAAATATCTTTTCAAAACTTTGAGATATTGGCTTTAAACTACTTTTATCTTTCAAAAAATATTGGTTTCAACATTCAGTAAAATTTTGAAAAAAATAGAATTGACAGTTTTTTTACAAAAAAATAAAAACCGAAAAAAAAAATTAACAAAAGTTGGTAAAAATTGATTTTCGACTTAAATATCTTTTCAAAAATTTGAGATTATGGCTTCTAACTAATTTTAACTTATAAGAAATATTGTTTGCAACATTCGAAAAAATTTTGATGAAAATCGAATTGACAGTTTTTTTACAAAAAATAATAACCTAAAAAAAAAATAAAAAAAAAGTTGGTAAAAATTGAGTTTTGACTCAAATATCTTTTCAAGACTTTGAGTTATTGGCTTTAAACTACTTTTATCTTTCAAAAAATATTGTTTTCAACATTCAGTATTATTTTGAAAAAAATAGAATTGACAGTTTTTTTTACAAAAAATAAAAACCTAAACAAAAAAATTAAAAAAAAAATTTAACAAAAGTTGGTAAAAATTGATTTTCGACTTAAATATCTTTTCAAAAATTTGAGATTATGGCTTCTAACTAGTTTTAACTTATAAGAAATATTGTTTTCAACATTAGGAAAAATTTTGAGAAAAATCGAACTGACAGTTTTTTTTACAAAAAATAAAAACCTAAACAAAAAAATTAAAAAAAAAATTTAACAAAAGTTGGTAAAAATTGATTTTCTATTGAGGGTGGAAAATTTAGTTTTTTAAAAGTGGTCAATACAACAAATCATAAAAATTGATTTTCGACTTAAATATCTTTTCAAAAATTTGAGATTATGGCTTCTAACTAATTTTAACTTATAAGAAATATTGTTTTCAACATTAGGAAAAATTTTGAGAAAAATCGAACTGACAGTTTTTTTACAAAAAATAAAAACACCTAAACAAAAAAATTAATTAATTGATTTTCGGCTCAAATAGCTTTTCAAAAATTAAAAATATTGGCTTCATACTTATTTTATTTCACAGAAAATATTGTTTTTTATATTCAGTAATTTTTTTATGAAAATCCAACAGTCCGTTTTTTCATAAAAAAAAATAAAATCTACAAAAAATAGAACGCAAATTTGGCAAGAATTGATACATTTAGACAAACTTTTAAGCAAGACAAATCGATAGACGGGATGGGAAGTTATCAGTGTGGGTCGCATCCCAGCCTCTTTTTTTTTCTGTTTTGGGGTTACTTTGCCCCATCGCATTCGATGAAATAACGGTAACGATCAACTCTATGCAAAAATCACTTAAGCTATGGAAATGGCCATATCAAAGAGGTGAACTTACCTATCCTTGGACCGATGTTTTAGGCTCCATTGAACCACCGAAACAAGTATCTAAAAGAGGAACTTTTTATGTCGAGGAGCTTAGTTCCATTTTTAATTGAAAAAAAAAAAACATTATTTTTATAATTACTGTTCCTCAAATTATTTTTGTTTTTATAAATAAATGTGTTTTTAATTCTATGTATGTTTTTATTGTTTTTAAAAGAGAACTATTTTTTCGTTTATTAAAAATTGTTATTTATGTTTATTTTAAACTTATTTTGTTTAAAGTAATGAAGTTTTCTGTTTTTTTTTTTCTTTAAATTTGTATTTATTTATAATCAATTAATCAATTAATAAGAGGCTGTTTTGTTTTTTGTAAAAAAAAACAAGTGTTGTGTGTACACATTTTTTTTCTTACAGATTTGAAGCTTTGATCCAGGGCTATTAAAATACAACACTAACTTTGCTCCAGCTCTTTAAATACAGGCAGTATAGTCAAACATTTCAGGTGGAGCAAAGTAACCCCGTCCCTTGGACTACTTTGCCCCACTTTTCAACTTAAAAAAAAAAATATTTTTACTGTTATTTGAAAGTTTTTTTTTAGAATAAATGGATTATTTCATGTCTTATCAATGAATTAAAAAAAAAACAAATAGATAAAAACTGTGTCTATCATTTTTGAGAGGTTTTCTAAAAATAGTGCAAAAAACGGAACAAAGTAACCCCATGTTACGGTATTTTATTTAAAAAATATTTTTTTTTTATTTACAAAAACTTAATTTATCGTAATGCCATTGGATGTACAATATTTTTGGTTAAACCCTGAGGTGTATAAATAAATAAATTCGATGGTTTTCCAACTCTGGAACACGCAACATATAATTGGCCGTGAGAAAAACATGGGTTTTCTAAATCTAAGCCACAAATTGTCATTGTTTGGCCTTGTGACTTATTTATAGCCATAGCATATGCCAAGCGGATTGGAAATTGTAAACGTTTGGATGGTATAGGCGAATCTGAAGGAATCATTGGGATCCGTGGTAAAAGTACAACTTCACCTTGAAATTTTCCACTCAAAATAGTGGCTTCAAGAATGTTGCCCATGATTTTTTTTACAACTAATCGCGTGCCATTACACAATTTTGGGGCATTTAAATTTCGAAGCAAAATTATAGGTGAGCCAATTTTCAGTCGCAAATTATGTGGTGGCATTCCAGGTTAATCTAGTGAATTTAGAAACTCTACAGGATAGTTGACAACTTCGTCAGGATCAACAACAGTGTCGATCGATTTAAATGTAATTTCATCACCAGGCAATGACTGTTGTATTTTAAAATTGATGGCGTCAACATCTAAATTTTTTGCGGCTAAAATAGCTCGCTCTCGCAGCCATTCATGATTAGTATAATTATGTCTTAAATCTGGAAAGATACTTGTTATTAACTCATCTTTGGTAGCCACCATGTTGCAAAAGTTCTCTGGAAGTCGAATATATTGTGTATCTTCATACAATTGAATTTTACCGTTGCCAATGTCTAACAATTGTTCAGAGAATCCTGACGCTAATGGATCATTTTGAAGTCGAACGCGCATATTAATAGTAAGGCATAATTTAGTGACACTTGGCCATAGATAAGATTCTTTCAAACATGCGTTTATTTCGTCTGCATATGTCGCGCGTGGAATGACTGGTAATGTTTGTCTGAAATCACCAGACAGCAGCAGTAGAGCACCACCGAAAAGCCGAGCATTATTTTTGATATCTTTCAGGGACCTGTCGAGAGCTTCAAGCGAATGCTTGTGGGCCATTGTACATTCATCCCAGATAATAATTTTACATTTTCTCAAAACTTCAGCCATGCCTGAATGCTTCTTTATGTTACACATTGCTTCGGGATTTGGATGAACGTTCAAAGGTAATTTAAGTGCTGAATGCGCAGTCCGTCCACCATCAAGTAACGTTGCTGCAATGCCTGATGAAGCAATGGCCAATGCAATATGATTTTGAGATCGAATCCGCGCAAGTATCAGTGTGATAAGAAATGTTTTACCAGTGCCACCTGGAGCGTCTAAAAAAAAAGAATCCACCTTGTTGTGCTGCTATTGAAACGTTAATTTAATCATATACATTTCGTTGTTCAGCAGTAAGCAACTGTTCATTTTCCGCAACAAAAATAGCCAAAGAAGTCTTATCGAACTGGTGTTCACGTTGAACATCGCTGTTGATGATGTCTACTGCTGGGCGATTCGGCGCTGGCATTCCAAAATGGATGAGCGGCATGTTTGAAATAAGAATACAAATAATGACTCGTTGTATATTTCGGCGGAGAATTCAATATTAAGATTTTGATTAGTAATTCTAGTCCGATGCAAAATATCCTCAATCATTGAGTCTTTATATTTGTTCCACAGAGCAGATGCATCAGACGGAAAACACGTTGTCAATATTATCGAAAATAATTGACGAATTTGTTGTGGGGATGAGCTCAGTGCTGCATCTGAAAGTGTGAGATCCCAATGGTTATCATGCTCCAATAAATGTAACTCACGACACGCATCGAAGAAAGAGTCGTATGAAGTACCATTGACTTTTCGCAAATATTGCAAGGACGTCGGTCCAGGGACGTTAACCAGTAATAAACGCAAAAAAAACATTCGCGTTGCTTAGGATGAACTGTATATAAATCCATGTAAAAAATTTAGGAACATCAGTGTACATCAACGTCCTTGCGAATTGACCAACAGCATCTTGTCGACTACAAAGGTTAAAAAATTGAGTAAGAGTTGTTTTTGGAGCCGTCAAAGCCTGTTGTAGTGCAGTTTCTTCTGTAAAGTAAACACGCTGTCCGTTTTCAAGATGCACAGCCAAATGTATAACAGCAGGATCCCTTTCATGTATAGGGAACGTAAAAATGCGCCAAATAGCTTCGTTGCTACCTTTGTATCGACCCATTTGATAACGTGTCATTTCGTCATTGTCGTTAACATTTTGAACAGCAAATATAGCTTTATCACTACCCTTGTGAACATACATAAATGTATTTGATAGACTTCACCGAACTGCACATTGTCCAGCGGACAAAATTATGAATCTAAACCATTCTCAGATCCCCTTGAACACACACAAAAAATTTCATCAAAATCGGTCCAGTCGTTTAAGAGAAGTTCAGTGACATACACACTCACAGAAGAATTATATATATTAAGATATAGATTATTATTTTGAAATTGAATCCTTATGGTATTTTAAATAATAATAAAAAAAATAATTAACAAAACTTCCATCATTAGGTAAAATAGTATTAGATTTCTAGACTAATTCCTAGAATTTGGGTCTTTTAATGGTAATCTCTCTTAAACTCAAAATATTTATTTTTTTTCACTTTCATGTCCATTTAATTTCAATTTCAAAAATTGCTAACAAAATATTATTCAAAGGTATTATCTAAATTAATTTTAACTTTTACTTCCAATTATCTTTATCCCATAGACCGTTATAAAATAATCTAGGCTTGAATAATAATAATAATTATCTTAATTGATAAAAAGTATCTATTTCCATATTGGTCTCTATTCTATTGTGATGATGCTTCCAGCATTTATCTTTAATTTAATTGGAATAATTTCTTAATTCCTTATAAAAGATATTCTTGCATATTAAACTTCTTCTTGTCCATATTCTATGCTGTCAAAACAATACCTTGTGTTAATAATACAAAAATTAAACCAAAGAAACTTATCTAGATATTTTAGAGAGATATACTTATAGCGAAATTAAAAGATTATTGGTCCAGTGAGAATTTATTATTATTCTATTTCCCTTTGCGGGAATACAGAAGTAGGTAATAATAAAAAAAAATGATTACTATATTATATCCCAATTTGAATAAATGTTAAGGCCTCGAGCTCAAACCTTTTATACAACTCATAAAGTACCTTTATCTGTTGTACTTTTTCCCATCCTCATGATTATTATCATACAGTTTTTGAAAGATTTAAATATCCTCAAACAAAACGAACGACAAGGGTGGGAAAAGAGGGGTCGGGGGCAGGTATATTATGTGTGTCAAAAACATTCCTTTGCCCCAGTATCCGATCAATATTATGTAAAATACTGTGGAGTCTATCCGTATAGAGGGTAATAGCGAAATTGGAATAGCATAGGAATAAGTGTTGCCACATTGCTGTTTTTTAACTTCCCATAGGAAGTTATTGTAATGGGTCCGATTTGTCAAATTGAAAATTTTGACATTTCTCGACGTTTCAAGGTCCCTAGAGTCGAAATAAAAGATTTTTAAAAATGTTTGTGCGTGCGTGTGTACGTACGTTCGTACGTCCGTATGTTCGAACATCCGTACGTCCGTATGTCCGTACGTCCGTACGTTCGCGACGTTTTTTTCGTCGTCCAAAGCTCAAGAACAAGAAGAGATATCGACTTCAAATAAATTTTGTTATACAGATAATAAGGCAGAAAGATGCAAAAAGGGCTCTCAAGAAAATTGCGTGGGTGGTTTTTTTACCATAGCAGTTTAAAAAAAGGTGAACATTTTGGTTAAACCAAAATATCTCATGAACCAATGATGCTAGAGATTTGAATTAAATTTTATAATATATATTGTAACGTAATACAAAACAATTATATTTTTGAAAAATATTAACGGTTTTTTTTATAAATCAACAAAACTGAAAAAAAACATTTGTCACCTCGAAAATTTTACGACCAGCATATGATTTCATCTCCAAAACAATTTTGTGCAACGAAGAATAATGTTTTTGACATCTGATAAAATTTTGAAAAAAATCTAATTGAAATTTTTTTGTAAAAAATAAAAATCTAAAAAAAACATTCTACTCAAAGTTGGTAAAAATTGATTTTCGACTCAAATATCTTTTCAAAAAATTGAGATAATGGCTTCTAGCTAATTTTTGCTTATAAGAAAAATTGTTTTCAACATAAGGAAAAATCTTGAGAAAAATCGAATTGACAGTTTTGTTTACAAAAAATAAAAACATAAAAAAAAAAATTAGTAAAAGTTGGTAACATTTCATTTTTGACTCAAATATCTTGTCAAGACTTTGAGATATTGGCTTTAAGCTACTTTTATCTTTCAAAACATATTGTTTTCAATATTCAGTAAAATTTTGAGAAGAATCGAATTGACCGTTTTTGTACAAAAAATTTAAAACTGAAAAAAAAAATTAACAAAAGTTGGTAAAAATTGGTTTTCGGCTCAGATATCTTTTCAAAACTTTGAGATATTGGCTTCAAACTAATTTTATCTTATAAACAATATTGTTTTCAATATTCAGTTAAATTTTGAGAAATGTTGGATTGACAGTTTTTTTTACAAAAAACAAAAACCTAAAAAAAATGTATACTAAAAATTGGTAAAAATGTACTTTCGACTCAAATATCTTTTCAAAACTTTGAGATATTGGCTTTAAACTACTTAAATCTTTCAAAAAATATTGTTGTCAACATTCAGTAAAATTTTGAAAAAAAATCGAATTGACAGCTTTTGTACAAAAAATTAAAAACCTAAAAAAATTAACAATAGTTGGTAAAAATTGATTTTAGACTCAAATATCTTTTCAAAAATTTGAGAGGCTTCTAGCTAATTATACCTTATAAGAAAAATTGTTTTCAACATTAGGAAAAATCTTGAGAAAAATCGAATTGACAGTTTTTTTTACAAAAAATAAAAAAAAAAAATACTTGAACTTGGTAAAAATTTACTTTCGACTCAAATAGCTTTTCAAAAATTAAAAATATTGGCTTCAAACTTATTTTATTTCACAGAAAATATTGATTTCGATATTCAGTAATTTATTTATAAAAATCCAACAGTCCGTTTTTTCATAAAAAAATAAAATCTACAAAAAATAGTACGCAAATTTTGTACATATGGACAAACTTTTAAGCAAGACAAATCGACAGACGGGATGGGAAGTTATCAGTGTGGGTCGCATCCCAGCCTCTTTTTTTTTGGTATAAATTTTTTTTTTTGGTTAAAAATTGTCTCATCCAGATAAAAGGTTAATAACTGTTCAAAACAAAATAAAATGCATGTTTGTCATTTATTATAAAGAGAAGGAATAATTTTAGTATTTTTCTTTTAATTTCCTCAAAAACGGTTCTAGCGATTTTGGTTAAACCTCAATCTTTATTTAAAACCCCTTTTAGGGTTTCTGTTAAGAATCTATTATTCGGGAAAAGATTTGAAAAGTTTGTCTAGAGGATATCTTCCTATTTGTGACTTTTGAGTTAAGTCAACTTATTCAATTCGACGGCAACACTGGTATTTTCAATTTTGGTAAGGAATCTACAATGTATTTTGTTGTCATTCCATTGAGTTCTTATCATTTATTGCGAAATCATTTTATATTGACGGAAATGAAAAAGAAAACACATTGAGTAAGTGTTATGAAATAAACTGAATGAAAATAATAAGCAAACAGACAGCTCAAAAAATGTCAAGTTTTTTATCACTTCAAAGAGTCACCAGGAGTATGACAAAGAAAAAAAGGATACATTTTTAAGTGAAATAAATATCAAGATATAAAACAAAAAAGGAAGAATCAGTTTGAAAAACGGTGTTCGTTCACATCACGCAGCCTAGGGTTTGATTACACTTTTTTGCATATACCTTTCTTTTACATTTTCTGCTTTTCACACTCTTCCAAATATACATATTCTCCTAAAACAAAAGCATATAAGAAGAATAAGGAAACACTTGGGGCTGTATAGTGTATATTTTCGATTCACCAATTTTTAAGGATTATTTTGAATATGAGAAGACGACCTTGGTTGCTTTTCTGCTTTAAAATGGATTATGTGTTCCGAAATAAGTATAAGCCAATAAAAGTTTTTATTTTTGTTGTTGTTGTATGTTTTGGTTGGTTGGTGCCTATTTTCGGTTTTGATTTATCGACTGAAAGGAAAAAGAAATCCTAAATGGGGATCTGCCTACAATGTATGCTCTTATCCTTATTAACCTTGTTTGAGAAAACAAAAAACATCGACCTTGATTAAAACAAAACAAAAACAAAAAAACCTTATTATTTGAAGAAACATGTTGTTTAATTCAATTTATTCATTGAAATACAATATTTTGTAAGGAATATCCTTACGAAAAAAAAAAGAAATTCCAAAGCTTTATAGCTTGGATTTAATAAGTAGGTATGTCTATGTAATTTAATGTGGAATTGAAATAAAAAATTGAATAAAGATAAGAAACCTTTTTTTAATGCAAGGATATGTATAGCTTGAAGATTCCATCAATGACTCAACAAGTACTTATTATTGAAAAGGTACCTACATTATACGAGTATAGACGTTACCTATACTTTATACATTTTAAATTATTCATGTTTTATTTTTTAATAAAGAGTGATAAATGATAGGATAAAATAAATTAGATTGTAGGTAGATAATGAAAATGAGTATCATCGGATGCTTTTTTAGGAGCATAGCTTCGTGAAGAAGCAAAAATTTTAGCTTTTTTGTTTTTGATTTTACTTACAAAAGAACAGAACAGAAAAGAATTAGAAAGTATTTCTATACCTTTCTGCTTTGGATTTTATTAATAACTTTTTAAGTTCTTTTTAGTATAATTTTCATTGAAGGGTATAGTTGGTTTTAGAATAGAATTCCAAAATCATTTTTAATTATTGTAAAGTTCCACATCATGTTCACCTCAAACCTGATGAGTTGTAGAAAATTAGATAAAAAAAAGTGGTTTATTTGAAAAAAAAAAAAAAATCGAATAGGGGGTTTTTAACCACCCACAAAATTGTATGGCATTTTTGGAGATTTAATTCATGCTTTTTTGAAGACTAATTTAATGTTATTAACTTCAAATAGGAAGTTATTGTAATCGGTCTGATTTGTCGAATTGAAAATTTTGACATTTCTCGACGTTTCAAGAAATAAAAGATTTTTAGAAAGATGTCTGTGCGTACGTGTGTACGTACGCTCGTAAGTCCGTACGTTAGTCGTTCGCGATGTTTTTTTCGTCCACCATAGCTCAAGAACCAGAAGAGATATCGACTTCAAATAAATTTTGTTATACAGATAATAAGGCAGAAAGGGCTCTCAAGAATATTGCGTGGGTGGTTTTCTTACCATAGCAGTTTAAAAAAAAGGTGAAAATTTTGGTTAAACCTAAATATCTTATGAACCAATGGCGCTAGAGACTTGAATTAAATTTTGTATTATATATTGTTACGTGATACAAAACAAGTATATTTTTGGAAAAAAAATCCAATTAACGGTTTTCTTTATAAATCAAAAAAACTGAAAAAAAATATGTCACCTCGAAAATTTTACGACTAAAATATGATTTCATCTCCAAAACAATTTTGTGCAACGAAGAATAATGCTTTTTGACATCTGATAAAATTTTGAGAAAATCTAGTTGACAGTTTTTTTTATAAAAAATAAAAATCTAAAAAAAACATTACTCAAAGTTGGTAAACATTGAATTTCGACTCAAATATCTTTTTAAAAACTTGAGATTATGGCTTCAAACTTATTTTATCTTATAAGAAATGTTATTTTCAACATTCTGAAAAATTTTGAGAAAAATCGAATTGACAGTTTTTTAACAAAAAATTAAAAACCGAAAAAAAAATTAACAAAAGTTGGTAAAAAATGATTTTCGACTCAAATATCTTGTCAAACTTTGAGATATTGGCTTTAAACAACTTTTATGTTTCAAAAAATATTGTTGTTGTCAACATTCACTAAAATTTTGAAAAAATCGAATTGACAGTTTTTGTACATAAAATTAAAAACCTAAAATAAATTTAAAAAAAGTTGGTAAAAATTGATTTTCGACTCAAATATCTTTTCAAAAATTTGAGATAATGTCTTCTTACTAATTTTAGCTTATAAGAAATATTGTTTTCAACATTCGATAAAATTTTGAGAAAAATCGAATTTACAGTTTTTTTACAAAAAATAAAAACCTAAAAAAAACAATACTAAAACTTGGTAAAAATTTACTTTCGACTAAAATAGCTTTTCAAAAATTACAAATATTGGCTTCAAACTTATTTTATTTCACAGAAAATATTGTTTTCGATATTTATATATCATTCGATATAAAAATCCAACAGTCCATTTTTTCCTAAAAAAAATAAAATCTACAAAAAATAGTGCGCAAATTTGGTGAAAGTTGATTAGACAAACTTTTAAGCAAGACAAATCGACAGTCAGGATGGGAAGTTATCAGTGTGGGTCGCATCCCAGCCTCTTTTTTCATTTTTATTTTAGGGGGTTATTTCTTGGGGAGTTATTTAATTTTTATTTTGGGGGATTATTTCCTGGGGAGTTATTTCATGGAACTGTTAAAGATGTCGTGGGTCATAGTTCGAGATTCCTTACAGATATCGACTCCAAATAAACCCTAAATATTCACGAATCAATGACTCTATCGACTTTAAGGTATGAACTTAAACATATTCTATTCACCTTAAATGTTTAACGAACAAAAAATTAAAAAAATACGAACAAGTTTTAATATTAACTTTAGAATAGTTGTATGCAACGAATAATAACGTTTTTGATAAAAAAAATACTATCAAAAGTTGGAAAAATTTGATTTTTGACTTGAATATCTAAGCAACATCTCATAAAAATACATTGGCGCAAAATTTTAGACGATTTAATACGATGTTAAATCATTTTTAGTATGATATTAAGGAATGTTTGTTTTGTTTGCTCCACAATCTGTCATTATTTAGATGTGTTCATGTTTTTTTTTTTTAATAAAATGGTTTTAGCATGATACTAGTTAGCAAAACAATAAAAAGTGTTTAAAATTAGTGAAAAGTTAGTAGATCACTATGCATATAGTAAATTGTTAACTAGTATTGTGCTAAGGCCTTAATAATAGGTTGTTTAAAATTTTGCGCCATTGTTTTCAACATTTGGTGACATTTTTAGAAAAATCTAATTGACAGTTTTTTTAATAAAAGGTAAAAGTCAACAAAATATTTCTTATATGACACCTTAATTATTATCCTACGTGCTATACTTTTTGAAGTATACGTAATTATTTGTTAAAAATGACGGATTTTTCCCACTTCCGGTGCTCAACTTTAAGTACAACTATCTCAAAATCCCCACCGCAAAATTCAACCAAATTTGATCGATAGATTTGGCTTACCGTAAGCTTTCATTTGGTACTAGTCTCATAGGTGTACGTTCTGGGCTTAGGCTCCATAGAAAAACGGGGCATCTCCTTAATCAAACTTAACACCTTCTTTAAAATAATTGAATATATGTATATATTTCATTACTGTTTTGTTAGGAACTTTTAAAAGTCTTAGAATCTTATTTTGATGATGTTTCCTATAATATTCCGAATTTCAAAAACCCGCTCATTATTTATTTCAGTATAATTAAATAAACCCATATTTTCTTATTGTAGCAACTCCTCGATCGAATTTCAGTAATAAATTCAATTGGAAATATTGTTAAGTTTAACTTAGCCTTAGCACTATGTTTTGTTTACTTCCTTAAGAATAAGTAGGTCAATAACATCTTTAGTGAAATAACAACGAAAAACATTGTTTTGTGCCTAAACACCGCTGAATGTAAACAAAATTAATTCTAATTAAATGTAATTTGATTCAATTTATATCAATTTGTTGATTGCCTTACATCATTTCAAAAGGTAAAATTTTGTCTTCTAAGGATTGGCGTAGAACTTCTCTATTTAAATAAAAATATATTCTTCCAAAAAGTCTCAATTTCCTTAACAAATTAACTGAATTGAGGAAGTTATTAATTCTTTTGAACTAGAAAACCAACAATTTAGGTTGATAATGTCTACTTTAGATTTAGGTATGAATATTTCACAATTCTTAAGTGAAACAACAACTCATGTCAGTGAGGATGGGGTTTTTAATTAAAAACACCCAAAGGTTAGAAGATTATTACATATTTTTGAAATTAATTTTAAAGCAATGTTTCCTTTAAAAAGCGTTCAAAGTTTCAGCTTCCAGGCTTTCACTCTCTTTAAAGAAATTCAAATGAAAGTGTAGCAAGTAAAAATGTGTCAATGTGTACACGCTTTTTTGTCAAAGACAAATAATAAACATTGAAGTGATATCAATTTTATTTTTCTTGCTGACCAATATTTACTAAACAAGTCTTACATATAGAACAGAAATCGATGTTTGACATATCAACTCATCGTCACTGGTGGGGATATCGAGGTTTTTCCCTAAACACAAGCATCAATCAAAAACATGTTAGTTGTAAGTGATGTTTGCTGAGGGCAAACAACAACTTTTCGTGTCTTTTTTTTTGTACCGTCATTGTTTGCTGAATGATGACTTTAGTTGAAGTTAGTTGAACTCGAAGTTTTTAATTAACATAGAAAAGTTTTTAGGATTAAAAAAAAATACGTAACTTTTCTGTCATGAAAACCACATTTTTATATTTTGTCTGTATTAAAATAGAAGACTTATTTCCAAATTGACTTCAATTGTAATTTAAATAAATTATAAATATTCTATTAAAGTGAATACGAGGTAAAATTCATCCTACTTTTAAACCCTTTAATACAAAACTTCTGGTTTTATCGTTGACTTTTCCCCCCTCTTTTTAAATTTAAGGTATATCTAGACAAAACCATTCTAAATTGAGCTTAATTTTTTTGCACTTGAATTTTGTTGCAAAAATGTTAAATGCATTTTTCAAATCAAATTAGTTTATTTCGCTTTAAAAATCATAACATCATAAATTTCTCAGTAAAATTTTTAAAACTGAGATTGTTGGAAATTATTTTTCATTGTTTAAATTCCCTTTAAATTTATTTTAATTTATTTCAAACCCTTCCAACTTTAACTTTGATTCTGATTGTTCGCATGATAATCCATAATCCAATTTGGGGCAATCATGTTACCACTTCCTGAAGTAGAAGAAGTTGATATTCTTGAGTGCATTAACATCAAAACTCGGAAGTTTATACTGATGTTGAAGTCCGTGTGTCAAAAAGGAATAAAGATATTAGGGCCTAAGCTTTGTTTTATAAAGTAGCTTAAATTGTGTGGGAATAAACTTTTTTGCAAGGTTTTAGAATTAAGAATATTTAGGTAAATTGTTTAATAAATGAGAATTTTAAGTTTCAACTAAACAGAAGTGTGAAACATATTTTTATTTTTTAATTTTAATATTTTTCCATTATTTACAATTTGTTTACGGTTGGAAGAAAAGATTTAAAAAAAGAGGCTGGGATACGACCCACACTGATAACTTCTCATCCCGTCTGTCAAATTGTCTTGCTTAAAAGTTTGTCTAAATGTATCAGTTCTTACCAAATATGCGTTCTATTTTTTGTAGATTTTATTTTTTTTATGAAAAAACGGACTGTTGGATTTTTATAAAAAAATTACTGAATATCAAAAACAATATTTTCTGTGAAATAAAATAAGTTTGAAGCCAATATTTTTAATTTTTGAAAAGCTATTTGAGCCGAAAATCAATTTTTACCAATTTTTAGTATGGTTTTTTTTAGGTTTTAATTTTTTGTAAAAAAAACTGTCAATCCAACATTTCTCAGAATTTTACCGAATGTTGAAAACAATATTATTTATAAGAAAAAAATAGTTTGAAGTCAATATCTTAAAGTTTTGAAAAGATATCTGAGCCGAAAACCAATTTTTACCAACTTTTGTTAAATTTTTTTTTTTTCAGTTTTTAATTTTTTGTACAAAAACGGTCAATTCGATTCTTCTCAAAATTTTACTGAATGTTGAAAACAATATTTTTTGAAAGATAAAAGTAGTTTAAAGCCAATATCTCAAAGTTTTGAAAAGATATTTGAGTCAAAAATCAAATTTTACCAACTTTTACTAATTTTTTTTTATGTTTTTATTTTTTGTAAAAAAACTGTCAATTCGATTTTTCTCAAGATTTTTCCTAATGTTGAAAACAATTTTTCTTATAAGCTTTAATTAGCTAGAAGCCATTGTCTCAAGTTTTTGAAAAGATATTTGAGTCGAAAATCAATTTTGACCAACTTTTGTTAAATTTTTTTTTGTTCAGTTTTTAATTTTTTGTACAAAAACGGTCAATTCGATTCTTCTCAAAATTTTACTGAATGTTGAAAACAATATTTTTTGAAAGATAAAAGTAGTTTAAAGCCAATATCTCAAAGTTTTGAAAAGATATTTGAGTCAAAAATCAAATTTTACCAACTTTTACTAATTTTTTTTTATGTTTTTATTTTTTGTAAAAAAAACTGAAAATTCGATTTTTCTCAAGATTTTTCCTAATGTTGAAAACAATTGAAAACAAAATTAGCTAGAAGCCATTATCTCAAATTTTTGAAAAGATATTTGAGTCGAAATTCAATTTTTACCAACTTGGAGTAGAATGTTTTTTTTTAGATTTTTATTTTTTACAAAAAAAATGTCAATTAGATTTTTTTCAAAAGTTTATCAGATGTCAAGAACATTATTCTTCATTGCACAAAATTGTTTTGGAGATGAAATCATATTTTGGTCGTACAATTTTCGAGGTGACAAATTTTTTCTCAGTTTTTTTTTATTTATAAAAAAAACCGTTAATTGGATTTTTTTCTAAAAATATAATTGTTTTGTATCACGTTACAATATATAAAACAAAATTTAATTCAAGTCTCTAGCGCCATTGGTTCATAAGATATTTAGTTTTAACGAAAATTTTCATCTTTTTTTAAACTGCTATGGTAAGAAAACCAACCACGCAATTTTCTTGAGAGCCCTTTCTGCATCTTTTTGCCTTATTATCTCTATAACAAAATTTATTTGAAGTTGATATCTCTTCTGGTCCTGAGCTATGGACGACGAAAAAAACGTCGCGAACGTACGGACGTACGGACGTACGAACGTACGTACACACGTACGCACAGACATCTTTCTAAAAATCTTTTATTTTGACTCTAGGCACCTTGAAACGTCGAGAAATGTCAAAAATTTCAATTCGACAAATCGGACCCATTACAATAACTTCCCATGGGAAGTTAAAAATAAATAAATAAAATAAATTAGGTGGGGCAACAGTCCGTAGAGAACCAGGGCCTAGTGACTTACAACTCTCAACCATTCCTGTGTGCGAGTCAGTTGTCAGGGATGGAGGGGACCTACAATTTATATGCCGAATCCGAACGGCTAATTTTGAGAAAGCACTTTTTCATGACAAGAATTACTCTTGGAGAATTTGTCAATTCCTCGCAAGAGGCAGTACCCGTGAAAACTTTTTTTTTAATTAAGGTGGCACAGGCAGGTATTGAACCCAAGACCTCTCGCATGACAGTCCAACGCACTAACCATCATGCCACGGGTACTGGGGTACATGGGAAGTTAATGAAAACAAATACTGAGACTGTTTTTAATATTTATCTCTTCTATTTGCGTAGGGCTTTTAGATTTTATCTTCATGGTTATTTTATTCCCAAATTAAAAATATGACCTTATGTATATTGTGGTACCTATTCGTAGTTTCTGGATTATCTTCATAATCCTTGTTCTGCAAACAAATATTTATTTAAAAATGCAAACATAAAAATAAATAAGAGTTTAAATTAAAATATAATTTTTTCAATTGTAAGTAATTTTAATGAAAATCCAAAAAGAAGAAGACATTTCTATAGGAACTTTAACGATGTGTGAAATTTTCATTTTACATTTTTGAATACTTTTGTAATTTTTGAAACAAAGGAATAGTTATTTATTTTGTTGGCAATTAATTTTTCTACAATTCTTCTTTTACTTTGCTTTAGAAATTGTAGAAGGTATAAAATATAATATGGGATTAAGATTTGGGACAAACAAAAAATTACGTAAGCAATTAATTTGAAATCAGTAATTAAAAAGTTAAGTTTACTGTGATATTATTTCCGTGATCCTTTTATTCATTTGCGTAGTTGACGTAAGGCCCATGGATATTATGACCGTGGATGTTTTGACATCCCAACAAAAAATAAACCAGAGGCAATAGTCGTCGGGAAAAAGAGGCTGACCCGCACCCATTGGTGCCCTTTAAAATAATATTTTTGTTGGCAATAATCCAAATTTTAATTAATGGAATTTCGATATAATGTGATCAATAATTACAGATTGGAACTGCTTTTCCAGGACAATTTGTAATTAAATTTTAAGTATCTATAATTATTTTAAGATTTTTCGTTAATTTGATTTTTCCAAAATTATATTTAATTTTTGAAAGAAAATACAGTTCTTATTTCTTAGACTTTGAAGCCAGTTTCTGTGCTGGCTTTTTTGGAGATGCTGGCGCTGCTGCATCTGCCCTAACAACCTTCACAAGTTTTGCAGATTCCTTCTGGTCTTGAGGGTGTAAACAGTCTTTTGTTCTTCAATAAGAAAGGCACGGAAGATACGCTCGCGAAAGCAACCAAAGCAAAGTGCACCACCCTAAATGTACGAAGGACGGTCTTCCGGTCTTTTGCCAAGCGTGAATTCTCACATGGGCAGGTTGGTCAAATACCTTTTAGTTTTTCTTTGCCCTGAACACACTTTAGCACAAACTTTTTCTTCTTAACACATTCCAAAACCAAACGACTGACTAGACTTAATTCGCCTTCGTTTGGGTTTTGTGTTGCAAGACAAACGTCTCCTCAAATTCAATCGCTGAACAATTTAATCGGAAACTTCGTGATAAAATTATTTGAAGTAATATCATATTGTCGCTACCTGCACAGAGCATTGGCCTGTAGGGGAGCATGCGGCAAAATTGGGTATACCACATAACTCTTTCTGCCGTAGCTGTGAGAACCGGGATGAAAAAGATACAGTCCCACATTTTCTATGCCATTGTCCGGCCCTGGCCAGGAAAAGGGCACTCCACTTGGGTAAGTAATTCTTCAACGGTATTGAGGAACTTTCAGAATTCAAGATCAAAGATTTGATCTCATACCTAAATAGCACAAAGTGGCTTTAACCCCCTCCCCCCTTATTTCTCCCTCACTAAATGGTACTATGAGATAATAGGCCGTAGGGTAGGAGAATAAAATTACATTTTATATTTTACATAGGACGGCACGTGCGGAACGTGCACCATCCATAGCCCATTTTCAAATCCATTCAGAATCTCACAAGGTATGGTATCAAAACGGCGCACTCAGCGCTAATTGTGTCCTGCGCGAAGCAGGACAGCCATTTCTACCTACCTACCTACCATATTTACTTGCGACATATAGGAACTATTCTAGTTCCTACATTCCAAGCCATTGGGTCGATTAATTTAAAACTTAGAAATTCTATTTCCAATACAAAAAAGATTAACGTTAGGCGTTTTTCATTTTCGTAAGACTAAAAACAACAAATTTGTTGGTAAAAAATCGAAATTTCTATCTTACGAACCAAAAACGCTAGACGTAAGATATTTAGGGTTAACCAAAATTTTCACATTTTTTTAAACAGCTATGGTAAAAAAACCACCCACGCAATTTTCTTGAGAGCCCTTTCTGCATCTTTCTGCCTTCTCTGTATAACTATTGTTTGGCGTTTGAATTAAATTTTATATAATATATTGTAACGTGATACCAAACAAATATATTTTTTGAAAAAAATCCAATCAACGGTTTTTATATAAATCAAAAAAACTGAAAAAAAAAAATTTGTCACCTCGAAAATTTTACGAATACAAAATGATTTTATCACCAAAACAATTTTTTGCAAAGAAAAATAACGTTTTCAACATCTGGTAAAATTTTGAGAAAAATCGAATTGACAGTTTTTTTTATAAAAAATAAAAACCTAAAAAAAAACATTACACAAAGTTGGTAAAAATTGAATTTGGACTCAAATATCTTTTCAAAACTTTGAGATGTTGGCTTCAAACTACTTTTATCTTTTAAAAAGTATTGTTGTCAACTTTCAGTAAAATTTTGAGAAAAATTGAATTAACAGTTTTTTTTACAAAAAATAAAAACATAAAAGAAAATTTAACAAAAGTTGGTAAAAATTGATTTTCGACTCAAATATCTTTTCAAAAATTTGAGATTATAGATTTTAACTAATTTTTTGCTTATAAGAAATATTGTTTTCAACATTCGTAAAAGTTTTGAGAAAAGTTGAATTGACAGTTTTCTTACAAAAAAAATAAAAACCTGAACAAAAAAATTAATAAAAGTTGGTAAAAATTGATTTTCGGCTCCAATATCTTTCCAAAACTTTGAGATAATGGCTTTCAACTACTTTTATCTTTTAAAAAATATTTGTTGTCAACATTCACTAAAATTTTGAGAAAAATCTAATTGACAAGTTTTTTACAAAAAATAAAAACAAAAAAAAACAATAGGTACTAAAACTTGGTAAAAATTTACTTACGACTCAAATAGCTTTTCAAAAATTAAAAATATTGTCTTTAAACTCTTTTTATTTCACAGAAAATATTGTTTTCGATATTCAGTAGTTTTTTTTATAAAAATCCACAGTCCGTTTTTTCATACAAAAATAAAATCTACCAAAAATAATACGCAAATTTGGTAAACATTGATGTTCAGTTCGTGATATCTCTCAAACTAATTTCATTCATCCAATTTGTAAAAATTTAAGAAATGCTACTAAAATTGGTAAAAATTTGTTTTCAATTCAAAAAATCTATTTAATAAAACAAGATTTTCAAACTAAACTATTGCTTTATATTAAAAATATTGTTGGTAATTTTAAATTTTTTATGAATAATTCAACTAACAACTTTTTTAACCCAACATGAAAACCTACAAACTTTTAAGCTAGACAAATGGACAGACGGGACGGGAAGTTATCAGTGTGGGTCGCATCCTAGCCTCTTTTATGTAGTTATAATTAAAACAATGCATTGAGTAATCACATGTAATTGAATATTGCACTGAGTTTAGTTAAGTTCTTGAGGGAAAGTACCTTTAAATAACAGTCAAGGTAATTAATTTTATTTATTTGTTAATTCAAAGTAACATATATAAAAGAACTTTGGGTCTTAGGAATTTATTTTGCTATATCGAGTAAAAATTAGTTGACCAACATATTATTTAATTACATTTTTTTTGTAGTGATTACTGGAAAAAGCAATCATTACTGATTTTTTTATCATTACTTTTGTTTTCTATTAAATGTATGTACATACATATGTACAAAATTAAAATTCTAGTAATTAACAATTTTTAATAACACATTTCATAATCCAAATTTTGTGCTAAAATTTTAAATTTTTTGGAGATTTGTATGTAAACTATTTTTCAGAATATTTTGAGGCTCTTTATATTTGCGTAACTACATTTACTACGTATTTAGTTGTATTTTGAACGAACATAAATTGACTGTGCATTAAATCCGGGGGTTGTGATTTCTTGGTCAGCTGTATATGATGGTGTCAATTAAAACATCCAGGTTTTTGACATCTAGTCTAGAGCCCAAAGAAACTTGACCAAAAATTAAAATAATCACTTTTTTTGGATTCTTTAACTAATTAGTGATTTTTATACTGTAACTAGCTGACCCGGCAAACTTCGTACTGCCTCAATCGATAAATAAAAGACCTAAACTTTTGTATAAATTCATTTCAAAACAAACAAAACGTATTGAATAAAAAAGAATTTTTTAAATGAAATATGAAGTTTTATTATTATTTTCGACACATCACGTTGCTTACTTAAAAAACAGAGTTTTCCTGAAATACTGACTATTTATAAGGTTTAAATTTTTATTAACAGACACACACTGTTATGATAATGTTTGTTAATCAATTTATAGCTTTCTCATAATCTATATTTTTTGTTTTGTTTTGTGGTGCGTAAATAAATAAAGATGACGGTTTTCCGACGCGAGAACACGCGACGTATAATTGTCCATGCACGAAACAGGGAAACTCCAAGTTGATTCCGCAAACTTCTACAGACTGTCCTTACGATTTATTTATTGTCATCGCAAAGGCCAGACCCAGACGTACTGGAAGTTGTAAGCGTTTTGTATTTTCCTTTATGATTGTTGCCTCAATGACGTTATTCATCAGCTTTTTCACAGCCAGTCTTGTTCCATTGCATAGTCGAGATTGATTAATCTTACGCAGCATGATGACAACTGAACTGATCCTATTTTTAACTGCAAACTGTGAGGTGGTAATCCAGGCAATTCCAGTGAATTTAAAAACTCCGTGGGATAGTTGACTACGTCATCCTAGTTCATAGCAGTGTCGCGTGATTTGAAGGAAACCAACTTTCCTGGAAGAAAATTCTGAATGGTCGCATTGAGATCCTCGACATCTTTATTTTTCGCTTCCAATATTGCTCGTTCACCCAGCCAATTATGGTTATTGAACTTTTGCGCTATATCTGGGAAAACACGCTGAATAAGTTCCTCTTTTGAATCTGTGATGTGACAGAAATCTGTGGGTAATTTGATAAATCCGGTCGAGGTGTCCATTGCAACTTTATTATTTCCAATTTCTAACAACTGCTTCGCAAACACATTTGCAGTTTCATCATGTTGCAAAAATACTCGCATGTTAGTTGTTAATTGGAGTGTCTTTACGTACTGCCACAAATTCGATGATTTTAGGCATGCATTTAGTTCATCAGCAACAGTTGATCGGGGAATAATTGGAAGAGTCTGACGAAAATAACCTGACAACAGAATCATGGCCCCACCAAAAATATTTTGGTCACGAAGATCTTTCAATGTTCTGTCCAGTGCATCCAGTGACCTCTTGTGGGCCATTGTGCATTCATCCCAAACAATTAATTTGCATCTTATGGTCATTGCGCTATTGCGCCAAATGATGTCACCTGGAAACAGTTGTTATATTTCTGAATGTTGGCCAAGAAGTGCTTAGAATCATTTCCAATCCCAGAAACTAAATAGCGTAAGGGATCTGGTGGTACCAATTGTGGCAATTTTACTTTGCCTCCAGCACAACATAATCCAGTAGATTCACCAGTGTATTTTAACGCCTTACAATATTTACAAATTATTTTCATTTCCCCAATTGTTACCGATTTGTCGGCACAATAATCAATTACCGGATCATAGTGGAATGCAGCTCGTTCAAGAATCACATGAGCACTGCGTCTGCGGATTCGCTCAATTTAAAAAAAAATTTGCTTAGACAACAGTGAGTGATTATAATTTAATATGAACTTTATTGAATAGCAATAAAGTTCAAATTGACTCTAGAAAACGTTTGTATGGGAAATAGAAAAGGGCTGTTTTTAGGGTTTTCCCGGAAATTAGTCGATTTTTTCTCACCTTTAAAACCATCCCTAGACCTCCACGAACATTTCAAGACTAAGATAAGATAAATCCGTTCAGCCGTTCTCGAGTTTTAGTGAGACTAACGAACATCAATTCATTTTTATATATATAGAAGATTGTCCCTAAAATGTATGCAAAAAAGCGATTAAGAAAGTTTATCCAGAGTTTTAACATTTGTATATAAAGGTGGTAAGATTTAAAACCAATAAATTATTTTTTTTTTATCAAAAACTAAACAAGTTTTTTTGGTTAAGAATTGTACATAGCTATTTTTAATTATTAAACCAATAAACCCCCTTTTTCAACACACAACATACAAAAAATACAAAACAACAACCACGTTTTCTTAATGTAGACTTATAAGTTCTTCAGAAATCTTATTAAACAAGATTTCACTGAGTAATGTTAATGGTGAAGTTTTCCTCGTGTTTTACTTTACGGTTGGGTTTTTTGAGAGTGCGCGTGCAAATGCCAGAAGTTAAAAGTTCTACGCGTATATGCAGGATCTTAAACATAAGGAAAATGTTTTACCCACTTAAAGTTACAGCGTGGGCTAGAATATCCCTTTCTTGCTCTAATTCTTGTAAACATAACACAGAAAGAGTCTCAAGGATACCTATAAGCAAAGAAGGTTGTTGGGCAAAATAAAGTTTTTGTTCTTCTTGGTTTACTTTGAAGGATATAAGTATATACCGTCCGCCTGTCCGCGGCGTCTCATCACCTGGTAGCGAAGAAGTAAGAGTTGGTCGTCATGCGTTGCCTTTGGTCGGCTCAAAGTTGAAGAAGTGGTATCAAAAGTTTTAAGAATTTATCAATTTCATATACAACAAATTAAGTACAAGTTTGTATATATACATACATACATATATATTCTATATGTGCATGCGTATACTTTGTCAAAGACGTAGAATTAGAATTAGAAGAATACAACAACAAAATAAACATCGACTTTTGCTATCTATCTACGAGTATCTCTACGAATAAATTATTTAGACTAAAACGGTTTCCCAAAATAAAAGAAAAACCATTTATGCGATGGGAAGTGAAAGAGGGATTTAATGCCACAGCACAGCTAGGATGCGATAAGCTTCGATGGTTGGCAATGGAACTGGGAGAATCTACTTCAGGCTAATTGAATAATTTGTCTCGTGAAATGATGATGGATGTGCTGGCGGTGAACATGCTAAATTATTCACAATAAAACTCTCTATATCTAGCAATTAAGGAACCAATATGACGTACATACAGCTATGACTAAGATAATAGAAACAGTTGATGAAAAATCTCAAACATTTTTGGTAGAATGTTTTACTTCTGAAACTTGGAGGCACAAGAATTTATCTTTGGAGATTCTCAACTGATTTTAATGCCTAAAACTAAAATTTAGCAAATAGTTTGCTCTATAAATCTAAGAACGAACTTAATTTAGTTAAACTAAATATTAAATATAATATTTCAAGTAATAAAATTTATTGTTATTTTTTGTCGGAATCTATTTTTTTGTAAAGTTTGAATCAAGCCTGTCAATTTTATGGGCCAGTCTTTAATGAATACTGCAGCAAATGGAAATTTCCGAAATTTTGATCACCGATATTAATTTTTAAAAATCGCAATATTAAGAAAAAACAGTAACAAAATATTCGAAACATTAAATTATATGGTTAAGTTTTGAGATTTGTCCTTATTATTTTGGCCATACTTGTGTATACTTGTACGTTTCTTTAACATATAAATGTTGAACTGGTAGGCATTTAAGGCCTTGAGCAAAAAATACCAATTTATATACCAAAAACTAGGTCATTATTATATTAACTTCCCATAGGAAGTTATTGTAATGCGACATTTCTCGACTTTTCAAGGTCCGTAGAGTCGAAATAAAAGATATTTAGAAAGATGTCTGTACATCCGTACGTCCGTACGTCTGTACGTTCGCGACGTTTTTTTCGTTGTCCATAGCTCAAGAACCAGAAGAGATATCGACTTGAAAAAAATTTTGTTATACAGATAATAAGGCAGAAAAATGCAGAACGGGCTCTCAAGAAAATTGCTTGGGTGGTTTTTTTACCATAGCAGTTTAAAAAAAGGTGAACATTTTGGTTAACCCTAAATATCTTACGAACCAAAAACGCTAGAGACTTGAATTAAATTCTGTATTATATATTGTAACGTGATACAAAACAATTATAATTTTGGAAAAAAATCCATTTAACGGTTTTTTTATAAATCGAAAAAACTGAAAAAAAAAATTTGTCACCCCGAAAATTTTACGACTAAAATATGATTTCATCTCCAAAACAATTTTGTGCAATGAAAAATAATGTTTTTGACATCTGAAAAAATTTTGAAAAAATCGAATTGACAGATTTTTTAATAAAAAATAAAAACCTAAAAAAAACATTACTTAAAACTGGTAAAAATTGAATTTCGACTCAAATATCTTTTCAAAAACTTGAGATTATGGCTTCAAACTTATTTTATCTAATAAGAAATATTGTTTTCAACATTTTGAAAAATTTTGAGAAAAATCGAACTGACAGTTTTTTTTACTAAAAATAAAAACCTAAAAAAATTAATAAAAGTTGGTAAAAATTGATTTTCGACTCAAATATCTTTTCAAAAATTTGAGATAATGGCTTCTAACTCATTTTAACTTATAAAAAAATATTGTTTTTAATATTAGGAAAAACTTTGAGAAAAATCGAATTGACAGCTTTTGTACAAAAAATTAATAACCTACAAAAAATCTAACAATAGTTGGTAAAAATTGATTTTCGACTCAAATATCTTTTCAAAATTTTAACTTATAAGAAATATTGTTTTCAACATTCGATAAAATTTTGAGAAAAATCGAATTGACAGTTTTTTTTACAAAAAATAAAAACCTTAAAAAAAAAAACAATACTAAAACTTGGTAAAAATTTCCTTTCGACTCAAGTAGCTTTTCAAAAATTACAAATATTGGCTTCAAACTTATTTTAGTTCACAAAAAATATTGTTTTCAGTAATTTTTTTATAAAAATCCAACAGTCCGTTTTTTCCTATCTAATCTACAAAAAATAGTACGGAAATTTGGTAAGAATTGGTACATATAGAAAAACTTTTAAACAAGACAAATAGGCAGACAGGATGGGTAGTTATCAGTGTGGGTCGCATCCCAGCCTCTTTTTATTTAAGGCATATACGAGTATATCTATGTACTATATTAAATTAATTGGAAGTATTGTCAGTTCTTTAAATGTTGTTATATAATTATTTTGGTGTGCAAAATCGCTTAAAGTGGAAGTATAAAGAAAAAGAAAGACTGCGAGACCCCAATATACATACATAATAAATACTATGTCTATAACGTTTCTATGGAAAAGTTGATACTTCATTAATATTTCTTTAATTTGAATAAATTAGTAATGCCGTATAATAGTTTTTGAAGAAGTTTCTATAAGATTTGTGCTCAAAGAAAAAATACACACAAACTTGTAATTAATTTAGCTTAAGCAATTATAAAGCGATAACTGACAGTTTTGGAACTTTAGGAAATTTGCAGAAATTAATCTTTTTTATTTTAATTTGCGAATGAGAAAGCACTACAAATATATTGCGCGTGGATTAATTGATGTAAAAATAAACACTCTAATATGAAAATTTAAAAAAAAAGGTTTTCATAACACTGTCCTTCCGTTGTAGTAAAATTGAAAAATAATTCTATAAAAATAATCAGTGTTTTTCACACTAAACGCAGAAAAATAAAAGTGGTGCACTATGGCGTATACGCAATTCTTTTTTATTCAAATCTAGAATGCATTTTTGTTGCGAGGTTGTTTTTTTTCGGGAATCTTTTGCGACTTTAACAGACACGCATTGCTATTTGACAATCTTATGCTATGTGCTGTCCAACATGTCATGGGTTACTTTTTGGATTTTAAGGGGCTATAGAAAAAAGTTATCCTATTCAAATTTAGATTTCCCAATAAAAATACACTTAACAAAAATCAGAAATCTATTAAATTTCATTCTTTAATTTTCAAGGGACCCACTAAAAAACCTCAAGTCGTTTTCTTTAGAAGCAGGCTTACTTGTTTGCTCTAAAAGTTATTAAAAATAAATTTTGACTATAAAATTGGCTAAAAATGCTTCAAGAGCAATCTTAAACTTTGTGTAAGATTGGAAAAATTTTAAATGCCAATAATACTAGCTGATTATTTTAAGACTCTATTTAACCCTATTTTCACTTGAAATCCCGTATAGTACGCTTAAAATTAGAATTAAACACGTTAGACGAAGATATGTATGTATAAGCTCAGAAAAGATACGCATTGTTTTAAACAAAGCGAGTTGTTCAAAAATGCCCTTCATACATTTATAGAGAAATTATCGAAGTCGTATTCTCAAATATTACATATGGGAGAAGTACCTGAAAGTTTTAAAAAATCAGTAGTCTTTCCAATACATAAGAAAGGTGATATAATAATAGGGTCGAGAATTATAGAGGCATTTCTTTTATGAATAGTATTGCTAAAAATAATTACCTGCATCCTCTTACATAGGCTTGAAGTTTGGATAGAGGAAAACAGATTACTCAATGAGTTTCAAGCAGGCTTTCGTGCAGGTTAATCAACGATTGGTCTACTCTTTACTGTTCATATCATCGTTGATTCTTATCTTGAAAACCGAGAAAAAATTGTACGTGTATGCTATATTTATTGATTTTAAAGCGGCTTTTGATAGTATTTAAGGTGATCGGAGATCACTTTTTTATAAATTAAGTGTGCTATAAATTAAGTGTGCTAGGGATGTTCAAATGGTAGACATGCGCATTCAAGAGGACACAAGCGTCCACAGGTTTTTCTCAAAACCAACCTCTGTCTATCAACTCCTACTCTCACCTCCCCGTGGTGAACATCGGGTGCCTAGTACCTCAACTGGAGATTGGGTTCCAACCCCAGTGGAAAGTTGTTGGGGGCAGCAAACGAGAGAGGGGGGGAGAGGTGTTTCCACTAAGGCACCTCTTCTTATCCGGACGGCAGCTGAGGAATTCCCGAGATGGAATCAATGGCGTTTACAGTTCCAGTATGGTTGAACTACTTAGTGAACACCTTACAGGGCTTCTACGACTTATTCGAAGCTTAGGCCTATAAGGAGCGGTTTATCCGGCTCCCCGTCCTTGGAGTTATACTAAGGATCTAGCCCTCTAGGTTGGGGGTTGTGCCGTTGGGGTGACTTCCTGGCCACGTAAAAACGTCATAATTGCGAAGCACCAACAAGCCTCGGATACGGACGGGTTTACTGTTGACAACCTACGCAAACGAATTAAGGCCAACGAACTTCGGATATGCACGTGGAATGTTAGGTCCCTTAACAGACCACGTGCGGCCGAAGAGTAAGCGGACGCCCTAGACTGCTATAAAGCAAACACCACCGCCATCCAGGAAATATGATGGGATGGGCCTGGCAAAAAGAGGATGAAAAACTGCGATATTTATTATGGTGACTGCTACCGAGATTACCAACAGCGCTTACTTGGATGCGGCTTTGTCATTGAAGCCAGTTTTAGGCAAGAAGTCTTGAGCTATAGGTGCATCAACGAGCTCCTCATGACCATCGGCATCAAGGCTAAATTCGGCAACATTAGCCTGATATGCGCGCACGCCCCCCACAGAAGAGAAGGATGACAACACCAAAGATATGTTCTTCGAGCTCTTAGACAAAACATGTGAGCAGTGTCCTAGCTACGATATTAAAATTGTCCTGGGCGAGTTTAATGCCAAGCTAGGAAGGGAAGACATCTTTGGTGGAATAATCGGGAAAAACAGCCTGCACGACAACACTTCCGACAACGGATTCAGGCTCATAGATTTTGCTGCGGGGGGAAACGTCATGGTAGCCAGCACGCGTTTTCCACACCTCAACATCAACAAAGGAACTTGGAGTTCTCCAGATCAATCTACCGTCAACCAGATTGACCATATTGCGATCGACGTCAGACACGCTTCCAGCATCATGGATGTCCAAACTTTCCGAGGAGCTAACATCGACTCGAACCACTACCTCGTTGTAGCCAAGGTAGCACTTCGGGTTTCCAGACCCAAGGCAAAACAGGGAGATGCTGGGAGAAGGTATAACGTCCAACGGCTACAATCGCAAGAGATCGCCGAGTTAAAGTAAACTCTCTCGAAGTGGCAACATTGCCAAGATACAATCAGAGAAGCCGCCTCTGATGTGCTGGGTTTCAAAAAACCACCAACAAGAAACCCCTGGTTTGATAAGGAATGTAGGCAAACAACAGGCACGCAAAGCGGCGCTGCATAAAAGGACGAGAGCTGCTCATGAGCTCTACGAGCAGAAGAGGCGAGAGGAACACCGACTTCTCAGAAGGAAAAAGAGAGAGCATAAGAAGCGTGCGGTCGAAGATGTTGAGAGGTTTAAAAGCAGAAAGCAGGAGTTCGAAAGTTTTATGAACAGGTGAAACGAAATTCACAGGTACATAAACCTAGAACCGAAGGGTGCAAAGACGAAAGTGGAAACGCAGTCAATGCTGAGGATATGGAAGGACCACTTCTCCAGACTGTATAACGGCGACGACGAACCGAATTCCGCTGTCAGGCAGGATGATCCATTCAACGAAAGCCAACAATCCCGTCCTCCCGACTTAGACGAAGTAAAGATTGCCATATCTAAGCTGAAATCTAACAAAGTCGCTGGAGCGGATAGCTTGAATGCCGAGCTCTTCAAAGCAGCTGGAGATGACTTGGTTAGGAGCATGCACCAACTTATCTCTAAGATATGGTCGGAAGAAACCATGCCCAATGAATGAACCCTTAGTATTGTTTGTCCGATTCTGAAAAAAGGAGACCCTCTAAACGGCACCAACTATAGAAGAATCAGTCTACTTTACATCGCCTACAAAATCTTCTCTGCCGTAATATGTGAACGTCTAAAGCCCATCGTCAACAACCTGATAGGTCCTTATCAGTGTGTTTTTAGACCACGAAAGTCCACAGTCGATCAAATATTCACATTGCGGCAGATCCTGGAAAAAACCCAAGAACACCAAATCGACACCCACCATCTTTTCATCAATTTCAAGGCCGCATATGACAGTATCTACAGGGACGAGCTGTATAGAGCCATGTCTAATTTTGGCATCCCGGCCAAACTCGTCCGTTTGTGCAGAATGACCATGGAGAATTCACGCTGCTCCATAAAGGTTGGAAACAACAAGGTGATGCGCTGTCATGCGATTTTTTTAACATCATCGTAAAGAAAAGAATAGTGCAAAACTCACACGTTAATACTAGAGGCACTATCTTTCAAAAGTCTGTCCAATTACTAGCATATGCTGATGACATTGACATAATCGGAAGAACTCAGCGTGATGTCAATGGGGCTTTTGTGAGTATTGAGGCAGAGGCGGCAAAAATGGGTCTAACGGTTAATGAGGGCAAAACAAAGTACATGCTGTCGTCAAGAAAGGACCTACAATACCGACGTCTCGGTCAAAACGACACCATCGGTAGACGTAACTTTGAGGTACATAGTTTAGGACTTCGTCTACCTAGGCTCCGCTATGAATGCAGAAAACAACACCAGCGCTGAGATCAAACAAAGAAAGATCTTGCTAACCACTGTTTCTTTGGGCTAAGAAAGCAATGGAATAGTAAAGCCCCCCCTTGAGGGTCCATAGAGTAGCTATATAAGACCCTCATCATCCCCGTCCTACTATACGGTGCAGAAGCATGGACTATGACAAAAGCGGTTGAAACCACCTTGGGTCGTTTCGAGAGAAAAGTTCTTCGTGCGATCTACGGTCTCGTATGCATAGAAGGGGAGTGAAGGAGAAGATGGAACGACGACCTGTACGGGCTGTACAGTAACGTAGACTTAACCAGAAGGGTAAAAGTCCAACGACTAAGATGGCTGGGTCACGTAGAGCGCATGGAAACCAATGCTCCGGCCCGGAAAGTCTTCGAATCCGCACCCACTGGACAGCGCAGTAGAGGAAGGCCGCGGATCAGGTGGCGCGCACAAGTGGAAAGTGACCTCACCCAACTTAGAGCGCGAAACTGGACACATCTAGCTAGGGACCGAGCTATATGTTTATAAACATTAATTGTAAACTTTATATTTGAAAAAAAAAGCAGCTTCAAGAGCTGCTAGTTTGTCCGCATAAACCAATGACGGAACATAACCCCATAAAAAGTTATCTAGAGGCGTTAAACTCACCAACAGCTTGAGGATTATCCATATAGCTTTATCACTCAACACAATTCTTAGGACAAAGTGATCTATAAACTTCACGATAACATTTCTTTAAATTTATATTTCCAAAATTTTAAATCACGGTTCTGATTAAAACAATTCATGTGGAAATGTCAAATCTTACTAAAAAATTGACATTTTCAACCATCTTTAAAAAAAAAAACTTTATATGTAAATTTATCTTCTTGTCTAAAGTCTATCTATACACCAGGTGGTTTGTTTCTTACTATTTAAGCCTTTGTTTGAAAGTTTCAGTTTGTACTGCAATAGCAAACCAGCTCAATTAATTTTAAAGAGAATCATGAATCGATTTCATTTAATTTCACTCAATCGATTTATATTTGAACACTTTGAATAGCTCTGAAAATTACGCCAAAAGAAACCCTTAATGTTTCCACAAGGTATAGTACACTGATAGATCCATTTAACTCATTTAATTAAAATAAATAGAAACCATCATTTATTTTTCCTTCCCCTTGTCTTAACACATATGTACATTGAGTAGAGGTATATCAAAGCTGACCTGGTATTGAAATTTGATAAAGATTGCCTATATCATCTTGTTTGTGTAGGTATATTACAATACAAACCCCTTTTGGCCATTTTATAACACACTATATAAATGTAGATAATGTAGTTTCAAGAAATATGGAAACTATTTGTCACTGTCATTTGCAAAATCAAAGCTATTACATTTTTGTATCTTCAAGTACTCACGTCAGATTCAAATTTTCTAAGAAAAGTCCAATGCTACTCCATATCCATATATCCTTGTAAATTTATCTTGAAGATATCTAAAATCTATACTCTTAGATAGATAGATACTTTTTTATCTATGGAATAAAATAATGTCTCGTAATTGAAGGTTTATGTAAAACTTACAATCCTGTAACAGTTATCCCCCTGTTTTGTATAACAAGAATATACTCTATTCAAAGGATAACAAGATTACTCTATAGAAAATAAACGAACAACAAATTATTCCCTGTTGTTGTGTTGTGTTGTGTTGGCGTTGCAATGAAAACAGGGATAGTGGACAGATGTCCCCCTTTCTGATAGACGGATTTCTAGATTTAAATAAATTGAAAATGAATCAAGGAAAAGTTGTTATCCTTGAGTCACTGCATTTTCTCCATTATTTGTTTGCTTGATTTAGTTTGTTTTCCTTTTTTATTAAAATCTTCATAATCCTTTGGGATACTTCTTATGTTATGTACACAAAGAAACTAAATAAAATCAACTACCTATAGTTGAGATAAATAAAGTTTGTATACACCTTTTGCATACTTTCGTGTCCTTTTTCTATCCAGAGGACCAAAGCAATGCAACAGCAATTATTGCAAATTTAAAAGTTGCAAAAGTAGGGACTCTAGTTCAGCATTTGTTCCCCTTTTCCCTCAAGCCATCTTCATCACTATCATTGCTACGGTGTGGAAAGTTTATCGATGGTCGTAACATTGCGGACACTCTTTCTCCAGACATCTACCAACTATATACATATACAGATATATAGAAGACAGACCAGGTTAGATCAGGGCACAGAGCTAAAGGATAATAGTTTCAAGTTCTCCATTGTGATTTGTTTTCTTCCTCTCTTTTTGCAAATAAATGAAAAACAAAAAAAATAAAAAGTTATTTGAATTTGCAGAAGATACCTTCGTTCCGGTAAAAGTTTAAGTTTATTAATCATTTTTTTTTTTACTTTTTATAGCTTTTGTTATTTTTTAATGATCCCTCATGAACCATTGAACTGAAAGCCTTAAAATCACTTTTAATTGAACTCCGAATCGAAATTGAAAATAATAGTTTTTTAATTTTGATAAAATTGTTTTTTTTTTTTTTTTTTGTAGATTATATACTTTAGTGTACATATGTATATCTTTTAATTTAATAAATTTTGTTGGAAAATCAATATTGATTTAATTTTAGCTGAGCAATTTTATTCTATTGGTTTATATGCATCGTTTATGGTTTTATGAGAGAGATATATGGGAAACTTTTGGATAATTATGTGGATAGGTACTTAATTGGATCAATTTATAGAATGCATTTTATTTGTAAGGATGTTCAATGAAATCATCATTATGTTCAAAGTTTTCAATGGATGATTAAAGCATATTTATTATAACCATGAATTACTTTACTTTTAGTAGTACCCGTGGTATGATGGTTAGTGCGTTGGACTGTCATGCCAGAGGGTTTGGGTTCGATCCCTGCCTATGCCATCTAAAGTTTTTTTTCACGGGTACTGCCTCTTGCGAGGAATTGACAAATTCTCCAAGAGTAATTCTTGTCATGAAAAGTGCTTTCTCAAGTTTGCCGTTCGGATTCGGCTTAAAGCTGTAGGTCCCCTCCATCCCTGACAACAGTACTCGCACACAGGAATGGTTGAGAGACTGTTGCACCACCCAATTTATTTTTATTTATTTTATGAATTACTTTAATTGTTGATGAAAAAATTCTTATATATAAAAATGAATCGCGAAATGTGTTGGTTACCGCATAACTCAACAACGCCTGGACCAATTTGGCCAATTCTTTTTTAAAATGTTCGTTGAAGTTCAAGGATGGTTTTTACGTCGAGAAATATTCGAATAATTGCCGGAAAAATCATAAAAACAGCCCTTTTCTTTTTCTCATACAAACGTAAACTAAAAAATAGAATCAATTTGAGCTTTATTGCAATTGTATAAAGTTCACTGTTGTTTAAGCAATGTAGGTGTGTTCCTTACGTCAACAAGTCAATTTGCACATTATTATCGCTATACAAAGTTCAAATTCAATCATATATATTAAAACAGTGTGCGTATGTGCGTTACATCGTTAAGGATTCAATGTGGCGTTCTGAAACTCAACAAAAGTGATATCTCGGACCCGACCAAATTGAAAAGTCACAAAATGTAATAGTACATTAGTACTGACTTTCAATTTGGCTGGCTTCGTGATATTATTTCTTTTGTTTTTCTTTAAAATGCATCAGTTTTCACGTCATTTTCATCAGTCAAACACAAACCGCCTTACCAAAAATGTCAAACTCCAAGTCATATCAAATTAAAAAAAAGTTGAAAATTGAAACATCGACAACAAACTGTCAATGTCGATTTGCCAGTGTGTTGTTTTTTTTAGACTTTCTGTTATCTACTCTAGTTAGTTTGCTTTTGTTAGAAAAGAACAGAAATATGTATTTGAAACTCTTATGAAAGTAACAAATGATGAAACTGGATTGATTTACATGCACCTGGTGGTACAGGAAAAACTTTGTTGATTTCATTAATATTAGCAACAATTAGCTTACAAAATAAAATTGCACTTGCACTCGCTTCGTCGGGAATCGCAGCAACATTGCTTGAATGTGGTCGAACAGCCTTTTCAGCACGAACATTGCCATTAAATATGCAAAGCAATGGAACTCCAACCTGCAACTTTTTGAATGCAATGTAAATTGATTGTTTGGGATAAATGAACGATGGTACATACAAAATCTTTAGTTAAGACTTTTTTGCTTAAGACAGAACTTAAAAAGATCTCTGAAACAATCATAACCGATTTGGTGGAGCAATGATTTTATTAGCAGGAGATTTTCGTCAAACATTGCCAGTGATTCCACGATCAACGCCAGCTGATCACTTCAACGCATGTCTAAAGTCCTCCAATTCTCTAAACAACTCATTGACATTGGTAATAGTAAATTTCATATAGACATCTTGACTGGCTGCATTAACTTTCCTCAAAGTTTTTGTCAGTTAACTCGATCAAAAGATGAACTTATTCAGAAGGTGTTTCCAGATGTTTCTTGAAATTACAGAAACCATAATTGGTTGAACGAACGAGCTGAATGAATTAAATTCTAAAATTCAAGAAAAAATTAAAGGCGAATCGAGGATATATTATAAATAGGTTGATTCGACTACTAACCAAGATGATGTAGTCAACTATCCACCGGAATTTTTGAACTCGCTGGATTTGCCAGAATTGCCACCTCACCATCAGGTTGGATCTCTGTAGTCATAATGTTGCGAAAAATCAACCTATCGCGACTTTGCAACGTTACACGGTTAGCGATAAAAAAATTACTAAACAACGTGATAGAAGCATTTATACTCAAAAGAAAGTATAAAGGAGAAGATGTTCAATAATACCGCGGATCCCAATGATTCCGACTGATGTGCCATTTGAGTTTAAACGACTACAGTTTGCTTTTGCTATGACCATAAACAAGTCCCAGGGGAAATCATTAAGTGTTTGTGGTATTAATCTGGAAAACCCTCACATGGGCAATTGTATGTTGCCTGTTCCCATGTTGGAGAACCATCATATTTGTTTTTCTATGCGCCAGGTAATCAAACAAAAACCATTGTATAAAGCACTACAATGAAAATAAAACTTAATTTTGTTAATAATTATGATTCACATTTACATGATTAACAATAAAGCGATTACTTACTTTCAAATGCTTACATCTGTTTTACAAAGCTTTTTGAGAGAACGAGGTCTGTCGGGTCCGCTAGTCTAACATATAAAATTCTCCTGTCACAGTGTTAGTTGCCATACTCCTCCGAAACGGCTTAACCAATTGCAATGAAATTTTGCGTATACATTGGGTAGGTCTGAGAACAGGTTTTTATCTATTTTTTAATAATAAGAATGTATGCTTACTGAAGCAGGATTAAACTGTACAACTAAACAAATTTGCTTACTACTATAGTGCTGACTACATATTTCCCGGCCCGAGCAGAGACATTATGGTATAAATACAAAAACTCAATAACTGATGATATATTGCATCAACATCATACACGGTGCAACGATTTTACGATAGTATTCAGTGACGCTATATACAATGAAGCATTGATTGCTATTGAAGATCTTTGCATTATCATTGCCAACTTACCACTCAGTCATTTCGGTATGCATTCACCAAATCGAAATGCATCTGATTTAGTAGACACTAAATTGAATCGTGAACTACAATACAATACTGTAGAAATGACAGTGATTGTTGCTCGCAATATTCCACTAATGAATGAAGAACAAAGCACCATTTATGACTACATCATGCTCGCAGTTTCGGCAGAACAAGGTGGATTCTTTTTTTGGATGCACCAGGTGTAACCACGGTTGCCACTTGAAAAAAAATTGCATGACCAAAGCTGAAAATAAAAATGACCAATCGTACCAAAAAAGGACCAAAATAATTTGTGTCCGCAATGGCTTTTAACTTTCCATAGAAAGTTAATTTAAGCGGTCCGATTTCTTCAATTGAAAATTTTGACATTTCTAGACGTTCCAAGGTTCCTAGAGTCTAAATAAAAGATTTTTAGAGAGATGTCTGTGCGTGCGTGTGTACGTACGTTCGGGAAGAATAACGTTTTTGACATCTGGTAAAATTTTGAGAAAATCGAATTGACAATTTTTTACAACAAATAAAAACCTTAAAAAAAACAATAGTAAAACTTGGTAAAAATTTACTTTCGACTCAAATATCTCTTCAAAAATTAAAAAAATATTGGCTTTAAGCTTATTTTATTTCACAGAAAATATAGTTTCCGACATTCCGTAAATTGTGCATAAAAATCCAACAGTCAATTTTTTTCATAAAAAATTAAAATCTACAAAAAATAGTACGCAAATGGTACGAAAATTTGGTAAAAATTGGTTTTCTACTGAAAATCTCGTTAACAAGAACAGATATTGAAATCAAACTATTTCATCATACTCAAAATATTGTTGGTAATTTTCAATTTTTTAGAATAATTCAACTAACAACTAGCAAATCACGAAAGCCCACAAACCTTTTAAGCAAGACAAATCGGCAGACGGGATGGAAGAAGACTGGGACGCACCCCAGTCCGTTTTTTTTTTAAGATCACAATATGTTAACATTATGTCAGGAGATCGAATAAGTCAGGAGGTCGAATACTATCGCTATATAAAATTCATATAAAATTAATTCAAAAAAATGTTTTTGCAGACCAAACGCTATGGTTATTTTTGTCATCTTGACGCTTTTTGGCCAGCATTATATTATTAATGGTACCCAAAGTCTGCCTTTCATTTTTATCAAAGTTAATTAAAAAAAATTCCTTTCAGCAGCAGCTGAGCTGTGAGGAAGTAACATCAAGTTATAAACGAACTGACTTAAATTTTGAAAACAATATTCATTTGAAGCGTTTTTATGATAATTGACCTTTTTCCAAAATTCTTTAGGTATGTAGGTATTTTATTTTTGAGATTATATTTATTTATTTATTTATTTATTTATTTAATTCGTTAAACAAACTAACGTTAGAACTTAAGACTAATATTACATTTATTCTTAGATTTATAGATTTACAATGCAAAAACAAAAACAAACAAAAAAAAAAGAAAAAAAAATGCTAAACTGAAGTATTGAAAAAATTTACTTTAAATGTTTTACTTTTAAAATTATCGCTTACGGAATATACCAAAAAGTAATACTTGTTGTAAACTGAAATCAATTGGTTGAGGGGACTGTTTTTACCATAGTTTGATCTGCTTGATATAGGACGTAAAGGAACTTGTCTTCTAATGCTTGAACGGCTATAAATAAAGTTTAATTGTTCCAAACTTGATGGTGATATGACTGACCCATTGATTAATTTTATAATAAAGCACAGCTGAATGTACTCTCTGTGTTTAGAAAGCGATGGAAGATCTATGAGCGTGAGCCTATGATTGTAAGGTGGAAGTTCGAGCCTATTGGACCATGGGAAGAAACGGAGGCAGAAGCGCATGAATCTTCTTTGTACTCCTTCTATTCTGTTTATATGGACTGAATAAAAGGGAGCCCATATTATGCAGCCATATTCCAATATTGGTCTTACAAATGATATATAAAGAATTTTAAGAATATAGGGGTCGCGAAAATCATGTGAAAACCGTTTTATAAATCCGAGTGTCTTATTTGCTTTTTTAATAATATAGTCATAATGATTTGTAAAAGTTAATTTTGAGTCAAGAATAATACCTAAGTCAGAGAAAGTAGAGAGTTTAGTCAAATAAGAAGAGTCTAATTGATAATTGAAAGTCAAAACATTTTGTTTGCGTGTAAAACACATTGATTTACATTTGTCTGTGTTTAGTAAAAGCTTATTTATTAAACACCATTCGCGAAAACTATTTAGATCATCTTGTAGGAGTAAACAGTCGTCAAGTGAGTCAATACGTTTGAAAATTTTAATGTCATCAGCGTAAATTAAAACAGATGAGTGTTTTATAATAGAAGGTAAGTCGTTAACGTACAATATAAACAGTAAAGGTCCTAAGTGGCTACCTTGTGGTACGCCAGAGTTGGTATAAAAATATGATGACCGCTCATTCCTAAAAACTACGCTGTATGATCTATTATATAAGTACGACGAAACCCAACTAACAAATTTATCGTTAAAGCCTTGGGATTTAAGTTTGGAAGTTAATGTTTTATGGCACAATTTATCAAAGGCCTTACTGAAGTCTGTGAAGACACAGTCAACTTGTTTCCGTTTTTCAAACGAATCTAATATAAAAGGAATAGAGTCGAGTAATTTTTTTTCATTTCTTAAAAAAGGGACCAAATGGAATAAAAAATGACCATACGACCAAGTGAGAAAATAATGACCAAATTTGGTCTTAAATGACCAAACTGGCAACCGTGGGTGTTACTGGCAAAACATTCCTTATTTCGCTAATTCTTGCTAAAATACGATCAAATAATGGTATCACATTGGCTGTTTCATCTTCTGGCATTGCGGCAACTTTATTGGATGAAGGCAGAACAGCTTATTCAGTATTTAAACTGCCATTAAATTTTCACAATAACCTCGACGCGGTGTGCAAAATAAAAAACCATCCAGTTTGTTTGTATTGGGGAAAGATGGGATCACAAAAAATATTGATATTGTTTTTTTAGTATTGTCATAATTAGCGATATGTTTATAATTTAAAAGAATTAATTTTAATAAATTAAAAAAAATTGTTTGGTGATTACAGTGCTCTATATCTCTCCCACTTATATACCAAATCCTTACACACTTACAATAAGATATTTATTTCTAGCAAAATATTCTCTATAAATTATTTATATTTCAAAACAACGTGTGTCAGGTCAGCTAGTATAATACAATTTTAAGTTGAAGTCAATACCGTTAATGGTCGGAGAGATATTTGGAGTCAACAAAATGTTTAACTCTAATGTCATTATATTTAAAGCAAAATTTATTTGAAGTCAATATCTCTGCAAGATCTTCAGTTATAGCTGATGAAAAAGTGCGGACTTAAAAATATACGTATACACAGGTACACACAGATATTTTTCTTGCAACCATGGATTTAGAGTCTTGGGATCTTCAATAGTTAGTTAAAATTAGCTAAAAGTTAGCAACAATATTTTACATATGATACAAAAATGTTGTATTTTAAAATCTGTTTGGTAACGAGGATTTTAGTAGAAAACCTATTTTCACCAGTTTTAGTAGTATTGTTTTAAAGTTTTTATTATTAGAACGATATACATATGTACCTTCATACATTCATGAGACATCGGGAATCAAACATTAATTTTTACCAATTTTGTGAAGTATTTATTGTAAATTAAAATTGTTGTGAACAAAAACTGAGTGTTTAATTTATATTAAAATTTTAATCATTATTCAAAAACAATATTTTTTGTAAAATTAAAATTTTTTGAAACCAATATCTTTAATTTCTGCCAAGTTATTTGAGTCGAAAATAAATGTTTACTTTCAATTCGATTTCTCTCAAAAGTGGACCTTATGTCGAAATCGTTGTTCTTCAATTAATACAATCATTTTTCAGGTAAATTTATTTTTGTTTGAGGTGACAGATATTTTTGTTCAATGTTTTTGATTTATAAAAAAAATTGTTAATTGTATTTCTTTTTAAATTATACTCTTTTGATATTACATCACATTGTATATTATACAATTTAATTGAACACGCTGGAGTAATTGGTTCGTGAGAAACTTGGAGTAAACCAAAATGTTCACGTTATTTAAATTGCTATAGCGCTCAATTTCGTTGAAAGTCCTTTCAGCCTCTTTCTATGTTTTTATTTGTATTTTAGTTCTTATGATATGAACGACGAAAAAAGCTTTACGAACGTTTGGATATACGGATGTACGAGCGTACAAACGTACTTACACCCGGTACAGGTATCTCTCTAAGAATATTTCCTTTATATTCTAGGGACCTTGAAACGTCGAGAAATGTCAAAATTTTCAATTTCGACCGATTTCAATAACTTCCTATGGAAAGTTACAAATACATTTTTTGAAATTGGATTTTCATTAAAACCAAATGTTGCCGCCAAAGTCGTTCATTGTGTCCCTTTTGATTGTAAACAAGCAAACACATTTAAAACAGATGTGGATTGGTGTAATATGTGATATTTCGTACTTCTATTGGTATACTCCTCAACTTTTAATGAGTAGGTAGATAAAATCTGTGGCAACAAGGAATAACAGCATAAGTCGACTTATGTCGAAAATGAGTTTTTGATACCATCCGATGCGCAATAGGCAGTTCCATCTGTCATATTTTTTTCGTATTTTTATTTCAAACCATAAAGGAACTACAGACAAAAGAAAAACGACATAAGTCAGTATCTACAGAGCTTGCACAAGGAAAAACAACATAAGTACAATTCTTTAGTTTTTATTTTCTACTTGTGCTTTTATTCAATAACGAAAAACCAAATCAACACACTCATAAGTTTTCTTATGCTCTTTTTCCAAAACAATTATATATTTTATTCGCGATCATAAGATTACTTGTGTTCTTTTTCCAGAATAAAATTGTGGCTTACACACAGGTATGTTGACTTGTGTAGTTTTTCCAAAATCCTTTACGTACAAAATCCAGACACAAGTTGACTTGTCTGTATTTTCCTTATTTAGTTTTGATAAAAGAACGAACACAAGTTGACTTGTGTTATTGTTCCAAAAGACGTTACGGAAGATATGAAAGCAAACACATACTCAGTTGTGACTTATGCCGTTTTTTCTTATAAATCATAAAACATAAATCTACAATCCGACAAGCTTTCACGATGTAAGTTCAAACTTCCGATCATTAGGTGTATCTACCTATTATAGACTTTATTCAAATTTTGTTTAAGTGGTATTACTAACTTTAAAGACTCAGATCATTCAGTTAGGGATCCAGATTATACATTGAGTTCAAGTCAAGATGAAAGTAAAGAGCATTGGGGTAAGATCCTTGAAGAGTCTGTTGATAAAGCTTGTCAGGATTCAGTGGTGATGACGCATGTTTCACCAGAGTATGTAAATAATTTTGACATTGATGAAACACCTTCAACTCAAGTTAAAGAAAATATTGCTACAACATTTACTAATAAGATAAAAGGGGCTAAAAAACGCCGACAGGAGTTTAGAAACAAAGGTTTACCTTACAACACTCTAAGACAAAATAAAAAATACAGGCCACAACTTTAAAACCATTATCATCTTGCAGAAATAATTGCGGTAGCAAAATAACGCTTAAAAATCAGCAACAATTATTTGAAAATTATTGGGCCTTAGGCTGTTTTAATAAAAGAGTTCTTTACATTTCATCAATAATTCATATAAAACCAAAGTCTTCGACAAAAACCAAAAAGTGTGGAGTTAAGCACCGGAATTGTCAAATTTCTCCAGAATATATAATTGAACTTGCAGGTGAAAATATCACAGTATGTAAATCTTGCTTTTTGGGTTGTTTTGGTGAATCAAATGGTTTTGTGAGGTCAGTAATACGTAAGAAATTGAGTTCACCTTCCAGTAGTCCAGTCTCTAGTTGACAAAAGAGGAAGTTCGTTACCCCCAAACGCATCTTCCGTGGAAGAAATAGAGAAGATAAAAGCACATAACCAACAATTTCCGCCTTATGAGAGCCATTATACGAGACGGGATACATTTAAAAAGTATTTACAACCACGTTTAACAATTTCCAAGATGTATAGCCTTTATTGTTTGGAAAACGAACAACCAAAGAGCTTATCCATCTATACGAAACTGTTCCATGAGCTGAATTTGAAAATAAAATCTCCCCAGCTTGATACATGTGGAAGGTGCGATAAGTTGCATAAAAAAATATATATTAGCTATGGACAGTTCTGATGAAAAATTAAAGCTTAAGATTGAGCTTGCCAGCCACCAAGATAAAGCTGATTTTGCTTACGCATGCAAAAAAAAGACAAAAGCCTAGCAAAATCAAACAAAAATGTTGCAGCATATGCATTTCATCACCAGCAGTGCTTGCCTTCCCCATTTTTGAAATTCAATATTGCCTTCTACAAGCATCAGTTATGGACCTATAATTAAACGGTCCACAATTTGGATAACGATCAACCTTACTGTTATATGTGGCATGAAGGAATGGCAAAAAAAGGTGGAAATGAGATGGCCTGTTGTATTTTTAAACACATAGACGAAGAAGTTCCTGTTGCCGTTAAAAATGTAATTTTTTATAGCGATTCTTGTCCGGGCCAAAATAAGAACACGCATGTTAGTTGCATGTTTATAGCCGCTTTAGCGAATAGCGAGCAACTAGAGGTAATTGACCAAAAATTCCTCGAACCTGGTCATACTCCAATGGAATGTAATGTCGACCATTCTGTAATTAAACGAAAAAAAAGAACACAACAGCTAAGATTCACCATCCAAGAGACTGGCAGAACTTTATTGCTGGCATAAGGAACATAAATTCTTTCAAAGTGAAGGAAATACGTCAGCCAGATTTCCTAGACTTTGCTGCAACCTCAAAGAACAAGTTCACATGGCGAAAGAAGAATACTGATGGTGAGAACTGAGAAGTATTCATGGCGTGAATTCAAGTGGCTAAGATATCGCAAAGAAAATTTTGGTTCAATATTCTACAAAAACACTTTAGCCGAGGATGAGCCATTTAAGGAAATAAATGAAAACGTGGTGGAAAAATTTTCAATAGATCCGACATTCAAATTATTGAACATGTCCCTTCTATTTCGAAAGAAAAGGCGCACGATCTTCTTTTTTATTAGATTATGTTGATCCCCAGTTGCATGCCTTTTATAGAAAATTGGTTGTTGATACCATTACAAAAGGTCGTCAAGATGTATGCGACAGCGATGAAGAAGATGATTAAAAAATGATACATTTTTGTTCATTTTATTTTTAAGAAATATTTTTGAATTTTTGTACCTAATATCATACAACTAGCTTTTACCCGCGACTTCGTCCGCATTAAATAGTTTTTTTTGGATAGTAGTATGAAAAAATCTGAGCTTTACTTTTTTTTACGTATGTTTGAATTGTGCCGAGATGGGATGAGGCCATACTAAGTGTGATTGGCATAGGTTAGGTTAGGTGACGAACCGACTAAATTAGTAAGTATTAAAGAAACAATTAAATTTACACAACAAATAAAATGTTTGCAGGTTTTCTCTGTAATTTTCATGCGTCCGACAACGGCGTGTGCCCTCACATGTGTGCCCGTTCGGGTAGACCCACTCAGTGATGTCCTCCCCCCGCGCCGGCCGCACTACCACCGCCACCACCTGGCTCGTCTACCGCGTGTGACCCCCGCCCGCACACTCGCCCCGCGTGCATCAGAAACAGAATTATCAGGAGTAGAGGACAGACCCAGTGAATTATTTGTTGTACCTACATACATACATGGCTCTTGTTTGTCGACGCAGGGTTGAGAATAGCAAAGTTTATGTTAAAAATTATTATTTGTGGAACTTGGTGGTAGCGACAGTTTGCGTCTTATTTCATAAGGGTTGGGAATGCGTTGTTTTCCCGTAATACCAATTTAATCCAAATATTATTCAAATCTTTGGTAATTTAGGAGTGAAAGCGATCAGATTCCCCGGAAAGTAATTTTTCCCATGGGAAAGCGTTGTTTTCCCGAGGTCAAAAGTAACTCATGTTTATTCTTAAGTCTCAAACTATCTCCTTACCAAATTTCATTCAAAAAAGCGATCGGTCCACCTGAATTTTCCCATGGGAATGCGTTTTTTGTCCCGGGGTAAAAAGTAGCCTATGTCCTTTCTTGGGTATCAAAATATCTCCATATCAAATTTCATGCAAATTTGTTCAGTAGTTTAGGCGTGATTGAGTAACAGACAGACAGACAGAGTTACTTTCACATTTATGTATAATATATATATATATATATATATATATATATATATATATATATATAAGTATAGATTCTGGTTCCTTTATAATATTTTATTACTCAACACTTTTATTAATTGTTATTTTTTATTGTACTATTCGTACTAGAATGTCAGGTTGTTAGACTTGACCATTCTTTATTCCGTCAATTTCATTGAATGTTTGAACAACAACAACTTAAAATGGTAGCACTTTTATTAATTGTTGATTTTTTATAACTATGATGAAAAAGAAGACATTCTGTGTCTTTTAGAGCCTCCATTGAATGAAAGTAATTAATTTTATCCTTCTACGATCTTGAATCATTTATGCAAATTTCAACAATTTGTTTTGGAAAAAGGAGTTAAGTCAATTTATTTTAGTGCATTATTTTATTTTGTGTTTGGAAAAATTACACAACTTAACTTGAACAAAATTATTTCATTGTACTCATTTTGGAAAAAAGGCACAAGTCGACTTAACCGACAGCTAAGTTAAAGTTTAAATGAGAAACAACGACATAAGTCATATTTTTATCAAAATCAGTTTTAAATTGACATAAAATCAATTCTTTTTAAATTCTTATAAGATCTTACCGTAATTTCAGCCATTTTCGTGTTTAAACTTTGTCAATAAGTCTTGTACCTGATTTGTAAATGCAAACCAAACATTCAATCGATCTCCTGAAAAGTAGCAAAAACTGACTTATGTCGTTTTTCCTTGTTGCCACAGAAATACAAATAAATGCTAAAAAAAAGTAAGTATACGCCACATTGTTCCCACACGAAATCGTTGTTTATGGTTTGACCTTCAAAAGAAGCAGTTTTAAGATATTAAGGAGCATTGATGATCTCAGAAATCTCAAAATATTTAATCAGGATTTTTGTATTTCATTGCTTCAATAGCCTTCTAGCATCTTATCCAATGTATGTAACATGTCAAATAATATAAAACTAATGTAACACAATATAAATTAAAGCCTAAGTTTATTGCCTATTTGTATATAAATATCACTTGTGTATCGACACCATTTATCTAATTCAATTATTCTGGAAATGCTTAATAACCTTTTTCCTTTTGTTCAGCTATGTTGACAGCTTTAAATACAAGTAATAAATTGTCCCTTTCCTTTGCAATGCCAATTTAACACTGACCTCTTTTTAGCTTAATACCAAACTACATATACAAGTAGACCTACTAAACCTAAACTTTCAAGGACTTATACATCTTTGTCGCAGAGTTACTTTCTATTCCTCTGATTTGTTATATACTTACACTCTATCTTATATATGCACCTAATCCCTAAAAGTACCTATAAAATACATTTCCAATTTATATTTATCCATTCTATAATCCAATCGATATGCCATGCCGTATAAGAAATAGAATCATGATACAGTGGAGATATAGAGAGAGCGAGAAAAAAAGGAAGAGATCACATCATCAATTATCATATATCGCAAAAGGAGATATCCAACTCAAAGGAACAAACTTGGATAATGAAGGTACGAGGATATGGATATGCCAACAATTTTAGTACTCCTGTTCAAATCCATTGAATGTGAGTGCTATATACATGAATCCCTTTCGTAAATTCAATACAACATACCTAATTTTTACTCACGATTTTCTTGTTAAGTATATACGACTATAAGAGTCAGTATCCTGTTTACTATAAAGGTACTACATACCTACATATGTCAAATACTTAAATATATCCAATTGGCCAAGAACCCATGTTTAACTAAATAAGAGTATTCACAAAACTATTTTGGCCTATTGATTTATTTGTATTAAGGGAAAAGCAAAAGACAAAGGCTAATATATTATGTTATGTAAAGTTCTCTTCCTCCAGGCATTTTGCTGTAGGTATAAATATAAAATCTAAGAGCTTCAACCTAGCAAAGATTCACAACTTGCACTGGATTGAGGAATAACCCTCAATCTTCTTCTACTTCTTTTGCCAATATCAAATAAATGAACAGGGTGTTCTTGTTGCCAATGCTACTCAATTTTGCTTGAATGATTTATTTATCGAAGTTATTAACAATAGAAGATTGCTAAAAAGAAGGTTGAATAAAAATGAAGAAGACGACAAAAAATTAAGTTGAAGTAGTCGGAGAAGACAAAAAAAAATAGAAAAACGAAGAAATGACAGTTCAAAAATAGCAAACAAACCTTAACTTAGGAAAACGGCAGATATTCAGAAGGAAATTGCAGAACACTAAAAGATACTGCAGTTATTTTGTGATTTTAGCTCTAGTAAATTCTAGATCCTTTAAAATTAGCCAGATTATCTTTTTAACTTCCCATAGGAAGTTATTGTAATGGGTCCGATTTGACAAATTGAAAATTTTGACATTTCTCGACGTTTCAAGGTCCCTAGAGTCGAAATAAAAGATTTTTAGAAAGATGTCTGTGCGTGCGTGTGTACGTACGTCCGTACGTCCGTACGTTCGCGACGTTTTTTTCGTCGTCCATAGCTCAAGAACCAGAAGAGATATCGACTTCAAATAAATTTTGTTATACAGATAATAAGGCAGAAAGATGCAGAAAGGGCTCTCAAGAAAATTGCGTGGGTGGTTTTTTTACCATAGCAGTTTAAAAAAAAGGTGTAAATTTTGGTTAACCCTAAATATCTCATGAACCAATGACGCTAGAGACTTGAATTAAATTTTGTATTATATATTGTAACGTGATACAAAACAATTATATTTTTGGAAAAAAATTAAATTAACGGTTTTTTTTATAAATCAAAAAAACTGAAAAAAAAAATTTGTCACTTCGAAAATTTTACGACTAAAATATGATTTCATCTCCAAAATAATTTTGTGCAACGAAGAATAATGTTTTTGACATCTGATAAAATTTTGAGAAAAATCGAATTGACAGTTTTTTTACAAAAAATAATAACCTAAACAAAAAATAAAAAAAAGTTGGTAAAAAATGTGTTTTGACTCAAATATCTTTTCAAAACTTTGAGATATTGGCTTTAAACTACTTTTATCTTTCAAAAAAATATTGTTTTCAACATTCAGTAAAATTTAAAAAAAAATAGAACTGACAGTTTTTTTACAAAAAATTAAAAACCGAAAAAAAGTTAACAAAAGTTGGTAAAAATTGATTTTCGACTTAAATATCTTTTCAAAAATTTGAGGTTATGGCTTCTAACTAATTTTACCTGATAAGAAATATTGTTTTCAATATTAGGACAAATTTTGAGAAAAATCGAATTGACAGTTTTTTTTACAAAAAATAAAAACCTAAACAAAAAAATTAATAAAAGTTGGTAAAAATTGATTTTCGACACAAATATCTTTTCAAAAATTTGAGATAATAGCTTCTAACTACTTTAAACTTATAAGAAATATTGTTTTCAATATTAGGAAAAATTTTGGGAAAAATAGAATTGACAGTTTTTTACAAAAATTAAAAACTTACAAAAAAAATTAGTACTAAAACTTGCTAAAAATTTACTTTCGACTCAAATAGCTTTTCAAAAATTAAAAATATTGGCTTCAAACTTATTTTATTTTACAGAAAATATTGTTTTTTATATTCAATAATTTTTTTATAAAAATCCAACAGTCCGTTTTTTCATAAAAAAAATAAAATCTACAAAAAATAGAACGCAAATTTGGTAAGAATTGATACATTTAGACAAACTTTTAAGCAAGACAAATCGATAGTCGGGATGGGAAGTTATCAGTGTGGGTCGCATCCCAGCCTCTTTTTAGAATATTAAATAGCATACTTAAATGGCTTGAAAATTTTGATTAATCGATTTAAATTGTTTTCAATATTCTTTAACTTTAATACTCGTACAAAGCTTTTAAGTGAATTGAAAGTCAATTATACATTTTGGTTTGTTTTTGAAGTCATTAAAATTATTTGACTGAAAGCTTACTATTTTCTTTAACCTAAAAGCAATGCTCTTCTACTTTCAACTAAGACTTGAATTTAAGTTTAAACTATGCCAAAAGACTTATAAGCGGATACAAATAATCGAATAAACATGCAATAAAAATGCACAGGTAAAAGTAGTAAAATGGAGAAAGAGTATAATTTTAGGATGCACAGAAAAAAAGAGGAAAATAACAACACAGAAAGACACCAATAAAGAAATAAAGAGGCGAGAAGTAATTTGTAAAAATGCAGCAAAGAAGATTGTTTTCAGTGCAGTAACAGTTCAACAAATAATGCATTAATTACTTGGAAACATCAATAAAACCATGAAAAACTTTCTAATAATGCATTTGGAATGGAGAAGGATAAAATACTGGAAATGCAGTAAGAACCCAGTAAGAGTTACGGTAAAACAAAGTAAGAACAAACTTAAAATGCAGTGAGAATGATATAAAAATGCAGGAAAAAACGCTCGAAGACTCTTATTAAATGCAGTAAAAATACAGCAACACTCAATATGAACATAATTAATGTTGTTAAAAAGAAATGAGCAAAAATTAATTTTGCAGTAAACGGAAAACAAAAAGTAAGTAATAAATATTTTGATGCTTAGTAGACCTATGCAGCGTAAATGCAGTAAAAGTAAAGTTATAGTGTAGAAACAATTCAATCAATGCAATAAAAAAAGAGGCTGGGATGCGACCCACACTGATAACTTTCCATCCCCTCCCTCGGTTTGTATTGCTTACAAGTTTGTATAGGTTTTCGTGTTTTGTCAAAAAAGTTGTCACTTGAATTATTCTTAAAAAATTAAAAATTACCAACAATATTTTGCGTACAATGAAATATACTGATTTTGAAATCTATTGACGTGACAACGTCTTAAATTAGGTTGCGGCTGGGAGTCACTTATGAAAAAGTGTAACGCCCGGTAACGTTACGATGAGTCACCGAACGAGAGAGAGGCCCGCCGAATGCCTTGCGTCTCTCTCCCACTCAACTATGATCGGTCTGCCGCGCGCGCAGCACTAGAGAATTAGGCGCATTGAATCGGCGCATGCTTGTGTCTCTGTCTTTGTCTTTCTCGAACGTTCTTGGCGTTGGAAAAACAAGAAAGCGTCATAATACAAGTTCACACGTGTGGTTAAAGTATCGTCAGCTGTGTCTGTAGTGAAAATGTGGAGTGCTTAGATTCGTCATTTACAACAACTACAACAATAAAGGTAAATAATTGTACACTGATATTTCATTATCGTAAACTATGATTGATTGATTAATTGTTAGATTGACACAAAAGTTGAGAAACTGAGTTTATAGGTTATGTCATACTATTGATAAATGTTGATAGTGTTAAGTAAATTATTAGTTTAAAAAATTTGTGCAATTCTTATTTTCATTCAATTCCTTGTTCCTATTGTCCAATTTAATTATATTCATATCAATAAATATTCTACCGAGAAAAAGACGTTGTCACGTAAAATCTTCGCCCGTAAAACCGACTTTACAGGCAACCATTTTTTTTTTTGTTAACGAGATTTTTAGTCAAAAACCAATTTTTACCAATTTTAGTAGGATTTCTTAAAATTACTTAATATCGAAAACAATATTTTTGTGAAATAAAATAAGTTTAAAGCCAATATTTTTAATTTTTGAAAAGCTATTTGAGTCGAAAGTAAATTTTTTACAAGTTTTAGTATATATTTTGATTTGGGTTTTTATTTTTGTTAAAAATTGTCAATTAGATTTTTCTCAAAATTTTATCAGATGTCAAAAACATTATTCTTCATTGCACAAAATTGTTTAGGATATGAAATCATATTTTATTCGTAAAATTTTCGAGGTGACAAATTTTTTTTTAGTTTTTTTGATTTATAAAAAAACTGTTAATTTGATTTTTTTCCAAAAATATAATTGTTTTGAATCACCTTTAAATATATAATATAAAATTTTAGTCAAGTCTCTAGCATCATTGGTTCATGAGATATTTAGGTTTAACCAAAATGTTCACCTTTTTTTTAAACTGCTATGGTAAAAAAACCACCCACGCAATTTTCTTGAGACCCCTTTCTGCATCTTTCTGTCTTATTGTCTGTATAACAAAATTAATTTGAAGTCGATATCTTTTCTGGTTCTTGAGCTTTGGACGACGAAAAAAACGTACGTACACACGCACGCACAGACATCTTTCTAAAAATCTTTTATTTCGACTCTAGGGACCTTAAAACGACGAGAAATGTAAAAATTTTCAATTCGGCAAATCGGACAGATTACAATAACTTCCTATGGAAAGTTAATAAAAATTGCAGATAAAACTACAAATCCAGGAAACATATTGTAATACAGGAAAAACGCAATTAAAATGAAGCTAAAATTCAAGCGTAATGTGGCTACAATTTGCACTTATTTCGCAGTTAAAAGATAATTAAACGGAATAGAAGTGCAGTAAGAATACAAAAATTCAATTGAACAGGAAAAATATTAAAGAATTTTAGAAAACAGTCAATAGGGGCGTGGTTAAAATCGTAGAATAAAGCAGAAAAGACTTAATTTAAATGGAGTAAGCAAAACGAATTTCATAGAAATGCAGTAAAAATAAAGTTAAAAAGTAATAAGGTAGTGTTAAGGATGCAGTAAGAGCAGAATATGAACAAAGCTTAAATGCAGTAAAATCGCAGATATAATGTTAAAGAACGCTGTTCGAATATTGTAACGCGAAAACGAGTAAGAACGTAGATTATTCGGTTAGATTGAAGTTTTTTTTAAAACTATCCCTAATTGAGGACCTTGCAACAAAAGGGGGGGGCAAGTCCAAATTTAACGTTTTGTGGGAAATCAAAAAAAACTGTTTTAAAAAATATTTACTGCATTAATGTTAGAAAATAATATACCATACAAAAATTTGAATATTTTTACATCATTTAAATTAAGTTTTAATGTAAATAAAAAATGTATGTAATTACTATGGTTTTTTAAAGTTTGGATCTGCCCCCGATTTGCACCAATATGTAATAAATTTGGTTTAAAAATTTGATCAATGAATAATAAAACACTTAAAAGTAAGTTATTTAATATATTTAGAATTATAAATCATCACTTTAATAGTTTCACAATAAATAGAAAAAGAAAAAGAAATCAAATTACAAATTTAAAGGTTAACTTCAGCCTGATCATCGTCATCATCACTGGAAACGTCATCTGTGGGTCCAACAGTTTCACTTTTAAGAGCCTCGTAGAAAAACAGTTTATTGGGTGGAACGTAGTTCTGTACAAGTTGCATCACATCTTTATATTTAGCCATTTTTAAAGCCATACATCGGTTCCTGAGGCAGAAGAGACAAGTTGGCTTCAACATTCCTCATTATAGGAAAATATTCGAATACAGGCATTCCAGTTGATGAACTGACTGCAACAGTTTCAATGTGTTCCTTACTATATTCAAAAATGCGATATTGCGATATTTTGAATCGAATCTTTTCTGCATTTATTATCACTTTTTTAAAATGACCTTCGTAGTGTTGACTGAAGTTTAGAATCATATTTTGGTCAACATTAACAACTTTAAAGTTTTTAGAAGCTTGCTCAATACATTCGGCATATTCAGTAGTGGTGAAAACATAATCCTTCTTCCTATTAAACTTTTCTATTACACCAAAACACCTATAACAAGGCAAAAAATTGTGCCCTGGTTCGGAAAAGCGGTGAATAATCTTCTTAAAAGCCGAACTCCTGAGGAGAGTTAATAAGTATTGAACTAAAGTCCCGTTCTTATTTTGCGCTGCTGCATTATCCGAGAATAAGTACAGTGTTTTAACAGTACTCGGTAAGATGGAATGCAGATAGTGATTTAGGAAAGATATTACTTCGTTTGGCGATTTGCGAGCTGTCACTTCATCATACAAATAAAAATGAGCGATGCCTGGTTTAGCTGAATGGATGCAAAAATTGTATGCCCAAAGTTGGCGTTTATAAAACGCTTCACCAGCTGGAATTTTCGGCAATGGCAGATTCAAATGGAAGAACCAAGCACTCATCATTTGATACTGCAAGTTTACTTTTTTCTTTCAAGTCAACAAAAAAAGTCTCGGCTTTGGATTGGTGGAGAATTTTTTCTGTCTCGAGCTGTTGGATTTCCTCGCTATCCATTGTCTTATCTTTTAATTTATTGTCTAGAATGTCGCACTTTTTGCATGTATCCGAACGAGGTGACGCAAAGCTGTAATTAAAATTTTGTTTAAAATACCTGTAGTAAAAGTCAAACGAAACATTTGGCTTGGCAGATTCTACGATTCCAGGTTCATACATATTTAAAAATAAATCATGCATTTTTTTTATATTTAACTCAGATGAGAGATAATGACGAGAGCTTTCATTTTTACTGTAGTGGGATTCACGTCGTGGAAAACTTCTTATATGAGTGTCAACTTTGGTAGTCCACTCACTTGAAATACGATTTGGCCTGTTTTGATGTTTCCCACGCTTAGACATAGCAGGCGTAGATACATTACGCTCACGATATTGTTTGGATATATTATCTACACGCTTTTTTGATATCCCATGGAGAGATGCAAATCCGTTTCTGTAAACCTGGATACGTTGAGTCTCTAATGTTATAAAATACTTATGTGAGCAACTTCGCTTCTTCCCTGTACCAGTTTTTGTTCGTTATCTTCCAACATTCTCAGTTTGGATTAAACCTCCTAAATGAACATTTTGCATATTAGCATCTCCCAAATTGTTTAAACCTTCTAATATTGTTTTTCTTTTCTCTTTATTAATTTTAACAAAACACTTATATTTTTTGCAACAACAATCCAGTTTTTCCAGTTTCCAGTTTTTCTTTCTCCAATATCTTGGCCTTTATAATAATTTGTGTAACTCTTCCCAGTAGCAGTAGACTTCTTGATAATGTTCCGTCTCCATTCGGAAGAATTAACGGCTTTTCTTTTCTTACATGTTGTGCCACTTGTTGATGGGCCTGTAATATCTATATTAGATTCACTTGACATATTCATACCTTCGCCTACATCCCCTTTCCCTTGCACTTGATTGTTCTCCAGAAGAATGATTAGAAGGTACATAAAAATCTGATGATCCACTACTAAATGGCTAATCTTCGCTACTATCACTCATCTAACAAAACAAACAAAAATTAATTTATGTAAAAAGCTTGTCTAATATATTTTAAATAACCTTTTTCAAAGAGCCAAAAAATTTGATCACAACTAAATTTTACAAACTTCTTCACAAAATTATAACCTCTTAACTGGAACTTTAAAACGTGACTAACTTGATGCAAATAACGTAAGAATTTCGTTTGTGTCAATAAGGAGGCAGATCCAGATCTGCCTCTTTTTTGCACCAAACGCACTAGGGTGGCAGATCCAAATTTTGCTATAACGAGCTTATTTTTTGTCGTATCGACCTCTCTGGTTTGCACCAATGTATAGATTATTTTTTTCTTCATATGGTGAGTAAAAAAAACGGTTTTTCGAAAAAAATGGACTTGCCACCCTTTTCATGCAAGGTCCTCAATTTTCATTTAAAACCCGCTCTATAGAAATTCAACGTTATCCTTGTATCATTTGCACTATCTTAATGCGAAACACTCTGTTTTTTCTGCAGTGTTTTAAGTTGCAATCTCTAACGGAGAGGAAGAAAAAAGAACTTTCATCAAGGAATACTCTCATAACTGTCGAGAGGACGACAAAACGCATATTGATTTTTTTCTTTTCCAACATGCTCCACTTATAGGAAAAAAAAAGGATATAGAAACCCGTTCACAGTACTTTTCATCGTATAGCCCTGTCATCCGTCGCTATCGTCGCGTCGTCGTCGTTCGTCAGGATAAAAGAAGAAAAACCAACCAACTTTCATAAAGCGTTGAACAGAGTTTTTTTTTTGTAAAATTGAGAGTGGAGATAATGTAGATATGTTTGCATGAGAGAGGATGCAAGGATGCGAACGAATAGTGTAGAGGACATAGGAGTCCTACCAGCAGAATCGATTAGAGTATTACACGTTATCTAACATACACACTGGGCCAAGTGAAGCAAAAGGGAAAAAGAGAAGGGATTCGTTTCGTTACGTACGTAACGGTGGCATTGGTCTAGGTTCGTACACACAATATCCTTGATATAACTTATAAGGGATGTAGTATAGTACAGCGAGTCGGAGTCCTCGTGCTCGACTATTTTTCTTTGTTCCTTCGCTTCAGTCACAGGAGGATTCTGATGTAGGTTATTGGAATTTTTTTTTGTTTTACTTCCACCTTTTCTTGCTTGATGTTGTAGTTGCATAGAGTCCTATGAGAGCAGAATATAAAGTCTGCCATGTTTGCTTTGAAATATGAGGCGAATAACTACCGCATGTGTGCTTTTTATATCTTTGAAGATGTTGGTTTGGAAGGATATTGATTTAGTTTTTTCTTTGCCTTATTTTGTATTGTTTTAAGAAATAGTGTGGTGGTTTGGATGATTTTATTTGTTGTTGTAGTTGTTTTTCAAAGAATTGATAATGGACATTTGAGCCAGAAGACTGAATAAAAGTAACGTGCTCTCGCACAGTATGCCAGAAGTGAAAACAGGTCTCATCTGTTTGAATTGTTTTTTGGCTGTTTTATTTTTGTTTTGTTTTATAAAAATGCTTTTGAAACTTTTTTTCAAGTCGTGACTTGATACAAAGCTGTCAGTTTAGTTTAAAACAACTGGAGCTTTTGAGATCTATAAATTTTGATAGTTGAAAAATATAAGCACTTGGAAAGAATGTTACCTTAATTCCTTTTCTATACCTACCCTTCATCCATAATAGATTGATCTTATTAATGTTTTGGTGGGAGAAATTGAGACATAGGGCATGTAATGGTACAGGATCATTCATTTCTCATTTTTGATTAACACATAATTTGATTATAAATACATTTTTTTAATTTTAAGGTAAGTGTTAAAAACTGTTTCATTAAAATGGCCTATATAGGAAAATTTCTAGCATCCAATGCTTCTGAAATAATTTTGAACAACTTCTTTTGCACAATTAAGGCCTTTTGTGTAGTTCCAAAGAAAAAATGTAATGTTGTTAAATTGCATGATCTTAATGTTAAATTGAGGTGTCAAAAGCGTGAAATTACGCTACCAGGAAACTTCACGAGCAAATAAGCAAAAATTAGTCGGATTGTCTGGTTTTTTGTCCCGTTTTGTTGAAATCTTTTAAGGCTCAAGTCAGCATCTTTAATGGCTTGTGGAGATAGAAATCATTTATCGTCACATTTAATTGTTGCGCACGGCATTAAATAAAGGAATACGAATCATCAAAAACACTCGCTGCAGCAATGTTATGACTGAGATACAATAATGAACAAGCTTCACGCAATCAGTATTTGCTATTTTCACGATTTTCCCAAAAACTTGCGTAGTCGGTCGAATTTGACGAACATGGTCATCGCGTAATGAGCGAAAAAGTGACTCCATATGATTTACCACTAGTTGTAGATTAATCAAGATCGTTAAGGAATGCCCTTCCGAAGCTTGATATTCTAGAACTGGCCAGAGCAGGACATTATCAGCGAAATTGAATTTCCTCTTTCATGTTGGCCTCCGGAGCTAGGCAGACTTAGAGACTCTCTGACTTTAAAATTTAAAACTGAAGTTCAAGGCAGGAGTACAGTAGTTGGTGTATGTCGCTGAATCAGTTCAATAGTGTTGCCATGCTGAAAGGGTCTGGAAAACCAGCAGTTTGATTATTTAAGCCTTAGAGCGCTGCACGATACTAAATATGTAATGTATAGATCTACTGTAATACCCGTAGGGTGAGGTCTGGGGTTCAATCAATCTTAAAGTTTTTGCACGGGTATTGCCTCTTGCGAGAAATTGACAAATCTTCAAATTAGCCGTTCGGATTCAGCTTAAAACTGTAGGTCCCCTCCATCCCTGACAATATTACTTGCACACAGGAATGGTTGAGAGTTGTAAGTCACTAAGCCCTAGTTCTCAATGAACTGTTGCTCCACCTAATTTATTTATTTTATTTAGATCTACTGGTAGGAGGTGCAGAATAACATTTAACCCTGTAGTGTCAACACTAGTTATTCTTTGAACCTTCTTTAATTTCTTGACTTTGTATTTCTTGTTAAGCGCATTCCACCACATAATCGATCAATAAGACAAAATAGTCTTCGATTGAAGGCCCCACTTTTTACCAAAAGCTTTTCTACAGGCTTAAAAGGCAATGCAGCCTTTCTTAACCCATTCTTCAAGGTTTACTTTCCAGTTTAGTTAGGTATCTATAATAAATCCTAGTTATTTTGCGCTGCAGGATTAAGGCAGGATTTGACCAATCAGTCGGGGTAGGGTGAATTCAGGTATTTTATTTTTGGTCGCAAAGAGAGTTTTGCTCTGAATAATACCTAGTCCATTGCTGCTAACTTTATTTCTTCAGAGTCATCTCCGAGATTTCGATAATTACGGTGACAAACTTTCCCGACACTAGTAAAATCAAATCATCAGCATAAGCTTCCAACAACAACAACTTTTTGAATTTTAATCATGACTAAAAAACATAGAAGTGGGGCGAGAACACCACCCTGTAGTGTTCCTCTACTCACATGTTTGGAAGAGATTATGTATCCTTGAATTCTTTTATCATTTAGTATAGAAATTATTCATTCTTGAATGAAAACCTTCAACCCGAAGTGAGCAAATGATTCGTGAATAGATTTAGTAAGGGCGTTATTGAAAGCACTTTCTACACCTAAAAAAGCAAATAGCAAGGATAGATTCTTTATATTGAATTGTCTTTTCAATGATGCGCACTACCTCATGCAAGTTCGTCTCAGTAGAATTGCCTTTGAGATAAGTGTGCCAAGATTCTTCTAGTAAACACTTATTGAGAATGTCCGTGATATGGGTATCTAGGATGCGTTCGAGTGTTTTCAAGCTAATTGGACGAAAATCTTTCGCGAATCCATGGCCACGCCTTCCTAATTTCGATATAAAAAGTACTTTAATCTGTCTCCATGTCCCAGTACGTGATTGAAATAAAGGCATTCTTTGAAGATAGTCTTCAGCCATGTTAGTGCTCAGGTTTCTTTAGAAATTATGGATTGCAATGTTTCTTTGATAAGACTTTACTAAGTATGGTAGAATCTTTTATGTCTTTGATCTATTGACAATATTCTCTCTAAATTTGTTTTTTGGCAGTTTCTTTAAGGTAAAAATCTGGGTCTATGAAATAACTCCCACGAAATAAGTCCCACTTTTAAAAACGAAATAAGTCCCGCCAAAAATTGCTTAAAAAAATGAAATAACTCCCACGAAATAAGTCCCACTTTTGAAAACGATATATGTAAGTCCCCCAAAATGAAATGATTTAAAAATGTATACTTGAAATGAAATAACTCCCCCTTGAATAATATATTTCTTAAATGAATTAAGTCCCACTTTTATAAACGAAATAAGTCCCACTAGTAACAACGTTTGGATTCGTAAATGGATTAAGTACAGATCAATTGTTCTTATTATTAAGATGGAAACCGTTTCGGAAGGACCATCAGATTAAAATTATCGACCTTTATAAATGGCTTCAAGATCCAGTGCATGGTAGACGGTATTATAGTTTTAACGTGGCATTGGGATTAGTTGTATTTTGTAATGGTGATATTAGAAAACATGGAACACGAATTCCAATTTCCTACTAAAAATATAATAAAACACTTACATACGTAATTACGTCAACAATTTGTTTTAATATTGTTTTTCCAGTAGTTAAGTTCGGTACCTATTTGTACACATTTCTTTAAAGTTTTTTTTTATTATAGTAAGTATAAAGTAATTAATAACAAAAAAAGGAGAGCCATGAGAGATAAGGACAAAAAATTATGGTTGTCCCTTTTACGAAATGTCCAATATATAACTTTTTGCATAAGAAAAAAATGAGAAATAAAGCCATAATGGCCTTTTATTCAAAAAAGCTGTTGATATTGGCGCCTGCCTGGTGACTTTACACACCATATATGTATATAATTGTTTCTCAAAAAAATATAAAGAAGCTTGCTGTTCTTCCTCTTTCCTGCATTTATTTCGTATGTCACACTCATGTTCACTATTGAAATTCACAAACTTAACTAATCAATATAATGATAAGGTCTTGTAAACTAGCACACTTAACAACAAATTTGAAACAATACCATTCATTTCGTAAAGAGCAAGAAATAACGGAACTTTTCGAAAGCATATTCTACAATACAATACATTTTTTTTAAAAAGCAACAAAAAGAACATTATGAAATTCAATGAGAAACAACGTGAAGAGCAACAAATAACGGCAAAAATTATTAAGCATTCACTTAAAATGCAAAATTATGAAAATAAAATAAGTCCCACTTAAAACGAAATAAATCCCACCAAAATATAAATTTAGGGGTATGAAATAACTCCCACTTTACAAAACGAATTTATTCCCACTCAAAACAAAATAAGTCACACTTAAAAAAATGGTTGCCTGTAAAGTCGGTTTTACGGGCGAAGATTTTACGTGACAACGTCTTTTTCTCGGTAGAATATTTATTGATATGAATATAATTAAATTGCACAATAGGAATAAGGAATTGAATGAAAATAAGAATTGCACAAATTTTTTAAACTAATAATTTACTTAACACTATCAACATTTATCAATAGTATGACATAACCTATAAACTCAGTTTCTCAACTTTTGTGTCAATCTAACAATTAATCAATCAATCATAGTTTACGATAATGAAATATCAGTGTACAATTATTTACCTTTATTGTTGTAAATGACGAATCTAAGCACTCCACATTTTCACTACAGACACAGCTGACGATACTTTAACCACACGTGTGAACTTGTATTATGACGCTTTCTTGTTTTTCCAAAGACAAGAACGTTCGAGAAAGACAAAGACAGAGACACAAGCATGCGCCGATTCAATGCGCCTAATTCTCTAGTGCTGCGCGCGCGGCAGACCGATCATAGTTGAGTGGAAGAGAGACGCAAGGCATTCGGCGGGCCGCTCTCTCGTTCGGTGACTCATCGTTACGTTACCGGGCGTTACACTTTTTCATAAGTGACTCCCTAACAACCTAATTTAAGACGTTGTCACGTCAATAAAAACGCGTAACGAAATAAGTCCCACCAATTGACGAAATAAGTCCCACTTTTAAAAACGAAATAACTCCCACTTTCAAAATAGCAATTTTTGGTGGGACTTATTTCGTTTTTAAAAGTGGGACTTATTTCGTGGGAGTTATTTCATAGACCCAAAAATCTAGTTTGTGGCAGAAATTAAAGATCATTCTGGTCATTTTCCTTAAAGCGAAAGGTCTTCGTTCCTGGTTGTAGTAAATTTTAATTTTTTGGCGTTTTATTCGTTATTTAAAGCGAAAAATTTAACATTCAACTTAGATTATGACATTTCAGATGATTATGTGAGTTTAACGGTTGTCAAATACCAGTGCTACCAAAACGAAAATACTTTGCCTTTTGAAACAAGAAGCAAGTGATTTTTAACAAAAAATCAGTTTCTTTTTCTGATATCGTAATTTGCCTTTTGTTGGCTCCAAAAAGTCACGTTCCTAGATCGAAATAATGGTTTTGTGCTATTACATCCCACTTAAGAGAGATTGAGTTTGGTAAATATCTATTAATCTTATTCCGTAGATATATTTATATTCACTTTACATCCACTCGAAACATTTCGTCTGTTAATTTTACAATTACCTGCAGTCAAATTCACATTCACATGATTTTTAGTTATTTTGCAAAGGTCCTTAGCTACAGGCTAAAATGGTGTAGTCTCACGGTCACAGTGTGAGCTTGTTTCTTTGAAAAGGGTCTAACCAACACAAAAAAAAAACCAAACCCTTAGCAATAATATTAATGTCTCATACCTTTGTGTCCTAAAAACGTTCTTATCCCATTCAACTTAACAACCACATTATAAACCTATGTACCTTACCAATGCCTCTTTTATCTTATACATTTTTGTTTTAGGTTAAAAATTTAACATTTATTTTATTTTGAAGACGGTTTAAATACCTAGATAAATTCTTTAAAGTGGTTTTATTACGTCATTTGTGTATTTTGTGTTACTATAGAAATAAAATCCTTTTTTTCTCAAAAAAAAAAAGGATGAACAATAAGTCAATGAATTCAGTTTATTCCTTAATTCTTTAGTGTTATCATTTTAATTTAAGGAAATCTGTTTGAAATGTGAATTATATTCTGGTAAAATGAAAATGGTCTATGACCTATGAGAGTATTTAAATTTATTTTCTATTTTAATTCTTGTCACGTTTGAGGCGTGACCGTGGAACTAAGTGGGGTTTAAAAGGTTATATTTGGTTAGAGAAAAATTGCCCTAAATGGATTTAATAATAAACTTATGTTTGGTCTTTGAGTTTTTGGTTAATTTTTTTCTGTGTTATATCAAAATTTTGGGTACTTGGATTTTGAAGAGCACTTGGTTGAATTTGTATTACATTTTTTTATGTTTCAGCTAGAAAATGAGAATATTATTGTTTTGGGTTTTGTTCGAAAACAACTAACGACGCAGAGCTTATGCTTTCAAAGGATGTGTTCAGAAACGTTAATTTATAATATTTTAATGAGTTTTTAGAAATAAGGCGATATGGAGTACTGAAATAAAATATGGTTTTAGGGTATGTACTTGTACTGTTTCTTAATCCAACATTTCATTAAAATATTTTTTTTTTGTTAAGCAATAAAGGATTTATTGAAAGAGTTGGTTGATTAATACGTTCATTTATATTCACAAATTGTAACTCGCATAATAGAAAATCATTCGTTTTTGTGAAAGAAAAATCAAATTTGAAATTGTAATGTTTTGTGTTTTTTTTTTTTTTTTAAATTCATTTTTATTAATTCATTCTTAAAACTATCTTAAAGCTAGACAAAAATTCATAAAACTAGCCTAATTAACCATACCTTACAACTAACTTACTGGTCCCATACGGACACTCTAAGTTAAACAATAATACTTAATGCTAATGCCTTTCGGCCCTAAGATCTATTTAACTTCAATTCATTTTATTTATTTGTGTGTTCATTAGAAAATTTAGCAAAAACTAATGTCAATATCCTTTTTTATTTTTACTTAAAAACTACTTAAAATAAGGTCCTTAATATAAAACTTAAAGCTAACTAAAACTACCTATTCTACCTATAAACTACTTAAAACTGGAACAACCACAGCAGCAAATCTAACTATCTAACGTTTTTTGTTTTTCATATTTTGTCTTTTTTTTATTTTTTTTTTTTTGATTATTCCATGTTTTTTTTTGTATTTTTTTTGTATTTTTCCTGTTTTGTATTTTTTGTATTTTTTTTTTGTATGTTATTTTTTGTGCCACCATGCCTATTCTACTTAAATCTAAATCCTAAAACTATAAAACAAGTATGTAAGCCGGCCAAGGCTTAAAACCCCATCCCGACTACCCACTATCAAGTGCCGATTGAAGCCACCAAAACTGGTTCTCCTGCTTCACCCTATCAGTTCGGTCCCGTTCGGACACAGCCCTACTGAACCGAAGGAGCTCTGCTCCGCCTTGTGCCATGACGTCCCGATTGTACAGGAGTCGCCTATCCACGGTCCGTCGTCTGACGTGGTAGATTAACGGAACTGCCAATCTATCCTGTATCAGACCGCATCTATTTAAAAAGAGGAATGCCTCTGGTGGAATGAAGCTGCTCAAGCGTGCACTTTCAAAATACTCGTCGTTCGGATAGAACGCCCGAAAATTAAACTGTTGGTCGAAGACATAGCTCTTGCAATGTGACCTCGAACGAGTTTTATCACGAAATTGTCAATTCTGTTGATTCGAGCCCCGTTGTATAGGACCTCGTTGGAATAGTAATGTATGTAAGAAGATTCGGCTGTTCGATATAAGCCGGTACAGCGTCGTAAACACTGCCGCTCGAACACCCGAAGCTTCTCCATCTGGGAAGGGGCAACGTTGAACCACACAGGACAACCATAAACGATCATCGGCCGTATGAGGGCCATGTAGCAAATTACCTTCACTCTGGGGTCAAGCCGACTGCTAAAAAACAGCCGTTTCGTCAGAGCGAAGGCTCCTCTGGCCCTGGTCAGAGCAGCATTTATATGTCTGTCGAAATATAAATACTGATCTAACCAGATACCGAGGTACTTCACTACACTTTTGCTCGCTAATGGCTGCCCGTGAAGATCAACGATAACCATCTTGCGCCAATTCTTGCACGTATCCCTCGTGGCCCCAGCCAACGGAGTCCGGAACAGAATTGTCTCCGACTTCTGGACATTTATTTTCAGTTTCCAGTCGTCGCAATATCGCTGAATCTTGTCGAAATCACGCTGCAAGAGAATTCTAATAACCTCAACCTTTCGGGCCGTTCTGTACGCAATAAGATCGTCGGCGTACGCAATTGCCTTTGTAAGACTACCTATCAGATCGCTGGTGTAAATGCTGAAGAGAATCGGCGAATTCACCGCTCCCTGTTGAAGACCATTTTTAACTAAGAATGTTGTGGTAGAAGTTACATTGCCACTTTTGACAACAAACTTTCTACCGTTAAGCATATCATAAAGTATATACAACAATGGCTTGCTTATGCCAAGCCTGCTCAGTTTTAGGTAAAGACCCTCTAACCATACGGTGTCAAAGGCCTTTTCCAAATCAACCAGAACAGCACCTGTGCATTGTTGTTTTGATTTGTTCCATTGGATATCTGAAACGAGTTTAGACGCAGCATGAATTGTGTCATGACCCGCCTTGAACCCGAACTGTTTATCCGGAATTATTTTGTTGTCCGCAGCCCACTTAGTCAGAGCCCTATTGATGATCTTTTCGAAAACTTTGCTGATACTCGGAAGAAGACTTATCGACCGAAGATTTGACGGGTTGGAGTTGTCCTTTCCCTTTTTCGGGAGAGGATGAACCACAGCGGTCTTCCAATGCCCTGGATAATATGCATTATTCAGTGCATTATTGAAGAGTGTGGTGTAAATGTCAATTGCCTCTATCGGTAAATGTCTTAGTACAACGTTGGATATACCATCGACACCTGCTGACTTTTTGTTTTTTATTGAATTGAAGATGAGCTGAAGCTCAACCTTCGTTACTAACAAGGGACTTGGTCCCGTTTGCTCGGCGATTATGGCATTTGCCAAGGAATCGTCATTGAACCGCACGAAACCGCGGTTCTCAGATCGCCATTGTGTTATATCATTTCGAAGGTAAAAGTGATTAAGTAGGGCTCTGTTTTCCAGGTCGTGGTTGGGGCGAATGCTAACATTCACCTTGTACACTTGCTGGAAAGCAGCTCCCACCGCCTCCACTTTTTCCTTCGGATCTTCAATTATAAAAAAGTCATCGTCAAAGATGGCTTCTTCTGGATCTATTTGCGCTGTCCTGAGTACGTCTCTGTTCTCTTCAGTTCTTTGGAGTTTCAGACACGGAAGGTCATTGTCGTTCTTTTTCCTGAATATGAATAGTAATGTTTTGTGTCAGACTGTGTCCATCTTAGGCAAACCCCTTAGATTTAATTTCTAACCTTTTTCCAATTTTTTTTCTCAGAATCATAAAATTAATAAAGTTTTAACAAAAATGTTAATAATTTTTAATTTCGTATTCGAAGTAACTGTTCCGATTTTTCAAGTTAAGTATTTTGGCATTTTTCGAGGTTTCAAGGTTTTGTACGTTTAGAATACCCTTTTTCTTGGGCCATAACGATGTTGACTTCAATTAAATTTTATTCCACACATTATAACGTCATACAAGTCATCTTATAGTATTTTAGAAATTAAAAATCCAAATTGATAGTTGTTTTACAAGAAATAAAATCATACTAAAAATTGATTTTCGACTCAAATTACTTGAAAAAAAAAATAATAATATTGGCTTCAAACTTATTCAATTTTATGTTATACAATAAACAAACAATATATGAGCCGTTTATTTTGAAAGTGGCATAAGTCACTTTTTCAAAAAAATCGAGTTAATGGCAACACTAAATACAATTGAACGGTATCTTTTCATTTTTAAAAAATTTGCACTCAATAAGTTGAGAACTATTGAGATTTCTTCGAGAGAAGTATTGGTAATTAACGGTATAACAAATATCTTAAATATCTCGACTTAAAAAAAAAGTGACTTATGCCACTTTCAAAATAAACGGCTCATATATCATTTTTACTATTTATAACTTAGCCATTATAACTAGCCATTAATTATTTATTTTAAGTTTTAATTGGCTTTTTAACATGAAAAGGCTGACGATTGGACAACGCTTCTAAATTGTGCTAAATTTATTTATAAGCAAATTAAGCTTAGTGTTGTTGGTAACCGCGAAATTTGTATTGCAGGTAAATGGAAAATGCTTTGAATTTGATACCGTAATTTTAGTTGGAGCCCAGGGTGCACCAAAGTTGGGCCTTGTTTAAAATCCGCGATATCTGAGTTTTAGTCAGCGAATAAATAGCTGGCTTAGTCTATGATCATTAAGTATGAGTTTATAGATTAGTTGAAGTCCAACAAAGATTTAATATTTTAAAGCTATATATCATAGGTTCTTCTCAAAACAGCCACAATTTTGTCAGCTACAATTTAAGAGATAATTGTTACCTGATTGTTTTCATAAAATGTGGCCTACTCGTGGGAAGTCTGATTAATTTTTTTTAACTTCCCATAGGAAGTTATTGTAATGGGTCCGATTTGTCAAATTGAAAATTTTGACATTTCTCGTTTTGTATATATTATACGCGCACTCAAGGGGATATGAGTACCCTTACGATGATTAATCACAGTGCGATCAATTAGGAAGGGAGGATAGGATTAGAAAGGAAATACCGATGCACATTGGTTTTGAATGCCTGCGCATTGTAATGAGTGGGAAACATTGAGTCTGGTAAAGCATTCCACATTCGTGTAGTGCGACTAAAGAAAGAATCTCTGTACTTTACAGTACGTCCGAAATTGGGTTCAAGGGCAAACGGATGAGCATTCCTAGAAGAACGTGTATTACGGTTGAATTGTTTGAGGCAAGGAATGCAACTGGCTATTTCATTAGAGCATTGTTTATGAAAGTAGCGATAAAATAATGATAGGCATGAAACCTTGCGACTGCTCGAGAGATACAAAAGTTTCAGTTAGACAAAACGGTCACCTATCATTTTTAGAGCTCTCTTTTGAATTCTGTCTTGGAGACTCAAGTAGGTTATAGGAGCACCTGCCCAGAAATGGGAATTGTACTCGAGTTTCGGACGAATATAGGCTTTATAGGTTATAGCCAGATCAGAAGGGGTAAAAAACTTCTTGTATCGTCGGAGAAAACCTAAACACTTAGCAGCATTTTTGGCGATGTCAAATATGTGATCACTCCACAACAAGTGGTTTGTAATGCACATACCTAGGATTGATAGCTGTTCAGTCTCCTCGATGCAAGTACCACTCATGGATAGTGGCATTGGGGAAAGGTTACGCTTTTGTGACAGTAGACAGCATTGGGTTTTCGAAGCATTAAATTCTACACGGTTTTTGATTCCCCATTGGACAATGCTGTCAAGATCACAATTTAATGAGCTTATCATACGCTGCCGTTGGTAGTCCACATCCGAAGAACAAGGATGAGAATCTAAAAACGAATATCAGAAGCTGAGGAGACTGTCATCAGCGAAACAATTAAGTGGGTTAGAAGTTTCAGACAAAAGATCATTTATAAAAATAAGGAAAAGTGTCGGAGACAAAACGGAGCCCTGGGGCACACCAGCGTTTATTTTGTGAATATCAGATTTGAACCCGTCCAATACTACTTGAATTCAACGGTCCGAAACGTAATTTCTAACCCAACGAAGAAGGGACTCATCAATACCAAATGCACGCATTTTCGATAAGAGAGCTTGGTGCCAAAATCTATCAAATGCCTTTGAAATATCAAATGCAATTATCTTACTTTCTCCAAAACGATGTAAAGATTTGTTTTACTGTTCGGTGAGATAAACCATAAGATCACCAGTGGATCTATTGCAACGAAAGCCATACTGCCGGTCATTAAGAAGCTTCCGTTCTTCAAGATATTTCTTAAGCTTGGCTTTAAGTTGCAAAATCGGTTTCTCAAACCTTGAAACCCGGATCCGAAAATTCTGTTGATTTTTTTTCACTAACAGTGAAGGAGTCGAATATTTTTCTTTTAAAAGAACTTAATATCAGCACTATATCTTACTAGCTTTTAGCACCAAAGGATTCATTAACTTCCCATAGGAAGTTATTGTAATCGATCCGATTTGTCGAATTAAAAATTTTGACGTTTCTCGATGTTTCAAGGTCCCAAGAGTCGAAATAAAAGATTTTTAGAGAGACGTCTGTGTTTGTTATACAGATAATAAGGCAAAAAGATGCAGAAAGGGCTCTCAAACAAATTGCGTGGGTGGGTGTTTTTTTTACCAAAGCAATTAAAAAAAAGGTGAAAATTTTGGTTTGCTCAAAATATCTCAGGAACCAATAACGCTAGAGACTTGAATTAAATTTTATATTATATATTGTAACGTGATACCAAACTAGTATATTTTTGGAAAAAATTCAAATAACGGTTTTTTATGAATCAAAAAAACTGAAAACAAAAATATTTATTACTTAAAAAATCTTACAAACAAAAAATGATTCTATCTCCAGAGAAAAATCTAATTGACAGTGTTTTTTTATAAAAAATAAAAACAAAAAAAAATATTACTCGAAGTTAGTAAAAATTGATTTTCGACTCAAATATCTTTTCAAAAATTTGAGATTATGGCTTCCAACTAATTTTATCTTACAAGAAATATTGTTTTCACCATTGGGTAAAATTATGAGAAAAATCGAATTGACAGTATTTGAACAAAAAATAAAAACCTAAAAGAAGCATTACTAAAAGTTCGTAAAAAATGATTTTCGACTCAAATATCCTTTCAAAAAAAAAAAATATTGGCTTCAAATTTATTTTATCTTAAAGATTGTTTTTGATATTCAGTAAATTTTTTATAAAAATCCAACAGTCCGTTTTTTTATAAAAAAATAAAATCTACAAAAAATAGTACGTAACTTTGGTAAAAATTGATGTTTGGTTCGATATCTCGTGAACAATAGAATTCATCCAATTTTTATTTGTTTATATAAAAAATAAAAACATTTAAGAAATGCTACTAAAATTGGTAAGAACTGGTTTTCGACTTAAAATCTCGTTAACAAAAATAGATTTGGAAATCAAACTATTTTTGATAACATTCGAAATATTGTTGGTAATTTTAAAATTTTTAAGAATAATTCGACTGATAACTTTTTTAACAAAACACGAAAACCTACAAACTTTTAAGCAAGACAAATCGACAGACGGGATGGGGAGTTATCAGTGTGGGTCGCATCCCATCCTCTTTTTGTTCTACGTATCGATATCTTTTTTTTGATATGCCTCAGAAAAGTTTGCAAATTCAAATTTTTTATCGTCCGTTCTTAGACTATAAACTTTTGTAGAAAACACAATTCATAATAAATATTTTCCTATAATAAACTTAAAGTAAATATGTTTGGCTAAACAAAAATCAAGAACTTTTCGGTTTAACTTCAAAAAACATTGATGTGACACTGATAAGTAGCAAGGCAATCCAGCTTTTGCATGGCAGCTTGGTTTATATTCCTGATTATGTACCTACATATTTTAAGACCAAGTAGTTTATTTTTTTTTGTTTCCTTTAACTAATAAAATAGTAAAGGTTTCAAGAACTTGCCAAGAAAACTTTTAAAAATCTAATTGATGATGGATAAAATTTTAAATAACTAATTTAATATGAAAAAGGAAAAGAAACCCTTTGAATACTTAAACTCAAACTTTCTTTCGATTGATTGCGCTGACTAATGACAAATTTGGCACGACACCAAAATTTAAATATTAATAAAAAGTGCATATGGCTATAATGATAGTCTTTGTGTTTCATTTTGGTGTGATTTAGTTTAAAGTTTCTTTTAGTTCCTGTCCAACTATTTCTCATTAAATTGCTATCCATTATTTGAACTTGAACTTCAAAATTCACTAGAAATTTTATAGACTTTGTGTAATAACATCTGAACCATTAAATTTAATATGGGTACACACGAAGGTACATTAAAAGCTCTCTCAAAAACTAAACAAAAAATCCTTTAATGTATCCACCAAATTATTCCAATAAGATAAAAAAAGAATATCTATTTTCCAGTCACGTCAAAATTGATTTATTCCAAAACGTGGGAGAGCATTTTAAAGTTTCATTTTCTTTTCATATCTCATAGATACACAGTAGCTCGTTAAAACAAACACAAATTCCTTTACTTCATATTGTGATTTTAATTACTATGTCAATTAATGCATCAGCATCTAAGCAATCAACAAAACAAAAAAATAGACACAGACTTGATCACACGATACAATGCAACACCACGTCCGTCGTCGCGTCAGTTCATTATGTCACTTTTAACGACATCAATGATCCATCACTCTTGTCAATCAACTAAGTGCGATTGAAATTGAAAATGGAGTGAATAACAAATAGAAAATTCTTTTAACTGAATATTTCAAAAACAAGGTGCAAATAAACGAGAGACCAAAAAAACTATACGCTAAAAGTTGACAACTCAAAGAAAAACTATGTACATAACGTAACTAAAGCACACTCATTTCGAATTATAAAACTATACATAAATTCAATTGAATAATCGGAATTGAGATTGAAAAATAAATTTTTCAAAAGAAAAAAAAAATCTTAAATATATTTTCAATGAAAAACTGCGTCGAAAGGAATTCCATCAATTTCAAAACCAAACGAAAAAAATTTACGTATTTTTCTGTTTTAAAAGTCCTCATTAAATATTTATCTATGAGACGTGCTGTTTATTAATTCAAGTCAATTGCGATACTTTGAACACATTTTTGAGATCTGTTTAGTTTTTAGTTTTGTTTTTAGTATTTTAAAAATAGAAATTCTTGTGGACTGAGAATTTCAAAAATAGTGTTTTTTTTTTTTTACTGTCTGAGGATTTTGTTAGAAAATTTTACAACTTATTACTTTTTGATTTTCTTCTCTCAAAATTCATTCATACTGTATGTACAGTACACACTTCACATACATATGTATTGTATTTTCTATTCGCAGATGGGATGCTGATTTGAATTCAGGAATGTGTCCATAATTTTGATTTTCTTAGAAATAATTTTTAACATTGGTGGCGAATTAGGAATACAAATCAGCTAAGTCAAAATTTGTATGGAAGACACTTTTTAATGCACGACTGAGTATCACAAACTTGCTTCGGTATTCAAAGAGTCTGTTAAAAAATGGTATCTATAATTTAAGTTCCAAAAAAATACCTGCAAAATAAGTTTGTTTTCAAAAATTGTAAGGACATTTGATTTCTTAAAAAAGCGTTAATTTTAAAAATCGTTTGAGTAGTTTAAATAAATATTTTAGGTATTAATTTTTTAGCAGTTTTAATAAATATTTTATTTATTAAATTTTTGAAGTTTTTAAAAATATTTTTAGTATGTTATTTATTGCACATTTTATTTTTGATTGTCTTAAGAAAATATGTACCCGTTTTCAACATATCGAATTGTGAAAAAAGAAATTAATATTTTTTGTATGGGGACTACTTTTAGTTTTGATCTAAAACAAACAAAATAAAAGAGGCGTAACGCTTATCTGCTTAAAATCTTAACTTCCAACTTTGAACTCTGTTGACATAATACAGTGTTATCCATTTTGAGGTTTCGAAAGTATACGTAAACAAAACACATTTACAATATTTTACATTACATTACATTACATACTACTCTCAGCACATAAATGTACAGAGTAGATAACACAGCACCTTGAGCGACTAGGCTATATAAGGTGATAACAACACAAGACATTAATAGAAGACAGAAGGACAGAAGAGAAAAAACAACAGACAAAAAGAACAACAGACAGAAAGAACACATGACAACAAAATGCGGTAGGTTTCGAGACGGTCACCCATCTGTCTACTAACCACGCTCACTGATGCTTGATTTCGGTGATCGATGGGAACCGAAGCTTTATCAGTGACTAGGCCATTTCCCAATACCATATTTCTTTCATGATATTTATTTTGACACATATTGAACGGTATCTTAGCCATAACTTGACGAATGTTGGTTTTTAAGTGCGCAAGAGTTAAAGATTTATCTGCATAAACACACTGTCTTTCGCGTAGCTCCACAAAAAAATTTCCAGTGGTGTCAAATCGCATGATCTTAGTGGCCAGTTGATATCGCTCCAACAAGAAATTACGCTTGCAATAAAGCCATATTCGCTAGAGTTGCGTGGCATGTGGCAACGTCTTTTTGAAACCACATATTCTTCAAGTCGTATTCTTCAATAGCAAGCAAAAAAAATTGCATCTTCTGTATTTCACGAGCTTTACAAATTTGGAAGGCATTAAAACGATTCGTTTGGTTGCTGATGGATGTGGTGGGCAGAATAAAAACTCGATTATGATAGGTACGTGTGAGTACTGGCCGGCAAATAGAGCACCACGTCACGTCACATTGTGTAAATTCACAAACGCATCACTGCAGAGATGATTTGCGACCATCACTGTAGCAAGTTAATAAACGCAAATAATTGGCATCACTTAAAATGTCAGTTTTTCATTATTGCAAAGTTCGATAAACTGATGAGCAAATATAAACAAAAAAAGCATCAAGAAATTTCTTGATAAGTTGTTGATGCGGACGCGATTTGGAGCAAAAATGGCGGAAAAAGACAATGAAAAGTATTTAATCAAATTATAAATTGTTTATAAATTAATTAATTTGATGAATTTCAGGGAATATTTTACTAGCACACAAATTAAACTACATATTAATAGAAGCAAGATTAAAATATAAAGGTGAATAATGCCGGCAAAAATCAAAGTCAGTATTGTGGAGAAAAGTTCTAGAGTAGATAAAATGTGTGGCTCCAGATTTTAATTACAAAGAGATTTTATTAGTATCACATCCATCATAAAGCAAAAGTTGTTTTTAAACGTCAAACTTTTTTTCAATCAGCATCGCATCGTAATCAGTTGAGCAACGATCAGCATCGCAAAAAAGCAGTGATGCCTAATCACTACCAAAAAATTTGACGTTTTTGAATTTACCCATTAACTACGTCGAATAGATTTTCTCCATTCCTGGGCACTCCTACATACCACCTGATAGATTGTTTGCTCAAATCGAGAAAAAAGTTAAAGCTAAGGAAACCATCGTGGCTGTTGATGAGTATTTGTCCATTTACCATCAGGAACACGGAACTGTACTGAACTTGGGATCTGATGAATGTCCGGTTTTAGAATTTAAAGATGAAATTTTAAAAATTTACAAAGCCACCATCAGCTTGGAATTTTAAATTCAACGCATCAAAAAGATTTATTTTAAAAAGAGGAAAACTAGGCTTATTTGCCGTTCGGGCTGAACCCTTTTATAAGTAAGATATTGGAGAAGCAAAACCAAACACAAGGGCAAACTTTTTTCTTCTATGGCTCCAAAAAAACTCCTTTTAGGTGTAAAATTATAGGATGCAAAGCTTAATAACGTTGATAATTTACTCCAAAAACACTTTGGATGCAATTGGAAATCCTTACAATTGCTGAATTTTTATAAGGATATTATCGAAGTAAATAAAACTTATGTTGAAGACAACATCGAAGCTGACCCTATTTGCGAACCCCATGAACCGGATGTAGCCATCAGGATTTAATTTAAACTATAGATACTCATTATTCTTATTATTATCAATAATTTTTGTTTGTTAATGTTTTTTTTTTTAATTTAAATTACTTATTTATTAAACCTGAAAAATATAAAAAATTAACCAAATTATATGTGTTTCATTTTTAAAAACAAACTATTCCGAAAAGAAAATTTCAAAATGCATCTATTTCATTCAATGAATTTCAAAACAACACTATTCCAAAATGCATTTTTAAATATTTCAAAGACGTTTAGACTGCCAAAGCCAAATGATAAGCAATAAGGATTGAAGATTATGTAAAATGACAAAGCTAAAACTGTTACATCGTCTTTTGATTGAAGCTTGGGGCAACATTAACTGATTCCTTGTAGTAGAGTGCAATATTTAGATCATTTTTAAATTATAATAAATATTATTTAAAATAAAACCAGCATAAAAGTTTTCATATATGCGTTTCGCCCCGGTGTAATGGTTGGGCTCATCAGAAGATGACCATTACACCTTGTCTTGACGCATATTTTCCCGAATAAATCTATGTAGCTCGGATTATATGGAATCTCGATTTATTCGGGAAAATATGCGTCAAGACAAGGTGTAATGGTTATCTTCTGATCAGCCCAACCATTACACCGGGGCGAAACGCATATATGAAAACTTTTATGCTGGTTTTATTTTAAATCATATTTATTAAAATTAAACGGTGTTCAGGAAAAAACAATTCAACTGTTAACAGTCAAATATTTCCAACAGTCAAATATGCCCAAAAGCTCAGAGTTAGCACACCAAAAAGTTCTCTAGACAAATTTCTTCAAAAAAGTCCGAAACAGTCATTGGGAATGAAAATAGATCAATAACGCCTCAAGGTATCTGTCTCAAAAATGTTAAAAAATATTTGGACTGATTTAAAAAAACAGCAGCCTAAAGCGGTTACGGTGCTACATTTTGTTTAATATTAATTTACTCATTTCTCTGTGGAGTACCCAAAAAATACAAAACTTTAATTTTGAAAAAATTTAACATGAAATTTTCAATATATATTCCACTTATGAAAGATTTATGCTCTCTTAATTTATGCCCAACCCAAAACTTTCGAAATCCTATTTCTATTTAATTCGAAATTCAAGCCTCAAAAACTAAACTAAAATTTCTATCCCACAAGTTTTATACAGAATGAACAAATTTTAACGCTACAAATTTGTTTAGTGCTTTTTGAATCTTTAATATGAGCAGAATTGGGCCTTAAATTTACCCAACTCCCCTTCCCCTTTTACATATACATATGTATGTATCTTTATAGGTAGTTTCTAAGAGAAGTTTCCTATAACCCTTTTTTGAATGTTGATGGCGAACCAATTACTTTCTCTATTTATCTACTACTTGAAGCATGTCTTGCAAAATTCTTGGTCTATACCTAAAACTTTATACGACCAACCGGCAAGACCATGCGTTCAATTAATTATCCATTAACCCCTGATTGGTGGGACTTGAAATCTGGTCTGACGTTCGTTTGGTTGTTGACATCATTTTGTTGCCGTCACTCTCTCACACTCAATATACATTATATGGTATAACCCACTTGACCTCATCAACTTCGTCGTCCTTTTCGTCCTTGTCTTGTGTCGGTCGTCACAAACACGCACATTTTGAAGGGAACAAATCATTTGCAGAAAAGTAAAATGGAAAATCTTTAGAAGAAAAATAAACACAAAATTGTTTACGAAAGCTGATTTAGGATTCTAAGCAAGGAAATAGTACGTTATATGAGAAGTCAAGCCGTTGGCTGTTTAGTTGTTGGTCGTAGGATGATGGAACATGGGAGTTAAGGTGGCTTTGAAGGACTCCGAGAATGAATGAGTTGAAGAAATAGCATTTGAATCGAAACAACGTGTTTTTCTACGTTTTTCTATTTTTCATTGGAAATGACGTCAAAGTGAGTGCCACAATATAGTGCCATTAGCTTGAGTTTTTCTTTATTGCAGAATTAAAGGTACTCCGTTGCCTTCGGCTGTTTCTTCTGCCTCCACAACATTTTTCAATTGAAAAAATAATTCTAAGAAAAGTGGTAGTTTATTATTGTGGCAGTCAATAAAAATAATAACACTCGTATTCTTTCACCGACCCCCCCCCTCTCTGTCAAAAAACACGACAGAACCAAAATATCGAAGGAAAGTCACAATGAGGTAAAGGCTACAATTGAGCCATTTTTCTTGATAGTTATAAATGATCATTGCCTTTATTAATGTTACTTTGACATTATAGAAAAGATTCTTTCCTAAAAACCACCCTCCGTAGCGTGCAACATCGACAAAGGCTTTCGTTTTTAACTGAAGAAAAATGTATACACCTCGTAGCTGCTTCCAAGAATTGAAGAAAGCACTTTTGCTTATAATAATGATGATGATGGATTGGTTTAGGGGGGTGCTGTTGAAGGCAACATAATTTTGGCTGTTACAAACTTCAGAAATTTGTATAAAGTCAAACTCTATTCAAATAAACGTATATACCTATATGACCTTCCCTACTTCTGACTCTTTGTATAAAAATTAGCTTAATTTTGGATAAGAAAGAAATAAATATGTAAAACTTAACATACGTGTGAATAGCTCAATGAGGTGTTCCCCTTTCTTAGGAATTTTTTTGATGTCTAGACAGCAAGGCCAATAACATCAATCAACCTTGTAAGTATTTTGTCGTCAGTATATTACTACAACACAAAACTTGACACGAAAATTAAGTGCTTTATGTTTTAAGAGCTGTCGATGGTTGATCCTTAGAATAAACACAAAACAAGATAATTTGTTGGATAAATAATTTTCTATATAAATACAAAACATTTATCAATAAAGTTAATGCACGCGAGTAATAAATAAAACGTTTTTTTTTAATATATAACCTTTGACACACAGAAGAATAAGAAGACGATTGTCGAATCTGTGATGAATGAAAATAGGAGAGGATAAATGTGTATGTAGTCCAAGAGAAAGTCAAGTCGATATTTCATTAGGTCGTGGTTTTGATAATTTTTGTATATTAACATTTAGCTTCTTGTTAGTGATTGAGATGAGTATGAGAATTGGATGTCAATTTGATTGATCAATTACTTGGGAAAAACATTGTTAAAAAATCAATTGAAAATGACTGAAACACGCAAACGTAAATTGATGAAAATATCTAATGAAAATCAATAAACTAAGAAAATTGCGTATACGCCCCAGAGTGGATAACACAATTAATTGAAGGAACATAAAATCCGAATATAATGAAAAAAAAGGCTGGGATGTGACCCACACTGATAACTTCCCATCCCGTCTGTCGATTTATCTTGCTTAAAAGTTTGTCTATATGTATCAATTTTTATCAAATTTGCGTACTATTTTTTGTAGTTTTTATTTTTGTATGAAAAAACGGACTGTGGGATTCTTATAAAAAAATTACTGAATATCGAAAACAATATTTTCTGTGAAATTCAATAAGTTTGAAGCCAATATTTGTATTTTTTGAAAAGCTTTTTAAGTCAAAAGTAAATTTTTACCAAGTTTTAGTATTGTTTTTTTTTTAGGTTTTTATTTTTTGGAAAAAAACTGTCAATTCGATTTTTCTCAAAATTTTACCAAATGTTGAAAACAATATTTCTTATAAGCTTAAATTAGTTAGAAGCCATTATCTAAAATTTTTTAAAAGATATTTGAGTCGAAAATCAATTTTTACCACCTTTTATACACTTTTTTTTTAGGGTTTTATTTTTTGTATAAAAAACTGTCAATTCGATTTTTTTCATAATTTTAATGAATGTTGACAACAATATTTTTTGAAATATTAAAGTAGTTTAAAGCCAATATCTCAAAGTTTTGGAAAGATATTTTAGTAGAAAATCAATTTTTTACACCTTTAATACATTTTTTTTAGGGTTTTATTTTTTGTAAAAAAAAATTGGCAATTCGATTTTTTTCAAAATTTTACTGAATGTTGGCAACGATATTTTTTGAAAGATAAAAGTAGTTTAAAGCCAATATCTCAATGTTTTGAAAAGATATTTGAGTCGAAAATCAATTTTTCCCATGTTTTTTTTTTGGGTTTTTATTTTTAGTAAAAAACCGTCAATTCGATTTTTCTCAACATTTTTCAGAATGTTGAAAAAAATATTTCTTATTAGATAAAATAAGTTTGAAGACTTAATTTCAAGTTTTTGAAAAGATATTTGAGTCGAAATTCAATTTTTACCAACTTTGAGTAATGTTTTTTTTTAGGTTTTTATTTTTTATAAAAAAAACTGTCAATTAAATTTTTCTCAAAATTTTATCAGATGTCAAAAACATTATTCTTCGTTGCACAAAATTATTTTGGAGATGAAATCATATTTAAGTCGTAAAATTTTCGAGGTGACAAAGTTTTTTTGATTTATAAAAAAAACCGTTAATTAGATTTTTTTCAAAAAATATAATTGTTTTGTATCACGTTACAATCTATATTATAAAATTTGATTCAAGTCTCTAGCGTCATTGGTTCATGAGATATTTAGGGTTAACCAAAATGTTCACCTTTTTTTTAAACTGCTATGGTAAAAAAAACACCCACGCAATTTTATTGAGAGTCCTTTCTGAATCTTTGTGCCTTATTATCTGTATAACAAAATTTATTTGAAGTCGATATCTCTTCTTGTTCTTGAGCTATGGACGACGAAAAAAACGTCGCGAACGTACGGACGTACGGACATACGAACATACGCAGCCCCGTCGAGAGGGGGGAAAGGGGGGAAACCCCCCGGGCCCCGGATTTTCTAGGGGCCCGTGAAATTGAAAGCAATGAGAATATACTCTATTTATCATCAACATACCTATTTCCACTTATTTTTAGAGGCCCGACAATTTAAAATCATTCATGCTTTCGCAATCGGGCCCCTGTTTGCATGTTATCTGCCAATCTATCAGTCACAAGCTTGCCGATCTGGGCCCCTGATTATTATTGGCGTACATTTTTGTTAATATTTAATGGAAAATTGGGCAACTCTGAGCTATTGAAAGAAAGTTATAATAAATTGTTTCGCTTTTCTTATTTAATTTAACGTAAATTTCAAATTTATGTATTTTATTTTGAAATTTTTTAAAGTCAAAATAAGGGGCCCGGCAAATTAAAACAAAACACAAATATTTATTTCGGTTTCTGTTTTTGTAAAGTTTCTTTTCTTCTATTTTTGTTTCTGCTGTAAACGAAATTTTTGATTCGGTTTCGGGGGACCGGAAAATCCCACCAGGGGACTAGGAATACAAGGCGATGGCAATCTTATTGGAGAGCCAAATAATTTTAATTTTTTGGGCATTTTGGAATTAATTAGTCATTATGACCCCTTACTTCAGGAGCACTTGGAAAAAGTAAGAATTTCACAACAAGAACACAAACGTTTGCAAGTCCACTACCTTTCCGTTGAGATTCAAAATGAGTTCATTAAAATTTGTGCCCAACATGTGAATTCAACTATTTTGAAAGAGATTGAAAACGCCAAATACTTCGCTATAATTGTCGATGCAACACCCGGTTCAAGTCATGTGGAACAAAACACATTTATTTTGCGATATCTGCGCTTGGAAGAAAATGTGTTCAAATTCCAAGAACGGTTTTTGGAATTTGTCGATTGCAACAAAAAAACTGGCACCGCAATAGCTGATTTGATCTGCGAAACATTGGCAAAGAACGAAATCCCTTTAGAAGACTGTTGTGCACAAGGCTATGACAATGGAAGCAATATGAAAGGACAGTATAATGGTGCACAAATTCATATTTTAAACAAAAAAAAAATGGTTGCCTGTAAAGTCGGTTTTACGGGCGAAGGTTTTACGTGACAACGTCTTTTTCTCGGTTGAATATTTATTGATATGAATATAATTAAATTGCACAATAGGAACAAGGAATTGAATGAAAATAAGAATTGCACAAATTTTTTAAACTAATAATTTACTTAACACTATCAACATTTATCAATAGTATGACATAACCTATAAACTCAGTTTCTCAACTTTTGTGTCAATCTAACAATTAATCAATCAATCATAGTTTACGATAATGAAATATCAGTGTACAATTATTTACCTTTATTGTTGTAGTTGTTGTAAATGACGAATCTAAGCACTCCACATTTTCACTACAGACACAGCTGACGATACTTTAACCACACGTGTGAACTTGTATTATGACGCTTTCTTGTTTTTCCAACGCCAAAAACGTTCGAGAAAGACAAAGACAGATACACAAGCATGCGCCGATTCAATGCGCCTAATTCTCTAGTGCTGCGCGCGCGGCAGACCGATCATAGTTGAGTGGGAGAGAGACGCAAGGCATTCGGCGGGCCTCTCTCTCGTTCGGTGACTCATCGTAACGTTACCGGGCGTTACACTTTTTCATAAGTGACTCCCAGCCGCAACCTAATTTAAGACGTTGTCACGTCAAAATCCGAATGCCGTGTATTCACCATGTGCAGCTCACAGCCTTAACTTGTGTGTAGTCGATTCAGCGAAATGTTGTACTGCCGCAATCACATTTTTTGGAGTTGTTCAAAAGTGTTTCAACTTGTTTAGCAGCAGTGCCCAACGTTGGAAAATTCTTAAGAAAATTGTGCCCGGATCCCTTCACAAACTTCCCGATACAAGATGGTCAGCTAGAATTGAGGCAGTGAAACCATCTGAAAAACCTTAGAACATCATTAAAAGCCTTAAGTGATATTAATTTAACTGCTGAAACTCGAAGAGATGTAAATGGCGTTTTAAAATATATGCACAAATTTGAATGCGTCCTGATGTCTTCGATTTGGTTCAAGGTTCTTAGCGCTATAAATGAAAGAAGTATCATTCTTTAAGCCAGAAACATGACTATTGACGTTGAAATTCGAAATCTTGACAACTTGATCTCCGATTTGAACTTTATTATTTCTCGTCGGTTCGATACGATGAAGAATTTGAATGCTACATTTTCATTTTTATGGCAGTTTTCAACAATGGACGAAATTGAGATTAAAAACTTCACTACAAGGTTCATCCAAAAGTATAACTCGCATGTTACTCAAGAGTTGAAAGAAGAAATAGTTCATCTAATACACATTTATGAAGCCAATTTTGAAGCAGAACTTTCGCCATTGAGTTTGCTCAATACTATTTATTCCCAGAATATGGGGACGATTTTCCCCAACATTTGAGTTGCTCTCCGTTTGTTTTCAACCATGCCTGTAACCGTAGCTAGTACCGAACGTCCATTTAGCATCCTTGCCAGAACAAAGAATTTTCATCGTTCGTGCTCATCACAAGATCGTGTTTCCAGACTTGCTACACTATGCATCGAAGCACCTTTGGCAATGAAAATGAATTTCGATGTAATTATAAGTTGTTTTGCTGCTCAGAAAGCTCGGAAAGCTTGTTTGCAAAAAGAAATATTTCATTGATTGCAAATTAACTCTAATGCAAACATTGTGATAACATTCTAATTTTTTTTTAATAGTTAATCGACCGTTTTATCAGTTACTAACATGTCGTTGGCAATATCGAATTGAATGTATGATTCTGTTCGGAATTTGATCTACTCGCATGTAGAATAATTTTCTATACATCCTCTATTTCAACTAAACTGGACGATACCCGTGAGATTGATTTGACACACTTTTAACACTTTTTTTCGGTTCACTTTGCAAATGAAAAATGATTATTTCCGTTAATTCCAACCAATTTCATGCTGTTCGTAATTGAAATTAGAACGTAATTGATAGATTTTTCCGTCCCGGGCCTGGAATTCCTCTCGACGGCCCTGAACGTACGTACACACGCACACACAGACATCTTTCTAAAAATCTTTTATTTCGACTCTAGGGACCTTGAAACGTCGAGAAATGTCAAAATTTCCAGTTTGACAAATCGGATCCATTACAATAACTTCCTATGGGAAGTTAAGAAATTTGACTATAGAAGAATTTTGTTTTCTTTGTTACCACTTAATGAAAATACAGGAATATGAAGAAAAGAACTCAAGAAACACATTTTTATAATTAAATACATATGTATCTGCATATTTTTGAGTTTCTCCAAAACAAATTGTGCGTCAGAACCAAATTTTAAAAGGTTTTGGAGTTTGAAGCTCTTTAAAACTTTGATTTATTTTTAAATAAAATGAGAAGAGTCTTTGATTAATAATAAACCATTAAAACTGGTTTCGAAGAAACTCAATAATAATGGAGTTTTCTATTTGTTACTGAAACTTAAAAATTTATCTGATTGACAAACATTTCTAGAGAGCTTAGTTTAGGCTAACTTTAAAAATGTTTAAGTTGTGTCATTTTTAAGAATTTCTAGCATAACACTGCTTAAAATAAATTGATATATTTAACCTTTGTACATGGAGAACTTTGCGTATTTTTAGATTTAATTCTTTTTCAAACTAGCCGTTTTACTTAAGTTTTAAATTTAAGCAAGCTGCAGAACTTGACTTTTAAAAATGTGTGTTTTTAGTGTGATTTTATGACTCTAGTTTTTATTTTCCTGATACAAATTTTTTAATTATAAGTTTTAATTATTTTTAGTGTTTTCTTTATTTTGTTGGTAAATTTAATTTGCGTTTTAACTATTACCTATTAGAGAAATATATCTTGTGGCATATTAACTAAAGTTCACATATCCCACTTTGTATCAAATATTTTCCGAAAGCGTATTTTTTGAAACCTAATTACATAAGGGCAAACCAGATCTTTGAATAACTGTCTATTGAATTCTCAATAGTATATTTTTAGGTTTTCGAGTTATGTTTTCGCTTCCGTAGTGGGGCGTTTTTTTTTTTTTTTTTTTTCAATTATAAAAATATGGATTGATACCACGCCCCCTTAGTTACAATATTTGGTATTTGTATATCTTTTATACCAGAAGACGTATGCCTGTTAAAATTTCAAGTTTCAATGATATCGGTGCTTTTTAATTTTGATGATCAGTTACGAATTTTGCGTTTTACGTCGTGTGATATGATCTTGAAATTTGATTTGCAGCAATTTTTAATAAGCACTGCAAACTCACAGGTGAGGTTTTAACGAAACCGAAACATGAACAACCTTTAATAGAACCCGTAGTTTTTATTTTAAAAGTGTTGAAATCGATACTAATGTTATAAATAGGCAGTTTGTTCGTTTGCTTGTTTGTTTGTCCGTCCTTCACGTAGCAAATGAGCAATATTCTGACATGATTTTTTGGGTGGATGTATTTACAAGGCTGGAAAGTGTTTTAAGCTAATGTGTATTTCGGTAAAATATCTCATTATTATTGAACGTATCCACCGGTAACACATATACGTAGATATTCCATATAATCTTTTTAGAAAACTAATTTATAGCATATCATGAGGTGCTTGCTGCTTGTGGACCTATCACCGTTTTCCATCATTAGGTTTTTCTTGTTTTGTTTGGTGGGTTGGATAGAGACTAGCTTTCTACTCACTCACTTTAGCTAACCAGTGTGCCCTCACATAAGCACCAATTGAAATAAGGCGTACCAGTAATTCTTATGCCACCCGATTGTGTAACATTGCAAGACTTCGTGGTACATAACTTGGAATGGGTGAAAATGTTATTGTTCCTCTAATCCCAATAATTCCTATAGCTTTAATATGACAATTCAAAAGGTTTCTATTCCCCATTAAAGTTAGTTTTGCTATGACAGTTAATAAGGCACAAGGGCAAACACTTAAAATATAGAGGTTGATCTAAGAAAAGGCGTGCTTCTCCTCCGGAAAAATACATGTTACGTGTTTGCGGGTTTTCAATGCAAAGAATCTGTTTATTTTTTCACCTAATAGAAAAACATTTTAACTATAAGGTTTTTTTTGGCGTGGGCAGATTTTGGCGCCCCGTGGTGGCCATTTTGTTTTGGTGACATCTGTCAAATCTTTTGTTTATTATTCAGTTCCTTATGCCAGATCATCATGGCAAGTTACGCGATTGAATAGCACGTTCAAATGATAAAAGTAGACGTGGTGGCCCTTCACAGTCGATTCTTCAACGTTTGGTGGCCAAATATAAGACGACTGGTTCAGTAAACAATCAGCCAAAACCTGTACGTTCAAGGAACGCAAGATCGGCCGAGAACATCGCCGCGGTCCGTGAAAGTGTACAGCAGATCCCAAGGCACTTTATTCCTAGCCGTGCACAAGAACTCGGCCTTTCGCGGACTTTTGCGTCGGGACTTGGGGCCTACACCCGTACAAGATCCAACTGACCTAGGAGCTCAAAGTTCATGACCAAAGAAAATGCCGTTTGTTCGCTGACTGGGCTTCGAATCGTTTGGAAGAGGACCCCATTTTGGCTGAAAAATCATCTTTAGTGACGAGGCGCATTTTTGGATGAATGGCTGTGTTAACAAGCAAAATTACCATATATGGGACGACACCAACCCACGCGAGGTTCTCCAGGTGATAATGCATACTAAAAAGTTACCGTTTGGTGTGGATTTTGGGCCGGGCTGCGTAATTCGTCCGTACTTTTTTGAAAACGACGTTAGTGAGGCGCTGCGTATCACACAGGAAACGCCACGACATCTAGAAACACCATCTACCCGCCCTTATTGAAAACCGTATATATAAAAAATTAAGTTCCTTTAATAAATATATTATTTAATGAAAACAATTTTTTGAAATACACATCTATCACTTAAGCATGCAAGAGTAACCACGGGTAACAGCTTGTCTAAGAAGAAAAATCAATTTCTCTTCTAAAGTTGTTCCATACAGACTGCAACTGCATTAGTCCTTAATTTTAGGACTATTAATATTATTCTTAGAAATTACAAGTCATTTCGTAAATTATAAAGGGTGCGTATACGCCTGAGTGCACTTAACAATTTGTTTGAACATAAGTTAAAAGGAAATAAACTTGTGCGAACAAACTTTTCTATTTTACTTCACATGAATCAACTCAGTTATTCGTCATATGAACTTGCTTCAATGGAAAAACTATATACCCAACTTAACTCTACCCACCTAATATGTTAAGTTTTGAAATAGTTAAGTATTTTTTTTTATATATATATGTATGTCTTTTTTTTAAATATAAGTTAGTTTTATATCAACTTCAGATGATACAAGATGCATTAATGTTTATACATTAAAAAGTAGAGAAAAAACAAATAAAAGCGAAAATTATATTTCACCAAAAGTAGAATAACAAAAACAAGGATTCTTTCAGTTTTTGGTTTTAATTTCAATTAAAAAAACAACTTTTCCTGAAACTATTTGCAAAACTTTAAAAATAACTTTTGCAGCAGACAACACAAAAATTCAAAAAAAAAAACAAAAAAAAAGAGGAGGGATGCGATCCACACTGATAACTTCCCATCCCGTCTGTCGATTTGTCTTGCTTAAAAGTTTGTCTATTTTGTATCAATTTTTACCAAATTTGCGTACTATTTTTGGTAGATTTTATTTTTTTATGAAAAAACGGACTGTTGGATTTTTATAAAAAAATTATTGAATATAAAAAACAATATTTTCTGTGAAATAAAATAAGTTTGAAGCATATATTTGTAATTTTTTAAAAGCTAGAGTGGAAAGTAAATTTTTACAAGTTTTAGTATTGTTTCTTTTTATCAGATGTCAAAAACATTATTCTTCGTTGCACAAAATTGTTTTGGAGATGAAATCATATTTTGGTCGTAAAATTATCGAGGTGACAAATTTTTTTTTTCAGTTTTTTTGATTTATAAAAAAAAACCGTTAATTAGATTTTTTTCCAAAAATATAATTGTTTTGTATCACGTTACAATATATAACATAAAATTTAATTCAAGTCTCTAGCGTCATTGGTTCATGAGATATTTAGGGTTTACCAACATTTTCACCTTTTTTTTAAACTGCTATGGTAAAAAAACCACCCACGCAATTTTCTTGAGAGCCCTTTTTGCATCTTTCTGCCTTATTATCTGTATAACAAAATTTATTTGAAGTCGATATCTCTTCTGGTTCTTGAGCTATGGACGGCGAAAAAAACGTCGCGAACGTACGGACGTACGAACGTACGTACACACGCACGCACAGACATCTTTCTAAAAATCTTTTATTTCGACTCTAGGGACCTTGAAACGTCGAGAAATGTCAAAATTTTCAATTTGACAAATCGGACCCATTACAATAACTTCCTATGGGAAGTTAATAATTCTATCGAGTCGTTAAAAGTATTTACTCACTGAATTATACGAATAAGTGAAAAAATAAATTAGAAATAAAAATTATATGTAAAATTTAAAGATACAAGAATCCTTAATTTGTTTGAAAAATGAAACCTTACAAAAAAAACACGTTTTATTTAAAATCATCATTTCAACTTTTAACTCTAATATAATAAAATCTAATATAATAAATAAAATGTAAGTTTCTTTTTCATTGGAAGGACACTGATTTTTTATTTAATTTGAAAGCAAATAAAATGCACAATCCAGCCTCGATGCATTTTAGTTGACAATAAATACAAATTGGTCTCGTATACAGTGTGTAATTACTTGCTCTAAATTGTCGTATTCAGTATCCTTTTATAGATACAGTTGTTGTTATTGTTGCTGTTGCTGTCCTGGGCAATGTGCAATGTGCATTCTCTCGAATTTTATAGTGACTATGTATGCATAAAATATACCTATCTGAAAGCATTCTACAATTTAATTACTTTACATACCTTATAGACCTGCTCTTCCCACTATTTCCAAATAGAGTATACCTTTTAACAATATAACATTCAAATGCACTGCACATTTTCGAAACACAATGTAATTGGATGCATCACGTAAGGTTACTTGCTCCAGTAGTTTTTCGAAATGCTTTGCTTTGTGGTTTTAGAAATTAAAAAAAAAACAAAAAAATATATAGTTCACTCATGCGAGACTAAAGTTTCTCGCACGAATTTCATGAAATTGTATATCTCCGCTCGGATGTAACATTGGTCTAGTTGAAAAACGATGACTAAACTTAAGCAATTGATATCCTCAATTAGCTTGTATCTAAATCGGTTAAAGAGCCAAATGTCATTCATAGATATTGACAAGAGGAATATATAAGACCTTAACGATACAATACATCATTAGGTTTTTGAAGCATTATCCGTTGCTAAGTTTTGTTTAGTTCCGAATTTAATAGGCTTATCCTATTTTGTCGTTGTATTTCTCAACCCAAATAATACAAAATGAAAATCTAACTGTGGTCCCCGAATCAAATAGAGAATTATAGAAATTGTAGACACTTATAAAAATGAGGAAGAAATTCGTAGACGAAGTAGAGCCCTAAGGCACACCAGGACTTTAATTATGGATTTCAGACTTGAATCCTTCCAATACAACTTGCATACAAAATCTGTAGTCTAACGAAAAAAATATGCATTTTTAACGGTCTTTAAACTTTCTTTTTTCAAAACGATGTAAAGATTTGTTCTACTGTTTCTACCTATTTCTACTAATTCCGTACTGCCAGTAGTGATAAAGAAGCTTTTGTACCAAAAGATATTTCTTAATTTGATAGTTCATCAAGGTTACATGACCCTAAACGTACAGAAGAAAAGTTATTGCAATCGGTCGAGAATTGGAGGGTATTAGCTGAAGAAATTCTGGTTTCTTACTTCTCGAAACGAGGTTCGAGGCTTACCTCTTCAGAATTATAGCAATGAAACTATGCGAATCAGCTGATTTATTTATGTTGAGACCTTTCAGGAATCTCGCCACAACAAAGTTCAAAAATAGACTGGTTTAGGCGCAAAAATGTGTGGTAAACTTCTGGGCATAAAAGAGAGCTTTCCCAATAATGCTTACTATAAGAGTGTCAGTCCCTCATTGTCATTGAGGGACTAAAGAAGAGGAAGAATTTTTTTTACTAATGACCATAAATTTGTAATAGCTCTGAGTGAGCGAGTAATGCCAGGAATCGAAGGCACCTACAATTTTTATACCCAATCCCAACTGATGAATATTTGTTAACTCCAAAGCTTGGCATAAAATATAAAAATTTGTAAGGTTTTTTTCCCTTAAAAATGGTAGACATGTGGTGCATTCAAGAGGACACAAGCGCCCACAGGTTTTTATCAAAACCCACCTCTGTCTATCAACTTCTACTCTCACCTCCCCGCGGTGGACAGCGGGTGTCTAGTACCTCAATTGGAGGTTCGGTTCTAACCCCAGTGGAAATTTGTTGGAGACAGCAAACGAGAGAGGGGGGGAGATGTGTTTCCACTAAGGCACTTCTCCTCATTCAGACGGCAGCGGAGGAATTCCCGAGATTGAATTAACGGTGGCGTCTACAGTTTCAGTAAGGTTGAACTACTTAGTGAACACCTTATAGTGCTTCTACGGTTTATCCGGCTCCCCGTCCTTGGAGTTATACTAAGGCCCTCTAGGTTGGGGGTTGTGCCGTTCGGGGTGACTTTCTGACCACGTAAAAATACCTTAGTTGCGAAGCACCAACAAGCCTCGGATACGTAGTACCCGTGGCGTGATGGTTAGTACGTTGGACGTACGTTCAGTCCCTGCCTATGCCAACTAATGTTTTTTTTTCTAGGGTACTGCCACTTGCGAGGATTTGACAAATCGTCCAAGAGTATTTCTTGTAATGAAAAGTGTTTTCTCAAATCAGCCGTTCGGATTCGGCTTAAAACTGTAGGTCCCCTCCATTCCTGGCAACATTACTCGCACACAATAATGTTTGAGAGTTGTAAGTCATTAGGCTCTAGTTCTCAACGGAATAATTTTTAAGGTTTTTTCCCAAGTATACGGTTTGAAGTTCTGGGAATTTCTATAAAACTTAAGGCCACACAAAGAATAGTGAGCTAGCCTCCATTCAGATCTGTACCTACTCGATTTCCATTTTAAATGCATTTTAGACCTACTATATATATATTTTTTTAAGAGTTTAAAACACTATTTTTGGATAGTAGTATGAAAAAACCTGAGCTGTACTTTTTTTTACGTATGTTTGGTTTGTGCCGAGATGGGATGAGGCCATACTAAGTGTGATTATCATAGGTTAGGTCAATACATTTTAAGAAGAAGATAGGTTACTGCAACACATTTTTATATACGAGGTTTTTTGTTTTTCCTTCCTTGGCCAGAACGTAAAGAAAGCTAACGTTTTAGTTCTACGAAGTGAGGGAAAATCTTTGAGGAAAATAGCCATAATAATGAGCATATCTCTCAAGTTGATTGTAAAAGCAATTTGACCGCTGAGAGCCAAAAAAACATAGGGGAAAACCAAGCAAAACAACCCCAAGGGAAGACTGAAAGATAATTTGCGCCTCAAAAAAAGATCCTTATAAGTCTTCAAGGGAAATAAAATACAAACTACAGCTCCCAATAACTTCCAGAACTGTTCGTAGAAGACTTTTTGAACCTAGGTTAGGTTAGGTTAGGTTATAGTGGCTGTCCAAGATGGAAACGGACACACTTAGGCCAGTTTAATGGCAAATTGTGATACCACATGAATCTTGAGGTTACTTCCTAAGCTCAATGGAACCAGTTTGAGTCTCTTACGAAACGTGAGAGGCTGATTATACCGACATGATTTAGATCGTTTAGATCGTTAAAGAAGAATTCTAATAGGTAATTCTTGCGTTTTCGAGCCAGAGCAGGGCATGTGCAGAGAAGATGAAGAATTGTTTCTTCCTCTTCCTCGTCCATACAGCTTCTGCAGAAATCATTTGAGAATACGCCTAATCTCGTGGCGTGCTTTCCTATCAGACAGTGTCCGGTTATGACACCTATTATCGAGCTTATATGCGATCTGCTTACAGAGAGCAAGCATCTTTAACGTTTTAAATCCAGTGTTCGCCAGATGTTTTTTGTGACTTGACACGTGGTGATGTTGTTCCACCTGGTGCCTGCCCTCCTCACAGCGTCTTGCATTAGCAAAAGTTTACAAGTAACGATTGGTATGCCAGTACGTGCCAAACGTGGTAGGATGGGCTGTACTGTACCGTTCCTGGCGAGTTCATCTGCCTTACAGTTACCTGGAATGTCTCTATGGCCCGGCACCCAGCAAAGATTAATATTAAACTGTTGTGCCATCTCCATTAGAGATGATCGACAGTTATGGACTGTTATAGAGTTTGTAGAGACAGAATCCAGAGATTTGATAGCGGCCTGACTATCTGAGAAAATACGGATATCAGATGTTGATATCACGTTTTCTTTAAGCCAAGACAAGACTTCTTTTATCGCCAAAAGTTCCGCCTGGAACACGCTACAATGATTGGGAAGGCGGAATGAGAGACTTAATTTCAGTCGGTCAGAGTACACACCTCCACCAACCTGTTCTTTTGTTTTTGACCCATCTGTATAGAAATGGATTGACTCATCTTCCAGGAATATCCTATCCTCCCAAAAAGATCTGGGAGGTATAGAAATCTGGAAATGTCTGTCGAATTGTAGTTGGGGGATGGTATAGTCTGTGTGCTTTGGAATTGATTCTAAATAACTAAGAATTACGGAGTGGCCAATGTTGTTGTTAGTCCACTGCGACGAAGCTTTGAGGTGAATAGCAGAGCTTGCAGCTATAGGGTAGAGTAAGGTGTCCAGTGCCGCAGATGGGGTCGTGCGAAGCGAAGCGACCCGCTTATACATAGGCAAGCTGAACGTTGGACTTTATTTAATTTATCTGGGTTTATAGCTTTCTCTAAAGCAGTCCACCATACTGCCACACAGTACATTAAAATCGGTCTGTTTACCGATGTGTATAGCCAATGCGTAATTCTGGGTTGTAAGCCCCATTTATTACTAATAGCTTTTTTGCAAGAAAAGCGAGCTACAGTAGCTTTTTTGACTCTTTCCTGTACGTTGAGTTTCCGATTTAGTTTTTTATCTAAGACAAGACCTAGGTATTTAGCCTCGTCTGAGAATTTTAATTGGATTCCTTTAATATGGGGAGGGTTGGCAAATGGAATTTTGTATCTCCTCGAAAATAAGACCAAATCGGTTTTGTGTGGGTTAACACCCAGTCCACACCGATCAGCCCAAAGTATTAGTCTGTCTAAGGCATTTTGTAAGAGTTCTTTTAACGTGTTAAGATGCTTTCCTGAAACTGCTATAGCAACGTCGTCCTCATAGGCTATCACTCTGAAACCCTCCGCATCCAGACCAGTTAGGATTTCATTCACCACTAGGTTCCAGAGGAGAGGGGATAGAACACCACCTTGCGGTGTCCCTCTACTAACGAATCGTCTGCCAGAAGAGTTGCCCAGTTTTGAGTTAATTATCCTGCTAGTAAGCATTAAATCAATTAACTCCCGAAACGAACTCTCTACATTTAGAGATGTTAGTGCAGATGTGATTGCGGATGTGTCCACGTTGTTAAAGGTACCTTCGATGTCAAGGAAAGCAACCATAGTGAACTCTTTATGATGGAGGGAATATTCGACGGTGCGTACTAAGGTGTGTAACGCTGTTTCCACCGATTTACCTTTACAGTAGGCATGTTGAGACGAAGACAGAAGTCTTGTATCAATACTTGCCCTTAAATGGATATCAATCAATCTTTCCAAGGCCTTAAGAAGGAATGATGATTGACTTATAGGTCGTAGATCTTTAGGATTGACTTGCGAGCATTTACCTGCCTTGGGTATAAAAACAACTTTAACTTCTCGCCATGCCGATATTGTGGATATGTCGTATTTGGACTTGAACGTATATAACCGTTGCAAGTCTCGGTAAGAGAACTTCCAGGAAAATGAGTATCCAGTAGTAAGTTCAGCGATTCATTACTTGAATTTGTCCAGGAGCCGTCAGCATTTTTCAAGCAGCTTGGCATCGCTGGATTAGTTGAAAGAAGTTTCCGTAACCTAGAGGCTTCAGAAGTTTCTTTTATCGTGCCACAGAAGGATCTCCAAGAAGATCGTTTAGATTTCCTTAGTGCCTTCTTGTAAATTCTTAGGGATTCTTTGTAAGAATCGCAGTTAGAGGCTAGTCTTGCGGCTTTGGCTCGGTTGAAAAGTTTCCAACCTAACTTGCTCAGAAGTATCTCATGAATGGTGCCCTTTCTAAGGAAAACAAAATACAACAATGCGATTTAAATGCGGCCACGATCATTTTTATTGGAGTGGGCCAAAAAGTGGAGGAATGTTTTGTGGATGGACGAAACAAAGATAAATTTGTTCGGAAGTGATGGCAGACAAACCGTTAGAAGGCTTAATTTGAAAGAACTGAATCCCAAATACATCCAGAAAACGGTCGAGAATGGTGGCGGCAGTATCATACTTTGGGATTAATTGTCTTGGTATGGCGTTGGACCAATACATTTGATTGAGGTTAAAATGAATCAAAATATGAAGGTGAATATCATGAAGGATACGATGCTGACGAGAACCTGCCTCTCAAATGTGTTTTACAGCAGGACAACGACCCTTAGCACACATCCAAATCTGCTCCAAAGTATTTTAAGAACCAAAAAATCAGCGTATTGGAGTGGCCATTATAATTGCCTGACTTAAATCCCATAGACCATTTTGGGGGAGATTTAACAAAAAACTAAACCAAACTGTGGAGGTTCAACAGGAGTGGTACAATATTTCAATTGACAGATGCCGCCGATTATTTCAGGCCAGGCTACCAGATATTAAAATAATTTTTAAATCCAGAATAGCTTTGCATTTAATTTAATTTTTTTTAAATCTTTGTATCTATTTTAATGTCCACCAAATTTGTTCCTTTTTTTACATTTATGAATTTCAAATATTTTATGTTATAATTTTACTACAAATAATGGGTAATTTTAGTTTGAAAGAAAAAAAATAAGCAAATGAAAACCAAACTTGTGTTTGGTGTTTCTATTTTAATGTCCATATCTGTATGTTGCATGTTGACGTGTAGGAAAACCGTCGAACCTATTTGTGTTAACACAAGATAGTTTAACGAAAAATATTGTACACCGATTAGTGCTAAATTAAATTGAAATTAAAAGTATTTTTAATTCAAACCTACCTACCTCATTTATAAGTTTAACTGTCACATTTTATTTACTAAAAACTTTGTTATATTCTCATTTGTTACAAACTTGGATATAAGTTATAATAAATTTTAAATTTAATTCTTTTGTGTTGATTTTTGATTGTACGAAAATTTTGATCAATTGTGTTCAAAGTCCTTCACCTTCGAATTTCAAACCAGTAAACTTGTATAAAAACTTTAACGTTTCCGTCTTCGTTCGTAAGTAATAATTTCATTGTAATAAAGAGTAAAGGTAGTATAAAATCGGTCATGAAGGTCGCCTTGTGTTTTTACAAATGGCATATATGTATAAAAGCATGCTGATGCCCATGTTTAATGTTCTCCTAACGTTCCCCTTAAATAATGTAGTATGTCGAAAAACGTTAGACACAGCAACGCGTTGCCGGGTCTGCTAGTATCTTTAATAATTATACACACCCTAATTCCAACTTACTTTCAAAAAGAAGAAAATTGTCTTTTTTTGACAATATTATCTCTGTCAATTTATTTTATTTTCAATTACTCTGATCAATTTGTGTCGACGTTTATTTTTTTTCAAGGCATAGAGAGAAGGCTTTTAAAACTAAGAAAAAGATAAACTCTAACCTTTGTACATACTTTAGAAGGTAGGCTATACACATTCACATTAATGTACCTCTCTATGGGAAGAACTATGAAATAAAAAAGGCTTATATCCCTAGGTAGAGTTGTGCACACAGTTGTTCGTTACTTGATAATTGCATTTTTTTTTACGAAATTTCAAGGACTTCCACAATCGATTGCATCAGTCTTTTGGGAGAAGTCCACATAGGCCGATGAATTCTACCTCAAGTAATATTTATTGATTTTTTTTTTGTTAAAAGTTATTTTTTAGCGTTAGAAGAGATTTCACATGGGAAATTGTGAAAAATGAGGGAGGGAAGAATGAAAGAAAAAATATATAAAAACATTATTTGGTATTTTTTAGATGGAAGAGACACAAATGCTGATGATGGCATTTGCAACATCCAATACTTCCAATGAAAGGGGCCATTTTCAAATATTGTTTTTGCAACACATGCTGTTTTCTTTCTGGAGAAATAACGACCTATTGGTATGAGAAAGGAAAATATTTGTTTTAAAAATGATTCAACGGTTTTTAGGATTTGTTCGGTAAGCGAAATCAGGAATACGTTACCAATTATGGAATTCGCAATGTAAATGGATTCGAATTTAAGCACACGTAAGCATTTTAAAACCATTTATAATTTTGCTGCACTCATGGACTGATTTTTGAAGGTTGATATTTCAATGCGAATTTAGACAAATAAAAACCATATGCCTTAATTTTAAATTTTATAATTCAGATATGTCATTGGTATCAAATGTCAAATTTAAGGAAGCTTACATATATCAAACGATTCACGACAAAATTTCTTATCTGACATCAATCTTAAAGGTCAATTAATTTACAAGAAAGCTTTTTATGGAAGGTATGAAGTTTTTATCCACAAGTTTTGTTACTCAGCAATTTTTCAAAAAAGACCTCATTCGATTCAGAATTAAATTTTGTTTTTTATAGTTCATTTTTCTTGCAACGTCTTTGTACTTCGAGAAGGGTCGGCAGAGCTTTATGATTTTTGGTTTGTTGGATCCGAATAGAAAAATTACTATTAAAATGTTGGACTTCTTAAAAACATACAAATACAAAAATTTGAATACATTTTATTGTGCTGGCTCTAGATTTATAAGATTTCTGACTATGTCAGTGAGAGTTTCAATGTTGAACATTTTAGATATTTCTCCAATCGATTGCTTAGTATCGATTGAGCTAATCTCAACTTCACTTAAATTTTGTCAATTTTTCTGATTGAAACACAGCTCATCAGCCGTTGACAAACATCAATGGTTAACTACAAAAATAGCAAATGCTTGAGTGAGGAAGTGATGTGAGCTGCTAAAAGTAAAGATGTTCTGTAATTCAGAATCTAATCGTTTGCACTTTAAGCTTATTCAAATCAATTTACTGTGTAACAAACGAAGACAAAAATACCTACTATTCAACTGATTTTTTTAACTCCTTGGACATATCTGATGCAACTTGATTGGCTCGGTAATTGTAATACTTCGATATGTAAGCCAATTCAATTTCGGAACAAAGTTAGTCACCTCGAAAATTTTACGACTAAAATAGGATTTCATCTCCAAAACAATTTTGTCCAACAAAGAATGATGTTTTTGTCATCTGATAAAATTTTGAGAAAAATCTAATTGACAGTTTTTTTATAAAACATAAAAACTTAAAAAAACATTACTCAAAGTTGGTAAAAATTGAATTTCGACTCAAATATCTTTTCAAAAACTTGAGATTATGGCTTCAAACTTATTTTATCTTATAAGAAATATTATTTTTAACATTAGGACAAATTTTGAGAAAAATCAAATTGACAGTTTTTTTACAAAAAATTAAAACCTAAAAAAAAATTAATAAAATTTGGTAAAAATTGACTTTCGACACAAATATCTTTTCAAAAATTTGAGATATTGGCTTTAAGGGGGTATTCTAGTGTAGAGACATGAATTCTCCCGGTTTTTGAAGCGTTGTATAAAGGAAACAAAAAATATTTTTAGTATCAATTTTTTTATCATATGTTTATTGATTTGTTGTTCATACATACAATATTAATAAAAAATAAAAAAATTAAAATTAACAAAGTTACAAGCAGTCAAAGTGGGAGGTCTAAATAAAAGAGGGTGTCCTGGCGTGCATCCTACCAACCCTCTTGGTGATCTGAAAAACAAAAACCAGACGGATTCTTAATTATTATAGATGTCGCTATTGTTTCACCCTTGGATAAGTTAAAAAAAAAATTTAACAAAATGGTTCCTGCTCCATATAAAAATCCTTCCTCTACTCAGTATAAAGGTTGCCACAAAAGTAACTTAAAATGAAAGTAAAAGGACAAAACAGTTTCTATGACCTTCAAAACCAGTTTCTATGACCTTCAATTAACTTCTGAAATAAAAGGAATATTAAAAAATCCTTTTAAACGCATATTCTTGAATGTCTAAACTTTGGAAATATGAAAAAAAAATTTTTTGATTTTTTCAAAATTCTACACTAGAATACCCCCTCAATTCTCAAATCAATAAAATATAATCACAATATAAATATTCAAGTTAGCAGGGATAGTCCGGTCAATGTAGATATAAAAATAGTGGGCAAATAACAAAAATTCCGACAGAGCCAAATTTTGGTGGAGACCATGGGTTTACCCTAAGAAATAAAAATTTAAAAGTCCCCATCAATCCCATGCGAGCTTAGAAAGTTATTCGGGGTCAAAGTTCAAAATTTTAGCTTTTTTGGATTTTTCTCAAAAACGATAAATTTTATCACAAAAATAAGAGTTATGTTCAACACAATATGCACACATTTCCACACCACCTGTGAGGTAACGTTTTTTAACGTGGTTTCCCCGGTAGGCCTATTCCACAAACCATTATGATTTAATTTGGAGAGATAATACTTATTTAACTGTATGATGATTAGATTATTAATGTTGATTTTGGTTATTGAATTTAATTGTCGTTCTGGTTTCTTCTGATATTTAAATCTGATTCATACTCTTCATACTCATATTCAACTATCATGTCTTCTCGAATTTCTTCTTCTTCCTCTTGCTGAATGTTCATAAATTGTTCAAATGAAGATGAATCAGTTGTTTCTTCATCAAAATCACATGAATCTCTCTGTTGTGTTCAATTGAACATTTGAGCAAGACTGACCTTGGCAATTGGTACTCGCTGGAGAACACTCTAACCCTACTTTTCTACAGCCGCATTTGGCAATACAACCTTTCTTGCAATTTCAAAAAATAGTGTTAAGAAGTTTTTCTGGAGCAGGGTTGAGTAAAGTTTGAATCGGTTCCAAAATATTATTTATTAATTTCCAACCCCAATCTTCAGGGTTCAGTTGATTGTCTTGCCACGTCTGAACTTGATAGTATACTCGATACAAGTGTTGAATAGCAGATGCCGATGTTGGAGGAAGACAAGATAGTTGTACTTGCTTGTTATTTCGCGTATTTTGGACAAAGGTTAAATATCTGTACTTATTAATGCAATTTATTTTTTTGGAGCTCCATAAACAGCAAGAAGAAAGCGAATTCCTTTCGTGATTATTGTTTGAAGTGGAGAATTAATTTCCGTAAATACTTTTGCACAATGAATTAAATCTTTTTTTTTTAAATAATAAATTTTAATACTGAAGTTTTGCCCCTTCTGTACATTGCCGATAGTATCACAACCGGTTATCGCATGTAAAAATAAAATTTTGAAGAATTATTTCTGTTCGCTGTTCACCCTTTCCAGGTTTTAGAAAGTAAATAATTTTATCAATTGGAGTCCTTGCAGTAAGTAGTACCAACAAATCAACATCTTCGCCCCCTACAATTGTTGTGTTTGTTGCATTAAATTTTTCTATTGCTGTAGCTTTAATATTCTTTGTTGTGTCACTATAGCCATCAAATACTACCGTCACTGAATGACCATAATGTCTATATAAATACTGAACATATTTTTCAAAAATAACCTTGAAGGTTTCTTCTCGATCCCACACAACATGATGTAGTAGATATCCTCCATCGATAATGTAAGCAGCGTTAGTACGATCAACCTTAGTATTGATTTATTGAAAGCAATCGTAGATGGCTGACTTTGCTGTTTTACGCATCCCAGCTGCATTTCACTTCTTAAATACTCAGTAAACTCATCATTTCTCGCAACACTTGCATCGATTAAAGTTTGCATTCCACGACTAACCACAACAATTTCATCCTCAGACAAAAGTTTCTAGTAAATAAAACAAAATTGGGACATTTTTTTAAAATATTGATCAGCACAGACTCTAATAGTCGACGCTTGTAATAAATACGTATATTCACTCGAACAGAACGTTTAACACTAAAAGAAGCAGAAGAAGTATAAGCACGACACCACACGGACAATAGAACAGCCAGATATAATTCAAGGCCATGCGGGTAGAGGGGATTCTATAAGGGACTGACTTTTTTTTAAATGTATATTTTCTTAATATAGTATATAGTTTTTACATAAAAGCACTTGAATATGTACATATATATGGGGCAAATATGTGCATATTATGTTCAACATATCTCTTACAAACACGATATCTCAGGAACGGTGATACTTATAAAAAAATCATTTTTTTATAAGTAAACCATTTTTGTAGAAAATTTTGAGATTTACAAATTCGGTCTTAGGTATTTTTGTGATAAAAATTACCGTTTTTGTGAAAAAATCCAAAAAACCTAAAATTTTGAACTTTGACCCCGAATAACTTTCTAAGGGATTGATGGGGACTTTTAAATTTTTATTTCTTAAGGTAAACCCAAGGTCTCCACCAAAATTTGGCTCTGTCGGAATTTTTGTTATTTCAACTGTCTAAATTGACCGGACTAGGAAATGAAAGTGGCTTTAGTTTGTCTTCTTTGAAGAATTGTAGCAAGTGTATAATTCGCAGTTGCTCTATGCAGCTCGGATTATATGGAGTCTCGATTTATTCGGGAAAGTATGCGTCAAGAAAAGGTGTAATGCTCATCTTCTGATGAGCCCAACCATTGCATCGGGGCGAAACGAAGTGTCAATAACTTCATTTTGCTCATTTTATGAAATTGCAGACAAAAAGTAGCAATTTACTTATTTCGAAGCCAAGGTCCAAAACTGGATTAATTTTTCGTGATTTGTAGCTTATTTTTCTTGATCTGATCTCAGAATTCTTTTCTTGTACAACTCAAAACACAATCGATATTCTTCGCGAGCGGTTTCATGGCTATTATCTCGCGCTGAGACGTCGCGGCGTGAATTGGCTTCCAAGATCATGTGATTTATCCCTTTAGACTTTATCTTGTGGAACTTTCTTAAGTCGCAGGTCTATAGGCAAATAAGTCGTAAACCACCGCGGTCCTCAAAGACAACATAATAATCGATGTCATCGCTCAAATTCAGTCTGCTTTACTGGCCAAAGTCATCGAAAACTGCACCTTTCGAATGTGCGCCACCCAGCGAAGTCATGGTGGACATTTAAACGACGCGACGTAATATTTCGGACATGATGTCATTGGAAGGTCTCTGTTACATTTCGTATTATGTATTTCGTTAAATTGTTGAAAAAAAATAGTAATAATTATCAGAAATCTTATATGTTTTAAAATTAAAGACCGATCTTTTAACCAATTTTTGAGCAATCGTGGTCGGTTACACTTTGAAAATCCAGCTTTGAGAAAAACGATTTTGGTCAAAATATTGATCGCCTTTGTTTCAAAAAGGAGCATTTAAAAATGTCTTATCAAAAAGCTTAAAAGACCTTAATCTGTTGAACGCATATTTAATTTAAAATATCAAAAACTAAGAACTCATATGGATTTAGCTAATTTTTAAAAGTTGAAGAAGCGATTTTATGATTTTAACATTAGCAAAATGATACAAAAAAAAGTTCGTATGACATTCCCAACAACTTTTAGTATACAAAAGAAGAGCTTTGATTATAAGAAAACACACACAAAATCAAAGTATCTAAATTAATTCCATTTTGTTATATGCTTTCAAAAGAGTACCTGTATTCATTGGAAAGATACATTTCAAAAGTTCGGAAAAATCGTGTCTGCGTTTTTTGCCCCTATGAAAATAATGTAGTCTTAGATTTAATTTTTTGTATACAAAATTAGCAGCATAGTTTTTAAACAACATTATTACACCTTGGTTGTTGTAAGTTTATATCCGCTTAAGTTAAGTTAAGAAGTTACTTATCTTGAAAAAGTGTATGAAAAAAGAGGTTGGGATGCGACCCACATTGATAACTTCCCATCCCGTCTGTCGATTTGTCTTGCTTAAAAGCTTGTCTATATGTATCAATTTTTACCAAATTTGCGTAATATTTTTTGTAGATTTTATTTTTTTATGAAAAAACAGACTGTTGGATTTTTATAAAAAAAATTACTGAATATCGAAAACAATATTTTCTGTGAAATTAAATAAGTTTGAAGCCAATATTTGTAATTTTTGAAAAGCTATTTGAGTCGAAAGTTACCAAGTACCAAGTTTCAGTATTGTTTTTTTTTTAGGTTTTTATTTTTTGTAAACAAAACTGTCAATTTGATTTTTCTCAAAATTTGATCGAATGTTGAAAACAAAAAAAAATTAGATTGAAGCCAATGTCTCAAAGTTTTGAAAAGATATTTACGTCGAAAAACAATTTTTACCACCTTTTCTTTAATTTATTTTAGGTTTTTAATTTTATGTACTAAAACTGTCAATTCGATTTTTTTCAAAATTTTACTGAATGTTGACAACATTATTTTTTGAAAGATTAAAGTAGTTTAAAGCCAATATCTCAAAGTTTTGAAAAGATATTTGAGTCGAAAATAAATTTTTACCAACTTTTATTAATATTTTTTTTAGGTTTTTATTTTTTGTAAAAAAACTGTCAATTCGATTTTTCTCAAAGTTTTTCCTAATGTTGAAAACAATATCTCTTATTAGTTAAAATGCGTTAGAAGCCATATCTCAAATTTTTGAAAAGATATTTTAGTCGAAAATCAATTTTTACCAACTTTTGTTAAATTTTTTTTTCGGTTTTTAATTTTTTGTACAAAACACTGTCAATTCGATTTTTTTCAAAATGTTACTGAATGTTGACAACAATATTTTTTGAAAGATAAAAGTAGTTTAAGGGGGTATTCTAGTGTAGAATTTTGAAAAAATCAAACAAATTTTTTTTTCATATTTCCAAAGTTTAGACATTCAAGAATATGCGTTTAAAAGGATTTTTCAATATTCCTATTATTTGACAAGTTAATTGAAGGTCATAGAAACTGGTTTTGAAGGTCATAGAAACTTTTGTGGCAACCTTTATACTGAGTAGAGGAAGGATTTTTATATGGAGCCGGAGTCGCTGATTAAAAATATGTACGTTTTCTGTATCATTCTATAAGTAAAATTGTCGAAAACTTGTCTCAAAACTTTGAACGCGTTTTTCTCGAAATTACTTTTTTCGAGCTGGCGGTAGGATATATCGAGTTCTAATAGACCGATTTACTTCAAATTTGGAGAGGATGTTCTTTATACATCTCTTTATCGTGTGGTCCTTGCCTAAAAATATAACTTGTCATTTAGTATTCTTAAAAAATTCGGAATTGTTGAAAAATATGCAACAAGAACATTTTTTTTTTCAAACTGCTGCTGTTGCTGATGTAGAACAAAAAAGACAAGATACTTGAACATGCCCAGGATGGAAATGGGCTTGCACTGAACGTGTCCACCATCATAAGGTGGTCTCTTTTTTATTTACTTTATTCTTCTCATTCTCACATTCTTAATCTCAGAAATTTAAATATTAACGCTTTTACTCATGAAAAGTTGTCTGCGCCTAACGCACTTAAATTTTTTAGTTGGACAATTTTATAATAAAACTTTAAATAATTTTGTAATAAATTGGACTACTTAAAAAAGGCGTTTTTCATTGTTACTAGATAAGTAACAGCTGCCATTTTGTTAATTTTTTTTTAACTTATCCAAGGGTGAAACAATAGCGACATCTATAATAATTAAGAATCCGTCTGGTTTTTGTTTTTCAGATCACCAGGAGGGTTGGTAGGATGCACGCCAGGACACCCTCTTTTATTTAGACCTCCCACTTTGACTGCTTGTAACTTTGTTAATTTTAATTTTTTTATTTTTTATTAATTCTTGTATGTATGAACAACAAATCAATAAACAAATGATAAACAAATTGATACTAAAAATATTTTTTGTTTCCTTTATACATCGCTTCAAAAACCGGGCGAAATTCAAGTCTATACACTAGAATACCCCCTTAATTCACCGCATATATTTCGCAAAACAATATTAATGAATTAAATTATTCCCCTAAAATAGTAGATTGCGACTCAAAAGTTGCAATTTACTTTCATTTCAACAAGCTCGAATTATAACTCTTGATAATAATTACCAATTTATAAAATTTTGTATTTTACGAAGATTTGAATGCTGAATTACAACTTTCTCATTCATTTTATAATAAAATCGTCATGATTTACTAAAAAAAGGGTTTTCGTAAATTGCAACCTAAAATTTAGCAATTAGTGATTTTTCAATTCTCTCCGTGTATGGCACTTACCCCTTGAACAGAATGAGATGCAGCTGTAGCTAAAAAAATCGCTGTAGTATAAGCTGTCAATACAAACGCTCACTAATGTAGCAAAGGTCGCCCACAATGGTGCAGCGCATCGGGCATGTTCAACGCATATGAAATTTATATTTGAACTGAATTTGTATGATAGCATACTATAAAAAAGTTACAAAACCAGAAAAAATTCTCAAATGCATTGAACGTTCCCAAAAAAAAAAAGTGAAAAATCAAAGAATGAAATGGGTTTCCCCCATCTGTCATCTCAAATGCAGCTTGTAGCGCCGCCAAAAGTTAAAGTTGAGTCAACTTGCGCTGCAGCTACAGCTACAGCTACAGCTTCTCATTGTGTCGATGTATAGTATTTTCGTATCTTTTAACTTTGACAGTGCTACAGGCAACAGCTACAGCTACACCATTGTGTTCAAGGGTTTAGCGCCATCCTGTTGAAACCATATGTCTTCGGTGTCCATGTCATGAAACTCAGGAAACAAGAAATTATTGATCATCCACCTATACCGATTGCCGTTGATGGTGATGGAATTTTCGAAGAAGTACGGACCAATGATGTATTTAGTCCAAAAGCAACACCAAGCAGTACCTTTATTTATATGCATTCTTCATGCAGGTTTCCATTCCCAAAATTGGGATGAACTTCCAACTGCATTTTGATAATAAAGTTTTATCTTTTGCACGTGTTGCTTGACGCTGTTACTTGACATAATGATTTATCTTTAGTGACTGATTAAAACAAAATATTTTGACAGAAAGTAAAAAGAAAACAATATGGCTGCCACCAGCTGTCAAAATCAGTCAGAAAACTCTTTGGATACAGTATTATTTAAAACACACAAATTTAATGTGAACAATACATAACACAAAGCTCATCAGAATAAATATCAGTTGCGCAACATTTAACTTTGCAATATACAAAATGTTTGTCCTTTTAGTCAAACATGACCATTAGAAAAATCTGAACAATAATTTCAAAATTCGATGAAACGTTACATACGAAACGAAACCAACCTTGAACACTTTTCAAACGTTAAAGCTGCCTTCAACTCTACGAGTATTTTGGAAATGCAACAAAACTAGATGTGGAACACTTTTTGACAGCCACTGCTACAACTCGATGTTTGGTGGCATATTGTGCAAATCCCTAGTATAACAGGGTTCTTTGTCTTTCATATAATATTCCAAAAGCTCTAACCGACAATACGAGTATAATAACATAACCTTAAGTAAAGGGTGTCCCAAAATTAACGCAAGATTTGAATTAAATAGAAAACGCCGTTTTTAGTCTTTTGATAGTTATATTTTTATTGACTCGTAAAGTACATAGGATAGGGTTATGTATGGAATAACACATCGGACAAATGGCCTTCACGGCTTTGCATGCACATGCGCACTCTTTTGTTGAAATTTTCCATGACCATTCTGCATAAATGTGGCTGAATTTCGTTGATGCAGCGTTGAATCTCCTCCTTTAATGCACGGGTGGTTGTGGGCTTGTTGACATAGACTTGTGATTTCAAATAACCCCATAAAAAGAAGTCTAATGGTGTTAAATCACACGATCTAGGAGGCCAATTTTGATCACCGAAACGAGAGAGTACACGACCTGGAAATGTCTCATGCAGTAATTGCATTGTTTCACGGGCTGTATGACATGTGGCACCGTCTTGTTGAAACCACATATTGGGCACATCAATATCATCCAATTTTGGCAGAAAGAACTGTGTAATCATGTCGCGATATCGAGCACCAGTAACAGTCACTGCTTGACCAGCATCATTTTCAAAAAAATATGGCCCAATTATGCCTCCAGCCCAAAATCCACACCATACAGTCACGCGTTGTGGATGCATTTGTTTTTCGACAATCACATGTGGGTTCTCCGAACCCCAAATGCGGCAATTTTGGCGATTGACAAAGCCATCAAGATGAAAATGTGCTTCATCGCTTAGGATGATTTTGCTCGAAAAATCAGCCGCCAAGCTTTCACTATTTTTGAAATGTACTTTAATAATGAAGACACGTTGTTCTATCGTGTAACGCTCCATTTTTAATAACCCTATACTGTTAGCTGTCAAATTGCTTTTTTTTCAGGGTTGCCAACACTTCACTGCACAAATGGCGGCAAATTCAAATCTTGCGTTAATTTTGGGACATCCTTTATTTTGAAAAAAATTGAACTAACAAGATCATCAATCAGAGTAAAATTAATTTATAAATTCGCACTTTTTTCAAAAACATACATATATTTATTTTCTACCTAATAAACCACTTAACATCCTATCATGAGTTTCGACCTCCGTCATAGCATCATTCATCCACAACATTATAGTTTTCGCTTCCCACCACATTTGATATACATAGGTGCAGTTGCACTGTATACTAGACCCGCACTGGTTGAAACCACCAACGGTGTGGCGCGCGGTCTGTCGGGCGCGGCGATCTCAAGCCACAGCGCCTAACATGTCTGAAGTGTTTACTTACACTTTTGATCTAATTTTTCAATTTACACCGCGTGCATTCGTGCTCGTGAAGTGTGTGAGACTGTGGATGGCGCGGCAGGAGGCATCAATATACTCGTAGAATGGCACGGTTGGAAGGCGGAATGGCCGGTTGTCAGGTCCGACTCTTGTCAATATTTGCAACTGCCGCAGCCACTTGCTCTGTAGATACAACGACTAAGACGTCTCTCAAACGAACGCAGCAGTTTGCGCAATTGATATCACCTTGAATAAAATCGCGGCATGATGTTTAAATTTATACTTGTTGCATGCACCAAACGATTGCTGCTTTCATCAAGATACATACATATTATGTTTATAGATGTGAGTATCTAAACAAAGTTATAAGACCCTAGTTGTTGATCGGTTTGACGCCACTTTTGTCGCAGACGAATTAATTCACCAAGGGAGTCATCGTCATCGCTCGTCGTCGCACACCGCACAGCTTGAAACTTGTTGCATGCATATAAAGGCATACAGCCGCAACCGCAGCCTCCGCAGCATTTTGATTTATTGACGAATCTATTCCTTCACCGCTGACACTGCACTGCCCCTCCCCGATCGAAGTACGATCGTTTTCATAATAAACGATCGCTTCATTGCGTTGGTTGCTTTGGTTTCGAAATTAATAGATTGTCTATGATTTGAGTTGTTAAAGTGTGATGCTATTCTTGATTCCGGGGCAATTGTGCCTGGGGAGAATGGGAATAGTTGGGGGATGATGAAGAGGGTGACTATATTACTGAATGAGATCTGATTTAAATAAATTGAATTAAATTACTAGACACTGTTGGATGTTGCTGTAGCACCCTCTCTCTGACTCTGATGATAGGGTTGATTTTATTGTTCGCGTTCGCGCGAATGATTTCAGGAAATTCCCTCAATCAAATGGATGACGTTTGTTAGTTTAGCTGATGACAATCGACACATTTTTTAGTTTAGTGTTTCGTATGTTTTTTAACACAAAACAAATAACTAAATCATTGACGTATGTAAATATTGTGATGGCCTCAAAGTTTGTGCGGGTAAATATTTGTCAGTAAAACAACATGGAAAAACATTTTGCGGTAAGATCATTTTTTTTTTTTTTTTCATTTTTGTGTGTGTTATAATTTCAATTGAAAACATATTTTTACGTATTTTGTTTGATTCAACAAATTTTCAGTGGAACTCATTGCTCACTGTTTAATTTCTTTTGAATTTCAAATGAATTAAAATATGAAAGATGTATGAAGAACCAAATTTAAAATGAATGTATTTTTAGAATTTTTGAATTCAAAAGAATTTAATCGGGTAAACATTGTGTGTGGAATTACTGCTCTCATCAAAAGGAAATCATAGATCATTACCTTGTCTTAAGTTTTCTCCGTATAGAAGAGATTGAAAAGGTTGAGGTATGGTTTTATGACATACATATGTCAAATTGTGTGCTTTTTTTCTTCATAGTATTTGGTTAATATGTGTGTTATACAAAATAAAATAAATTTGGTGGCGTAACAGACCGTGGAGAACTAGGACCTAGTGACTTACAACTCTTAAACATTCCTGTGGGACCTACAGTTTTAAGCCGAATCCGAATGGCTAATTTGAGAAAGCACTTTTCGTGAGAAGAATTACTCTTGGAGGATTTGTCAATTCCTCGCAAGAAGCAGTACCCGTGAAAAAACTTTAGATGGCACAGACAGAGATTAAACCCAAGACCTCTTACCTCTTACCATCATGCCACGGGTGCTACTACTAATATTTGTAATAGGCCATTTCTTATGCCACTATAATTGGATCTGACTTTTTTGGTTGACAGAAATAATGTTTTTAAGTGGTTGAATTTTATTTTGAACCATTTAAATCTGCAGGACCTGCCGACACGCACAAAACACCTCAGACATAATTGCACCAATCCCTAAGGCAATTTTTAACAGCTGTGTATATCTTTTCCATATTCCCATGGTAAAGCTGTTTTTATACCCAAAGCAAGTAAATGCTCGAAAGTCAACCCTAAAGATCTATGACCTTTAACTTTAGAAAGATTGATTGATATCCATTTAAGGGCAGGTATTGATACAAGAATTCCGACTACGTCTCCGCTTGCCTAATGTAAAGGTAAATCGGTGGAAATAGAGAGTTTACTATGGTCACTTTCCTTGACATCGAAGGCGCTTTTAACATGGACACATCTGCACTTACATCTCTGAATGTAGAGAGTTCGCTTGGGGAGTTAATTCTGACTAGCAGAATAATTAACTCCAAATATGGCAACTCTTCTGCTAGAAGATTCGTTTGTAGAGGGACACCGCTAGTCGGTGTTTTACGGATTGCCAAAAATTCATAAAACAGACATGCCACTGCGACCGATTACGTCATCCATGAATGTACTATGCTACGAGCTATCTAAGTATGTTGGAAAAATTTTACAGTGCGTAACAACAAATTCAAGTTACTCTATAAACAATTCGTTTGAATTTGTTGAAAAAGCAAAAAAATGTAAAACTAAGTCAAAATGATGTTTTAGTCTCGTTCGATGCAGTTTCATTGTTTACTAACATCCCCGTTAAACTGGCTATCACCATTGCCAAGAAGAAATGGGATATAATAAATAAAAGCACAAAGATCGCACAAAACAAATTTATTGACATTCTAGACTTTTTTCTTAAAGAAAACAATTTTCTTCAATACAAAGACACTATCTACAAACAAATTTTTGGGATGCCAATGGGCAACCCACTAACTCCGACTATTACAGATCTGGTTTTGGACCACCTTTTAGACGAATGTTTAAATAACATTGAAGAAAAACCTGTGTTCACAGCAAAATATGTTGACGACATATTTGCAATAATAGATAAAAGAAACATAGACAAAGTACTAAAAATTCTAAACGGATTCCACCCAAAAATTCAATTCACAACTGAAAATGAGTTCAACAAAACAATATCGTTCTTAGATGTAAAAATCTACCGTGAAGAAAATCGTTTGCTTTTCGACTGGTATTAAAAACCAACAGCATCTGGAATACTAGTTAATTTCCGATCAAACCAAGCAAGGCATATTATCATCAATACTGCGTCCAACCTCGTGAATAAAATTTTCAACATAAGTGATGTAAGATTCCACGTCGCCAACGAGAAAAAAGTCATCAAAATTTTAAGTGATAATGGTTATCCTTCTATCATAATTCGAAGCCTCCTTTTCAAACACAAAATGCAAATTCCACGAGAAAATATTGATGAACCCGTTAGAACGCACCACAAAACCATGGTTTACGTCCCAACTTTATCCGACAACTTTAAAAAATCTATTTCCAAAAAATTGACAGAGGTTCGCCTTGCTTTTAAATCAAACAAAACACTTGACCAATGTTTTACTAAACTCAAGACGAAACCTGATAAGGACTACGAGTAACAAACAGATGTGATCTACAAAATTAACTGAAATGGAAAGTCAAATGAACCGTGCAACCTGTGTTATATTGGGACCACAAAACAACTTCTTACACAACGCATCTCGAATTATAGGTCCGACATAAAACTAAACAATTCTGAGAAGACAGCCCTGGCCAGTCACAGCATTGTAAGCGTTCATTCTCCAAACTTTGAAGGCGTGGAAGTTCTACAGACAGAGAAACATGTTTCGAAACGATACACGTTAGAAACATTACATTATTCTCAATAACAAAAACAACATGAACCGAAAACAAGACACACAAAACATTTCTGCTGTATATTGCTCTCTTCTTTCTTCTTCAATGTAATTTGTGCTTTATTCAATTAAGGCTAAACTTCATTCTTCGAAGTGCTAATTATATTTATAGTTTTATTTTTAATTTATATTAATTAATGTAATTAATATCAAATTTAGTTTTTCATATCTTTCTTGAGTGAGTAAACTTTATTGTATTTGTATCCCATTGATCTAACTAAGATTATTTGTATATTTTTTGTGTTAATAAAGTTTCCCTGAAGAAGGCAGCAACCACTGCCGAAACGTTGGGAAAGTTAATGTAACGTAATTTTTTCATTGCAAAAACTATAGTGACCAAAAAAGCTTAAGAGTCATGAAAATTGGAAACTGGACCTTCAAAAACTTCGATTTATATAAAGTTTTTCAATAAGAACGCTACAAAATTTGTCTTTAAATAAAACAAAAACGGTTTTGGATATCAATGACATTCTTTATTCTTGTGAAAGTACGTTTGATGCCATTATGTATGGAACTCAATTTCTTTTGCATGGCCACCACGGGCACGCTTGCAGAAGTCCAGACGCTGAGCCTATACTGGCCGATACTGCTCCAATTTCACGTTCGATATTCGTACGAAGTTTATCAATCGTCGCTGGTTTGTTGGCATAGAGATAGACCATAGACTTGACGTAGCCCCACAGGAAATAGTCTAACGGCGGCGTCAAATCGCACGACCAAGGCGGCCAGGCGACTGGACCATTTCTTGAGATAATACGTTCTCCAAGCTTGGTTTCCAATAAATTGATTATGACATTCGCTGTGTCGCTTGTGGGTCTGACCTGTTGGAACCACATGTCCTCCAAGTCCATATCATCCAATTGGGGCCAAAAAATATTCTGTTATCATTGAACGGTAGCGATCCACATTCACAGGAACGTACCGGTCTTGATCAGAAGAAGTACGGCCCAATGATGGCGCCGCCGCGCCGGCCCATAAACCACATCAAACCGTAATTTTTTCGGGATGCAATGATGACTTATGGAGTACGTGTGGATTGCTGCCTGACCAATACCGCATATTTTGTTTATTGATGAAGCCATTCAGCCAGAAATGAGCCTCATCGCTGAAGATGATTTTTCAATGAAAATCCGAATCATTTTCAATCAAGTTGTTGTTCAGCCCAATTAACGAACATGCGATGCTTCTGGTGGTCAAGCGGCTTCACTCTTGCGTTAATTTAATCTTTTAAGGATGTAGGCCAAGATTTGACGTCACAGAGACACATTTGGTCTTTCTGCAACTGAAGCCTCAGCAATATTCTGAACACTACGGGCACTTCTTCGTCTCACTGGCACGGGAATATTTTGTATTGTGTATGTTGATTCAAATTTTTGCACTAGATGCTCAATTGTTGATCTGCTAGGACGATTATGACGACCATAAATTGGACGTAGCGCTCTTAACGTTGAGGCCACTCCGAATTTCGGTAATAAATTTTAATAATTTCAACTCGTTGTTCGCTCATACATATATCTTTCCATCATGAAATGGCAAAAATCACTGAAGAGAAATGTCAAAAGAGCGGCAAGAAATATGGCGTCGTTTGCTGTCTCCGTCGCTCTACTTTTGTAGCGTCCTTGTCTAAAAACCCTGTACAATTAAGGAATGTTATATTCCATATATAATGGCGTCAAAAGGCCCTTCAGCAAATAAAAAATGTCGATGACATACTTTGTTTTATTTAAATTTAAAGATTTATGTAGTCAATAAGAAAAACACCTATAATGGGATTTTTGTCTTTGTCCAAGACCAACATTTGGAAAACATATTGGCATGTTAAACTTTATAACTTTACCTCACTCAGCACAGTTGTGTTATTTTTGAAACAGTTGCCTTACCTGAAAATATAAAGAAAAAATCATGAGTTTAGGTTTTTGGAAACTTTATAAAACAATATTTTTCAAATAAAAACACAAAGAATAAAGAAATTAAACCCAAATATAAACGTATAAACGTAAAACTTCTTCAAAGTATCAAATGATGTAATTTAATGTCCAGTTATTATAAAAACAAATAACCTTACTCTCGACAACTCATTAAAAAGCTCTTCAAAGGAAATTCCTCAATTGAAAGTCATTCATTTGAAGACGCATTTACCCTACCTTTGTCCTACTTTGTTCGAAAATTTTGCATTAATATCATTTTTTACCATAAGAAAACAGAAAAATAAGACTTTTTTCTTAAAATACCACCAAAAAGGAAAATAGAATCCTTCATTATGTTCAAAGAAAACTTTGACACAATCATAAATGACTTCCCTAGTGTCCTCGTAGGTACATATAGATACATATATACATATATATTTTTGTACAAGTATATTTGCATTCAAGAAAGGTAAAAAGCACCATCACTCCTTTTGCTTTTCATTTCATTTTTCATTTTCGTTTTTGGTATCATTTCAAAAAGTCTCTGAAGTGTAAGGATATAATGGAATGGACATTGAGACTCTGTCTCTGACTTAAGCAAAAACTTTTTGCCATAGCACAAGGAGCAAAAAACTAATTCCTATAATGTCTCCCAATGGACCAGTTACACGGATGACAACCATTTTGTGGTCCAATGATATATCCGACATGAAACATTTTATCACCCAGGACAGGAAACTTCTTTTTAGCATCAGAAAGGCAAAAATAGGTATATACTGTAACTGTACCTATCCAATAGATTTGAATTTCGTATATGTAGGGTAGTTTGAATATTTGCATGAAGGTTCTGTATGGCTTAAATGTGAAGTGAAACAATGTCATACTCGTAGCATTGCAACAGATGTGAGAATTGTTAAGGACAACATGAAACTCATCTGAGAACTCAACTCATCACGAGTGTCCTTTGACGAAAGGATACCCTCATATATGGCATGATACCTAGGTAAATGGTGTAATTACAGGATGATGTGACATTGAAAGTTTGCCAGAAATCATGTTTAACATTGTTTCAGAAGTTGTCATTTATGATGATTGGCTACTGCTACGAGTATACATTGTGTGAAGAATTTAAGCTTAAAAGGATTTATCCCACTTCTGAACAAAAAACAAATACTTTTATAATTCAATTGTAAAGTTTATGAAAAAAAGCTTTTAAATATTAGCCTTTTGTTTGTCTACCTGAGAGTTCTTTCTCTCGTTCAGTATTTTCAACACCAATATCCCTCCACGTATGTAGGTACACTGTACACTGTACAGTTCACATACGTATATACATATGTAGATGGTTTTTACGATACGATGTACCTAATCCATCAGAACTGTCTGTGTTTGCTTAAAAACCGTACATCACAAAACAATCCTTTACTTATTCATGACAGTTTCAAAATACCATCACCTGCCTGTCTGCCTGCCTGGATGATGATGGTATGGTATATACATATATGTAGGTAGTTGAAAATATATGAGTACTTTTTCACACTCACTCCCTTCTGGGGCTCTGGGCTATGGAATGTTTCGGCAAAGTGAGAGAAAATAATATATTTTATATGTGTTTCAATCATGTTTTCAGCAACCTTACGACAACCCCATCAGCACCTACTTTTCCCCCTCCCAAACCCCCTTTCCATCATTTAACCCTTTCTCTCAATTTTTCTTTGTACATTATTTGATGTCCTGGAATGTGCACCTTTAGCCTTACCTGCCAAATGCCACAATCTCATTCCTTTCACCAACTACAAGATGAATCTCGGAATGCTTTTAGAAAAAGGTGTGTTTGTTTTTGTGTTTTCGTTGCACAAAGAAGCAAAAGGCGGGATGAGCTAGATTTGAGTGCACATGTGGGTAAACAATGAGGTAGTTCAAGAGGGTGTTTTTTTTTTGTTGATAAACACCTAAGTCAACAAAAAAAGACACAAAAATGGCCAGACGAATATTTAAAGAACGACGACTCGGCACTATTAAAAAGCTGAAAAACTTTCAAAGCACCAGTGAGCCAGCACAGCTGTGCAAAAGCAAACATATACGAATTATATATTTTTTTAAAATTGTATGTTTTCTATGTTTTTTTTTTTTTGTGGTGTTCTAATGAAAAAAATCAACAAATCTACTATATAAAAATAAGTCGGGTTTTCCTTCCTGACGCTATAACTCCAGAACGCACGAACCGATTTCCACGGTTTTGCATACGTGGTCGGGCTCCGTATAAGGTTTATAGCAGACAAAATTCAGGAAAAATTTCAACAGAAAATCGGTGAACTCCTCTAAGCCTTCCATAGAAAGCTATTGTAAAAGTTACGATTTGTGGAATTGAAAATTTTTAAATTTTTTGACGTTTCAAGGGCCCTATATTCTAAACCAAAGCTTACTTTTGGGATCCTTTTTCAGTCAACCATATTTCTAGAAACGTCAGAGATATCGACTTAAGATAACGTTTGTTTTAAAGATAATAAGAAAAAAATGCCAAAAAAAAGAGAAACGGTTGGATTGTGCTGCGCAAGTGGAAAAGTAAACTGGATCTATTACTTACGCCACCACAGCCACTGAAACCATTGTTCGATGGAAGTGATCCCGATTCCAACCATTTCAGGCAGACGTTGCCAGTAATTCCCCGTGAAACGCCTGCAGATGAATTGAATGCTTGAATCAAAAATCGCTGGCAATTCCATAACAAATCCCGATGTTGTAGTAAATTATCCAACGGAGTTTTTGAACTCTCTGGATTTCAGGATTTCCACTACATAACTTGCAACTCAAAGTTGGTTCAGTTATTATGATATTGCGTGATTTGAATCCACCGTGACTTTGCACGGTACTCGACTTGCGGTGAAAAGACTTATGCCGAATTTGATTGAGGCAACCATTCTTAATGGAAAGTAATGTATGTATTCCTCGAATACCAATTATTCCGACTGATCTTCCGTTTGACTTCAAACGATTGCAATTTCCGGTTCGCGTTGCGTTCGCAATGACAATTAACTTTGTATTTGAGGGATAAATTTAGAAAATCATTGTTTTTCAACATGGGCAGCTATACGTTGCGTGTTCACGAGTTGGGAAATCATCCGCTTTGTTTGTGTTAACGTCAGACCAAAGAACAAAAAATGTGGTTAACCAAAGAGCACTTCAATGAAACGGATAATTTGAGAACAAGTATAACGCTTCGATTCAGTATTTACTTTGGATTTACTTTCATTTTTTACTTAGAGAAGTTCAACTAAATTACACTTCATTTTTGTAATCGAAATGAATTCATTACTGTTGTGAAATGAAATAAAATTTTCCCTTTTCAAATATAAAAAAAAAATAATTTTTCTTCATCTTTTAATCCCCAAACGAAATGTTTCAAAAAACCAAGCCATCTGGTGGCGAAACGAAATTCACCGGGTTTGCTAGTTTAATATAGAATTCGATATTTTAATAATTGGGCTTTAATTGATTTCGTATGTTAAGTAATGTTGTGCGATATTTTCTATGTTTTGGGTTTGTTTTAGAATCTTCGTATAAGAAATTGATTACTAAAGGGTGTCCCAAAATTAACGCAAGATTTGAATTTGCCGCCATTTGTGCAGTGAAGTGTTGGCAACCCTGAAAAAAAGCAATTTGACAGCTAACAGTATAGGGTTATTAAAAATGGAGCGTTACACGATAGAACAACGTGTCTTCATGATTAAAGAATATTTCAAAAATAGTGAAAGCTTGGCGGCTGCAGTTCGAAAATTTCATACAAAATATGGTCGGAATAGTGTTTTAACTTCGTCAACTGTGAAGAGATTAATTGATCGTGTGATTTAACACCATTAGACTTCTTTTTATGGGGTTATTTGAAATCACAAGTCTATGTCAACAAGCCCACAACCACCCGTGCATTAAAGGAGGAGATTCAACGCTGCATCAACGAAATTCAGCCACATTTATGCAGAATGGTCATGGAAAATTTCAACAAAAGAGTGCGCATGTGCATGCAAATCCGTGGAGGCCATTTGTCCGATGTGTTATTCCATACATAACCCTATCCTATGTACTTTACGAGTCAATAAAAATATAACTACCAAAAGACTAAAAACGGTGTTTTCTATTTAATTCAAATCTCGCGTTAATTTTGGGACACCCTTTAATTTGAATTTATGTTGAAACAATCTTTTTACAATCAATAAGTTTTATTTTCTATATTTCGTTTAACTTTCTTAGGATAGAGTTTATAAAAAGTTTCCATGAACCAAGGGCGGATCCAGACTTTTAATCAGGGGGGGTCACACACTTAGATGAGTTTTTACTCACAGCTAACAATATTTAAATAACCTTACGTTAACACATTTCAAGGGCTAAAGTGACAACTTTAAATAAATTGGGTGGCGCAACAGTCCGTTGAGAACTAGGGCCCAGTGACTTATAACTCTCAACCATTCCTGTGTGCGAGTGCTGTTGTCAGGGATGAAGAGGACCTACAGTTTTAAGCCGAATTTGAGAAAGCACTTTTCATGACAATAATTACTCTTGGAGAATTTGTCAATTCCTCGCAAGAGGCAGTACCCGCGTGAAAAAACTTTAGATGGAATAGGCAGGGATCGAACCCAAGACCACAGGTACCACAGTGACAACTTTAATTACAAAATTATTATAGAATACTGTTGTACAATGTACAGCAATTTATGATGACTCGCTACATATGAAACCAATCCAAGATTCCAACAGTTTTCTTAATATGCCATATTTAAGAGGTAAATCACAGTACCTTAGAGGGTTTTTGGTGCATTTCACGCAGAAATGTAAGAAATTGTTTGGAAAAGTAGCTTTTTTCCAAAAATAAAATATACTTTTCGTGTTTCCATTTCTATTAATGCGAAAAACGCTACAAAACTTGAAAAATTCAGAAAATGAGAGAGGATCTGATATGAAGAATTGTCGGGCTTTTTTCTATTATTACTATCCCTATCAGTTTGTTTACTCGTATTTTGATCTTAGTCAACAGAACTTTAAAATTGTAGAGAGAAAAATGTTTCGTTCTTGAATTTAGCCATTAGTTTAACAAAACTGTCACTTTTCCAGTTTTTGGGACATTTATATTATTGAAATTCGCAAAAGCAAATTCACTTCAAAAGTAGACTTATTTAATTTTTTAAGATCTTTTGTATTCAACATAAAATAAATTTCGAACAAAATAAAATGCACGACTGGGTCTTTAGAACTTGCTTATTTCTTCCAAAAAGTCGGTTTAAAAATATATCCTTAATTTTAAGATTTAAAAATGTGCCTGCAAAATAAGTTTTTCTCAAAAATTTAATTGCCATTTCATTTCTCAAAAACTCTAGATTAACTTATTTTTTTTTTTTCGAAAATCATTTTAAATTTTAAATTTTGTCTTAAAAATATTTTTGGTAAGGACTAAATAAAGTGCTTATAAATATATATTTTAATTTCGTTCAAAAAATGTTGACCTCTTTCTGAGATATCGAGTTTTGTAAACAAAATTAATATTATTTTTTAAAATTTTAAAAAAATGACATTTTTGATCATCAAAAATCATCATCAATTTGATCATTTGATCATCGACAAGAACTTGCACAAAAAGAGAAGATAATTGAAATCGGTCCATTAGTTCTTGAGAAAAGTTAAAAAAAACTTAAAAGGTTATGAGGGTTACTCTTCTGGAGCAATACCAAAAAATGTTTCTCTTGTAGAAAGAAGACAAATTAAGAATACAAAATTTAATATTATTATTATTTATTCATCAATCGAGTTACAATTACTCTTACAGACTACGAAACTTACAATAACTTGTTTACATATATGTACATACATTATTTGTTAATAAAATATAAATTTAAGATATTTTTGAACATTTCTCTTGTATAGTGAAAATTAAAGTCAAATTCAACTATAACAGCATTAATCTCTTTGATACAGCGATTAATAGGCTCATTTGCGGCATAATTAGTAGTATGATAATCTTGTATGAATAATTTATTTAGATTTCGGTTTCTTAGACAACGACTTGGTGCATAAAGACTGATCAAATTGAGCAAACACAAACAATTGATGAGATTACATAAAATATCTCTTATAAATATAATTGAAGATATTTTCCGACGGTTTTCGAGAGTATGTAAGCCAATAAGCTGACATCTTGAATTGTAAGGAGGCATATTTTCTATATTCCAACCGAGCTTTTTAACAACAAATCGAGTAAATCTCTTTTGGACTCTCTCAATTCTTACTGAGTACGTGATATAACAGGGATTCCACACTACACTACAATAATCCAGAATTGATCTAACATATGAGATGTATAATGATTTGAGAGCATACGGGTCTTTTAAATCTTTCGAATTCCGAATTACAAACCCTAACATTGAATTAGCTTTGTTGACTATAAAATCAACATGTTTGTTAAATCTTAAGTAAGAGTCAAAAAAAAACGCCTAGATCCTTCTTTTCATTTACTTTTTTTAACACGATATCTTCTAAAACATACTCAGATAAAATAGGAGATAAACAACGAGTAAACGTAAAACTTTGACATTTCGAAACATTGAGAAGAAGTTTGTTTTTATTGCACCATTGCGAAAGCCTATTAAGGTCTTCTTGTAACAGATACCAATCAAACGGATTCTTAATACATGAAAATATTTTAAGATCATCTGCAAACAAAAGACATGATGAGGTAGAAAAAGCAGAAGGTAGATCATTAATAAAAATGAGAAACAGGAGAGGACCAAGATGGCTTCCTTGAGGAACTCCAGATGTCACCCTTATTGATTTAGAAACTGTAGAATCAATTTTAACATGTTGAGTGCGTTCTTTAAGATACGAACTGAACCAATTAAGCATTTTGGAATGAAAACCTGTTTGATTAAGTTTATGTATCAATAAATTATGATCTACCCTGTCAAATGCTTTTGCAAAATCTGTGAAGATTACATCCACTTGATAACCATTTTCGATATTATTTAGAACATAGTTTGTAAAAAGTGTTAAATTTGTGCAAGTTGACCTTCCAGACATAAAGCCATGTTGATAGGGAGATATTGTTTCTTTTAACAGAAAACTAAGTTTATCACAAATAAGTTTTTCAAACAACTTAGGAATCACTGATAATTTACTAATTGGCCTATAATTTGAAATATCTTGTTTCGAACCACTTTTATATATTGGAGTAATAAAGGAAGTTTTCCAGTCACTCAGAAATTCTCCTTTTTCAACCGATGTATTATAAATAAAACACAAAAACCTAGCAATCGAAGAAGCACAATTCTTTAGAACTACAGCTGGAACTTCATCGGGACCGGCAGAAGTATCTTCAGTAAGACCAGATAAAGCCTTTTCAGTTTCTTGTAAGGAAATGTGTATGCTGCCAATGTTGATGCTGCTATTAGAATCAACATTTTCAAAACTGTCAGTTTGAATTGAACTTAGATAATTTGACTGAAAAAAATTCGAAAAAGCATTACAAATGTCTGATAAATTTGTGTATTGTGAACCTAAATATTCCATATTCTTTGGTATTCCATTACTATTTTTTTTTGTCTTGATGAAAGTCCAAAAAGTTTTGCTGTTAGTTTTTAATTTAGATTCGATTGCAAATATGTAGTTCTTATAAAGGAAATTATTTAACACATTAAAACTTTTTTCTAGAGTAACATATTTAGTCCGCAAACTATCATTTAACCCAGAATTCCGCAGCATTTTATAAGTTTTATTCTTTTTATTCTTCAAATTAATCAATCTCTTATTGAACCAAGGCGGCTTTGAGTTATTTTTAGCTAGTTTTTTTGGAATAAAAATATCAATTGCCGTTTTTAAAGTGACAAGAAAAGTATTATAAAATGAAGCTAAGTCAAAATTATTTGAATTTGATGGCAACGATAGATGGTCTATATAACGCGCTATACCAGAAAAATTTGCCTTATTATAATTGTATTTATATGAATTAATTGTATTACTTTTAAAATATTTTAAAATTCTACATTCAAAGACTAAAGCGAGATGATGGATAGAATTTGAGAATATTGGAAAAACAGATTCTTCAGTAGATATAATCAATTCTTTATCCACAAATATTAGATCTAAAATTCTGTTTAAACTATTTTTACAGTAATTAATTTGTTTCAAATCAAATGATGCAAAAGAATCTATGACTTCAGAAGCATAATCATTATTAACGTTGAATGGTATTAATTGCAATTCATCTGAGTCAAAATTCCAATCAATAGTTGGCAGATTAAAATCACCAAGTATAATACAATTTTGATTGTGACTTAAATTCGATAAATAATGTTTACAGTTATTAACATGCTCTTTATATAAATCCAGCGAGCTTCTTGGGGGAATATAGCTTAACATAATATAGATTTCTTTATTATCAAACAACATTTTTATAATTAATTGATCTGAATCAAAAGATGATGAAAGCAGATTTAATTGACTTGACGCATGAACAGATCGAATTGCAATTAAAACTCCTCCACCCCTGGATAATCCAGTTGAGTGAGAACATCTGTCTTTGCGATATATAGAGTACTGAGTTGTATTGAACATCTCTGCGTTATGCTGATTAGGAGTGAGCCAAGTTTCTGTGAGAGCTATGACATCATACTGTTCCGAAGACGATGATAAGAGTAAATGTTGCATTTTTGTGCGAAGGCCGCTTACATTTTGATAATATCCAAGAATATTTTGTATGCCTGTTGGCGATGACGATGAAATTGCAGGAGAATTATTAGTATCAACATTATAAGTGTTCACTGAAACACTCGATGATTGTGATGACGATTGACATTGCAGCGGAGACGAAAGAGACAATGAAGACAGAGCAAAATTATTATTGCTGATAAACGATAGTAGCGGTGGCGTTGAAGCGGCATTGGCGTCGTCGTCGGTGGCTACTGTTGCAGTTTGAGTCATTGGTATGAGAAACGGAGAGAGAATTTTATGAGTCGTTGATTGAGATGCTGTTGACATTAGGTTTGAATGTTCACAGTTGGAGGTGTTGTTGTTATTATTTTCTCTTGTTTTTTTTAATGGAAAGTAGAGAAAGTTTTAAAAAGATCACATATTTTAACAAACAAATTTGTATGGGAAGTCCTGTTATTTTTCGTATTAATAAAATGAAAAAAAAAAACGCCTTACGCTAATCGCCTGAAAACATTAATTTCAAACAACACTGTAGGGGCCAGGACAGATAGAAAGACGGACATAATCGGGGTACCCAATTTTTTCGACTTCTCTACCATCGTAATGTCATGTTTGATTAAAAGCTCTAGTTCGAATTTTTTAACTAATGCAAAACTTGCTACATAGTTCCTACATGTAGCAAGTAAAAATCACTTCAATGATCACTATGTGTGTCAAAAAATTTAATAATAAAATTGAAGGCTAGTTTTAGGAATTTAAAGGCAACTTAATATCAAACTGACGATCTCTTATTCAAGGTTTCTTCTTAAGAACCTGAATATTTGTTCTTTTTCTTAGAAACAAATTTTATGAAAATAATTTAAAGCATGACTAAACTTTTTTTCAAATTTTAAATTGAGTGAAAACAATAATTTTAGTTGTTTTTGACAGCAAACCACTTTTTGGTTAATGTCGTTAAATTACTTACAAATTTTGAGATGAAATCTTTACTTATACAGCTTAAATGTATAAGCTTTATGGTTCATATGACCACCCCCCCTGGATCGTCCATTGGTCAAAAGTTGATGAATTTGTGCTGTGTTTTTGGAACAAGGCTGAATATCCGATTCATATTATGTTCGTGGTCCAGTCTTCAGTTAAAAGTAGTACTCTTAGCAACAAAGCTTAAGGAAGTAAAATACAAATTTTGTTTTCATATACACAAAATATATAATTCAAAATATAATGGGGGTCATATCCATTAACGCAATACGATAAGTTTTGAATTGAAAGCAATTGCTATGAAAAAACAAACAAATTATCTCCCAGAGGGGGGGTTCATGACCCCTACGACCCCCCCCCCCACACATACCTGGATCCGCCATTGCCATCAACAAGACGTTAAGAAATGTTTGAATCTTTCAGTTTGCGTGCAATGTTTTCTATCTAATTTCTGAATGAATTCTTACATAAAAAAACATCCTTTGAAAGAAATGTGAGAAAGTCACCAACTACAAGATTTAAGTTAAGACAACCTTTTAACAATTAATTGACAGTTTTTGTCAAAACTTTGTGATGTTTTCTATGTTTTTGCAGCTACCTTAGAAGCTTAGGAGGAAATTCAATATTTTGGGTAAATTTCTGTTTCTTTATACTAAGTCTTCATTAAAAACACCTTGAATAGTTAAAAACATTCAATTCTGTCTTGCAATGTTTTCTATTTTTTAGGAATACAAAAACGCGTCATTTGGGAAAAATTTTAAAAAGTCTTGATTGAAATTTGGATGCGGCAGTTATTTATTCCAATTTTTTAACTCCCCATAAGATAAGTTATTGCATAATCGGTCCGATTTGTCGAATTGAAAATTTTGACATTTCTCGACGTTTCAAGGTCCCTAATGTGGAAATAAAATATTTTTATAGAGATGTCTGTGCGTGCGTGTGTACGTACGTTCGCGACGTTATCGACTTCAAATAAATTTTGTTATACAGATAATAAAGCAGACAGGACTTTCAAAAAAAAATTGATTGGGTTTATTTTTACCAGACTTGCATTTAATTTTAAATTATATTGTAACGTGATACCAAACTAGTATATTTTTGGAAAAAAAATCCAATTAAAGTTTTGTTTTTATAAATCAAAAAAACTAAAAAAAAAATATTTCTCACCTCAAATATTTCACGAACAAAAATTATTTTATCTCCAAAATAATTTTGTGCAACGAAGAATAAGGTTTTTGACATCTGATAAATTCTTGAAAAAATCGAATTAACAGCTGTTTTTATAAAAAATAAAAACCTAAAAAAACATTACTAAAAGTTCGTAAATATGGATTTTGAACTCAAATATCTTTTCAAAAATTTGAGAAATTGGCTTCGAGTTAATTTTTTTTAATAAAAAATATTGTTTTCAACATTTTTTTAAAATTCGAATTGACAGTTTTCTTACAAAAATAAATACCTAAAAAAAACAATACTAAAACTTGGTAAAAATTTATTTTCGACTCAAATATCTTTTTTAAAACTTAAGGTATTGGCTTTAAACTTATTTCATCTTATGGAAAAGTTTGTTTTCGCCATTCGGTAAAATTTTTATAAAAATCTGACCATCAGTGTTTTTCATAAAAAATAAAATCTACAAAAAATAGTACACAAATTTGGTAAAAATTGAAAAAATTGAAAATGAAATTGAAAAATTGAATATCTCGTTAATAATAGAAGATATTGACTTTAAATTGATTACATTCAACCAGTTGGTATTTGTTTATATAAGGAATACAAACTTTTAAGAAATGCTACTGAAATTGGTAAAAATTGGTTTTTGATAAAAAATCTCTTTAACAAAAATAGATTTTGAAATCAAACTATTTCATTATAAGCAAAATAATGTTGGTCATTTTTAAATTTTTAAGAATAATTCAACTGCCAACTTTTTTTAACAAAACTCGATAACCTACAAAAATTTTAAGCACTACAAATTGACCGACGGGATAGGAAGTTATCAGTGTGGGTCGCATCTCAGCCTTTTTCACTTAAAATCAGTCTATGAATCAATTTTGACAGCTTCTGTTTTATGGTGATAGAATTATGAAACTTAACAAAAAAGAAGGCATTTAAAAAAATTTCTTTAAACATTTTTAATAGAAAATCATTTAAAAACACTTTTTTTATATTGTACGCGCACTCAAGGGTATATGAATACCTTTATAATGATTATACACAGTGCGAGTAATTAGGAAGGGATGATAGGATTTGAAAGGAGATACCGATGCACATTGGTTTTAAATGCCTGCACATTGTAATGAGTGGGAAATATTGAGTCTGGTAAAGCATTCCACATTCGTGTAGTACGACTAAAAAAAGAATCTCTGTACTTTATAGTACGTCCGAAATTGGACTCAAGGGTAAGCTGAGCCTGCACGACAACACTTCCGACAACGGATTCAGGCTCATAGATTTTGCTGCGGGGCGAAACGTCATGGTAGCCAGTACGCGTTTTCCACACCTCAACATCCACAAAGGAACTTGGAGATCTCCAGATCAATCTACCGTCAACCAGATTGACCATATTGCGATCGACGCCAGACACGCTTCCAGCATCATGGATGTCCGAACTTTCCGAGGAGCTAACATCGACTCGGACCACTACCTTGTTGTAGCCAAGGTAGCACTTCGGGTTTCCAGGCCCAAGGCAAAACAGGGAGATGTTGGGAGAAGGTACAACGTCGAACGGCTACAATCGCAAGAGATCGCCAAATCCTTCTCCGACCGAGTTACAAGTAACCTCTCTCGAAGTTCTGTGCCGCCAACACAATGTATAGAAAACCAGTGGCAACATTGCCAAGACGCACTCAGAGAAGCCGCCTCTGACGTGCTGGGTTTCAAGCGACCACCAACAAGGAACCCCTGATTTGATGAGGAATGTCGGCAGGCAAATGCAGCCAAACAACAGGCACGCAAGGCGGCGCTGCATAAAAGGACGAGAGCTGCTCATGAGCTCTATGAGCAGAAGAGGCGAGAGGAACACCGACTTCTCAGAAGGAAAAAGAGAGAGCATGAGAAGCGTGCGGTCGAAGATGTTGAGAGGTTTAAAAGCAGAAACGAAGTTCGAAAGTTTTATGAACAGGTGAAACGAAATTCACAAGTACATAAACCTAGAACCGAAGGCTGCAAAGACGAAAGTGGAAACATCATAGTGGAACCGCAGTCAATGCTGAGGATATGGAAGGACCACTTCTGCAGACTGTATAACGGCGACGACGAACCGAATTCCGCTGTCAGGCAGGATGATCCATTCAACATAGACGACGAAAGCCAACAATCCCGTCCTCCCGACTTAGACGAAGTAAAGATTGCTATATCTAAGCTGAAGTCTAACAAAGCCGCTGGAGCGGATGGCTTGAATGCCGAGCTCTTTAAAGCAGCTGGAGATAAGTTGGTTAGAAGCATGCACCAACTTATCTGTAAGATATGGTCGGAAGAAAGCATGCCCGATGAATGGAACCTCAGTATTGTTTGCCCGATCCTGAAAAAAGGAGACCCTCTAACCTGCACCAATTATAGAGGAATCAGTCTACTTAACATCGCTTATAAAATCTTCTCTGCCGTAATATGTGAACGTCTAAAGCCCATCGTCAACAACCTGATAGGTCCTTATCAGTGTGGTTTTAGACCAGGAAAGTCCACAGTCGATCAAATATTCACATTACGGCAGATCCTGGAAAAAACCCAAGAACACCAAATCGACACCCACCATCTTTTCATCGATTTCAAGGCCGCATATGACAGTATCTACAGGGACGAACTGTATAGAGCCATGTCTAGTTTTGGCATCCCTGCCAAACTCGTCCGTTTGTGCAGGATGACCATGGAGAATTCACGCTGCTCCATAAAGGTTGGAAACAACTTAACAGAACCTTTCGATGTCAAAAAAGGTTTTAGACAAGGTGATGCGCTGTCATGCGATTTTTTTAACATCGTACTTGAAAGAATAGTGCAGAGCTCACACGTCAACACTAGAGGCATTATCTTTCAAAAGTCTGTCCAATTACTAGCATATGCTGATTACATTGACATAATCGGAAGAACTCAGCGTGATGTCAATGGGGCTTTTGTGAGTATTGAGGCAGAGGCGGCAAAAATGGGTTTAACGGTTAATGAGGGCAAAACAAAGTACATGCTGTCATCAACAAAGGACCTACAACACCGACGTCTTGGTCAAAACGTCACCATCGACAGACGTAACTTTGAGGTAGTCAAGGACTTCGTCTACCTAGGCTCCGCTGTAAACGCAGAAAACAACACCAGCGCTGAGATCAAACGAAGAATAACTCTTGCTAACCGCTGTTTCTTTGGGTTAAGAAAGCAATTGAGTGGAAAAATTCTCTCTCGAAGGACCAAAGTGTCGCTATATAAGACCCTTATCATCCCCGTCCTGCTATACGGTGCAGAAGCATGGACATTGACAAAAGCGGATGAAAGCACCTTGGGTCGTTTCGAGAGAAAGATTCTTCGTGTGATCTACGGTCCCGTATGCATCGAAGGGGAGTGGAGGAGAAGATGGAACGACGAGCTGTACGGGCTGTACAGCGACGTAGACTTAGCAAGAAGGGTAAAAGTCCAACGACTAAGATGGCTAGGTCACGTAGAGCGCATGGAAACCAATGCTCCGGCCCGGAAAGTCTTCGAATCCACACCAACAGGACAGCGCAGTAGAGGAAGACCGCGAATCAGGTGGCGCGCACAAGTGGAAGGTGACCTCACCCAACTCGGAGCGCGAAACTGGAGACATCTAGCTAGGGACCGAGCTAGATGGAGAAGTTTGTTGGGTGAGGCCCTAGTTCACACAGGACTGTAGCGCCACCTTAAGTAAGTAAGTAAGTAAGCTGATGGGCATTCCTAAAAGAACGAGCATTACGGTTGAATTGTTTGAGGGGAGGAATGCAACTGGCTATTTCATTAGAGCATTACTTATGGAAGTAGCGATAAAATAATGAGAGACATGAAACCTTGCAACGGTGCTCGAGATGTGCAAAAGTTTCAATTAGACAATGGTCACCTATCATTTTAAGAGCTCTCTTTTGAATTCTGTTCAAGAGACTCAAGTGGGTTATAGGGGCACCTGCTAAATATGGGAATGGTACTGAATTTTTGGACGAATATAGGCTTTATAAATTATAGCCAGACCAGAAGGGGTAAAAAACTTCTTGCATCGTCGGAGAAAACCTAAACACTTAGCAGCATTTTTGGCGATGTCAAATATGTGATCACTCCACAACAAGTGGTTTGTAATGCACATACCTAGGACTGATAGCTGTTCAGTCTCCTCGATGCAAGTACCACTCATGGATAGTGGCATTGGGGAAGGGTTACGCTTTTGCGACAGTAAACAGCATTGACTTTTCGTAGCGGTTTTTGGTTCCCCATTGAACAATGCTGTCAAGATCAAAATTTAATGAGCTTATCATACGCTGCGGTCGTTAGTAGTCCACATTCGAAGAACAAGGATAAGAATCTAAAAACGAATATGAAAAGCTGAGGGTACTGTCATCCGCGAAACAATTTAGCGGGTTAGAAGTTTCAGACAAAATATCATTTATAAAAATAAGGAAGAGCGTCGGAGACAGAACGGAGCCCTGGGGCACACCAGCGTTTATTTTGTGAATATCAGATTAAACACCCGTCCAATACTACTTGAATTGAACGGTCTGAGAGGTAATTTCTAACCCAACGAAGAAGGGATTCATCAATACCAAATGCTAGCATTTTTGATAAGAGAGAAAATAAATTCTATAATTTTATATTGGTCTAGTTATGGCTAACTTTCTAATTCTTTAATTATTTTATTTTATAAATTTTCAACACATCAGTGTTAATTGTTTAATTGAATTAAAATGATTTTAAAATGCTTAAATCCATTTGTGAAATTTTGTCAAAGGCACATATACATAAATAAATAAAAAAATAACATCACAATTTTTCGTCGAACAAAAATTTTATAATTAAAAACAACATTAACTCATTATGCCACGCAAAACACACATTATTCGCGTTCCATTTCAATAAAGGTCACAATTTATTATTAATTTTTGTTTTTATTGTTTTTCTAACTAAAACAACTACGCAATTGAAATTCTTCGGTTAATTTAAAAATCATTGAAATGCGACATTAAAAATGCATAACTTTACCACAACAATAATAATTATTGCAAAATGAGTATGAAGTAGAGAGACAAGTTGATGATGTGGTGGATTTAAACAAAAATTAATTATCATTTTTATTCCCATTATAATGAAAAACGCTTTCTGTTGGATAATTTTTGAAAACTAAATATGCAAACAAAAATATGTACGAGTATGCACACACCTCATATTCAGAGTGAAAATAAACTCAACATTATCCTAGAAATTTATCAAATATTAATTCGCTTCCTTTTTGCAGATGCACAGCGATTTTCGATTAAATAAAAATATCCTTGAATAAATAAAATAAAAGTTCGCTATAAAAGAGTATAGATATCTATAAATTTAGAAATGTGTTTGAACATTTTTTCCAATGCTCACATTCCAACAAACAGCCCCATAAATAGTCAGGACAAAATTATAACAAACCTGGGAGGTGTCTATTAAAAATGGATCAAAGAATGTACTGCATATTATTAAAGTGGCATCGATATTTTTGTGTTCTTGTCCAACGAGTGAGGACTTCTCTCTATCTCACGCTTTGTGTCCTATTTCAAAGCTTCACAGATTCATCGAGGAGTATATCGTCGTCGTCGTCACGTTCGTTGTGCGTTCGAGCACAAGGAACATAAAAATAAAGGACTACCAACAAGCATGTGTTGATAACGATGGTGATGCTAAACCTGAAGCTGAATGGTGGAAGGGATGTTGCAAGGATGAGCTGGCGGGAGAGGTGTGAGAAAAAACATGCAAATCGGTTGGTTTCTATTTATGGAACTCAAAATCCTGCCATTCGAAGAGGAAGTAGTAGTTGATCGATTATTTATTGCAATATCCTTTGTACCTATGCATGCACAGTATCTGTAAAGAATTCGAGGAGATTTTTCGAATTTTTGAAGCGAGTAAACAATAATTTAATGACCAATCATTCAAAAATGATGTTTTATTCGTTGATACAGAGAAATGAAAACAAACACTGAAAAATTAAAACAAAATTCCAATGTTTTTGTTTGTTTTCAAGTGGTTGTAAGGAATTATGATGTGAATGGTTAAAAAATAAAACATTCAATTGACATGAAAAGGGAATTAATGAGATTAATTTCGAATTCTTTATAAAATACTGACATCAATTATTTAAAGAAAAATCCTGAAAATTTGTCATATTTTGCTTTATGGTACTTTTTGAAATGTCATAGAGGATGAGGGTTTTTTTTTATTAATTACGAGGATCAAGAAAATAATTTATTTTCATTCACAATTTGATGTTTGACAAACAAATCATATTTTTCAAATTATTGTTGATTTTTTTTATTTATTTTGTTGTATGTCAATAGAATATTTTGATAAAGGTTGTGTCTGATTTTATTTGAGTTAAATTTAATCAACATTTTATTTTTATATGAGATAAAATTAAATATTTTTATGTGCGTAGTAGAAAAGGTCAAAAATACATCCATATGCATTCGGAAATAAATTTTAATGAGGAATTTTAATTCAATTGACGTCACAATCAAATTGCCAGTAGCTTGATGTGACACCTTAGGCCGCGGCCACGCAGTAAGCGGCTGAGCGGAAAAAAAATATAAAACATATGAAATCACGCGATGAGCGAGCGGCGAAACAGAATTCTGAGCGGCTAAACGGCGCCGCTCAGCAACCAAACCTGTTTTAATTTTCTGAGCGGCAAGAAGTAAAGATGGCCAAAGTAAACATTGAGTTGTTAATTTCGTGTGAGCAATCTCGGCTTTAACTACTAATCGCATTGAGCAGTCGCTCATTGCCTGGCCATACGTCGCTTAGAGCTGCCGCTCAGCCGCTTGCCGCTCAGCCGCTTACTGCGTGGCCGAGGCCTTAGACTCTGCTATTAAAAATTCTGTTGTAAAAAACACTTTCAAATAAGTATTTTTGTTTGACGCAGAGTTAGGAATCATTATCTTCTTAGTAATAAGAAATTACATTCAAGAAATATTAGAAACAGTTTTTCTTTAAAAACATATGTTCTTCTATATCTATAATCTATATTATCTATATTAATATTATAAATGCGAAAGTAACTCTGTCTGTCTGTCTGTTACTCAATCACGCCTAAACTACTGAACCAATTTGCATGAAATTTGGTATGGAGATAGTTTGATACCCGAGAAAGGACATAGGCTACTTTTTACCCCGGGAAAATGACGCATTCCCATGGGAAAATTCAGGTAGGCCGATCGCTTTTACGCCTAAACTACTGAACAGATTTAAATGAAATTTGGTAAGGAGATAGTTTGAGACCTAAGAAAGGATATGAGTTACTTTTGACCTCGGGAAAACAACGTATTCCCATGGGAAAAATTACTTTCCAGGGAATCTGATCGCTTTCACTCAATTACCAAAGATTTGAATAATATTTGGAAAAAAATTGGTAATACGGGAAAACAACTCATTCCCAACCCTTCTCATAAGTTGAGATTGAAGGTTGGTGTTCCAGTCCTGTCAATAAAAAATCTTGATGCATCAAAGTTATGTAATGGTACACGGCTACAGATTACTCACCTAGGACGAAATGTTAATTCCCCGCATTCCGATAACTCCAACCGATTTGCCGTTTCAGTTTAAAAGAGCGCAGTTTCCTCTAAAATAAAGCTCAGGGGCAAACGCTGAAAGTTGCAGGTGTAAATTTGAAAAAAAAAAAAATATTTTTCCCATGGACAATTATATGTAGCGTGCTCACGAGTCTTAAATCCACAAAATCTTTACGTTCTGGCTAAGGAAGGAAAAACAAAAAACGTCGTATATAAAAATGTTTTGGAGTAACCTATCTTCTTCTTTAAATGTATTAACCTAACCTAACCTATGACAATCACAAGGGAGCGGGTCGAAATGCTGTATTTTAAAATACTGTATGGTCAAAATTCTGTATGAAACTGTACGATATTGTATTATCATAATACTGTATAGTTAATATTCTGTACCTATTTCAAAATACTGTACATTTAAAATACTGTATCTCAAAATGCTGTATTGTCAAAACACTGTATCTCATAATACTGTATAATACTGAAAGTTTTGACAGATCAATTAGTTTGGTGCAATTGTTGATTATAACAGGAACAATTCATGTAAAAATGTGAGAGAGATACAAAAAACTAAGGAGTAGAAAATGAGAAAGAGAAAATATAAGAAGATACTAATGGGTGATTTTTTTGAGGTTAGGATTTTCATGCATTAGTATTTGACAGATCACGCGGGATTTCAGACATGGTGTCAAAGAGAAAGATGCTCAGTATGCTTTGACATTTCATCATGAATAGACTTACTAACGAGCAACGCTTGCAAATCATTGAATTTTATTACCAAAATCAGTGTTCGGTTCGAAATGTGTTTCGCGCTTTACGTCCGATTTATGGTCTACATAATCGACCAAGTGAGCAAACAATTAATGCGATTGTGACCAAGTTTCGCACTCAGTTTACTTTATTGGACATTAAACCAACCACACGAATGCGTACAGTGCGTACAGAAGAGAATATTGCGTCTGTTTCTGAGAGTGTTGCTGAAGACCGTGAAATGTCGATTCGTCGCCGTTCGCAGCAATTGGGTTTGTGTTATTCGACCACATGGAAGATTTTACGCAAAGATCTTGGTGTAAAACCGTATAAAATACAGCTCGTGCAAGAACTGAAGCCGAACGTCCAATTTTCAGTGAATGGGCCCTAGAAAAGTTGGCAGAAAATCCGCTTTTTTATCGACAAATTTTGTTCAGCGATGAGGCTCATTTCTGGTTGAATGGCTACGTAAATAAGCAAAATTGCCGCATTTGGAGTGAAGAGCAACCAGAAGCCGTTCAAGAACTGCCCATGCATCCCGAAAAATGCATTGTTTGGTGTGGTTTGTACGCTGGTGGAATCATTGGACCGTATTTTTTCAAAGATGCTGTTGGACGCAACGTTACGGTGAATGGCGATCGCTATCGTTCAATGCTAACAAACTTTTTGTTGCCAAAAATGGAAGAACTGAACTTGGTTGACATGTGGTTTCAACAAGATGGCGCTACATGCCACACAGCTCGCGATTCTATGGCCATTTTGAGGGAAAACTTCGGAGAACAATTCATCTCAAGGAATGGACCGGTAAGTTTGCCACCAAGATCATGCGATTTGACGCCTTTAGACTATTTTTTGTGGGGCTACGTCAAGTCTAAAGTCTACACAAATAAGCCAGCAACTATTCCAGCTTTGGAAGACAACATTTCCGAAGAAATTCGGGCTATTCCGGCCGAAATGCTCGAAAAAGTTACCCAAAATTGGACTTTCCGAATGGACCACCTAAGACGCAGCCGCGGTCAACATTTAAATGAAATTATCTTCAAAAAGTAAATGTCATGGACCAATCTAACGTTTCAAATAAAGAATCGATAAGATTTTGCAAATTTTATGCGTTTTTTTTTAAAAAAAAGTTCTCAAGCTCTTAAAAAATCACCCGATATTTATATTATTTTTGTTTTTATTATTCCAGAGATTTATGAATTATCAAAGGTACATATGTACATATGTTATTGTTCAAGAGACTATATTAGAACATTGGGTTGGGTTCGAAATCCTGTATGGATCATAATACTGTATTTAAAATACTGTATCTCAAAATACTGTATTTCAAAATAATTTATGTACAAAATACTGTATGATCAAAATACTGTATGATCAAAATACCTTAAAATTTTGTGTAACAAAATTCTGTATTTCAAAATGCTATAAATAGGCTGACAAATAAAAATCGTTTTGATAATATAAAAAAGTTCGCACTATTTACAGCATGTTGAAATACAGAATTTTTAAAACAGATTACTTTTATAAAGAATATACATAATATTTTTTCATTGGCAGCATAATATTCTAATATACTTCCCTTGAACAACAACATATGATAATTCATAAGTCTTTGAATTTGTGTTGTTGTTGTAAATACATTAGTATATACAACTCATAGATTGTTACTTATAAATATTATTGCCTATTGTTATTAACTTATTATGATATGATTTATTAATGTACATACATATATGTTTTTTTACTTCTTTGGAGTTTCAATAAATGATATAATGTACATACATACATAAATCGAGTTCTGATTTTGTTGTTCTCTATATGGAAGTTTAAGAGCGGAATTTTGCAAAAATACAGTATTTTTAGATAATATTTTGCTCATACATCATTTTTAGAAGAAGAATTTTGAGATACAGTATTATCAGATACAGTATTTTGACAACACAGCATTTTGAGATTGAGTATATTAACCATACAGTATTATGAATATACAGTATCATACAGTATGATACAGAATTTTAACCATACAGTATTTTAAAATACAGCATTTCGGGCCGCTCCCTAGAACATTATGCTAATGAAAAATGATTATGATGTTTTCTTAAAAAAAGTATTCTGTTTTCAAATTCCTGTATTTCAAAATGCTGTAAAAAATTTTGATATACAGAATTTTGATATACAGAATTTTGATATACAGAATTTTGAAATACAGAATTTTGAGATACAGCATTTTGATCATGCAGTATTTTGTACATACAGTATTTTGAATTACAGTATTTTGAGATACAGTATTTTAAATACAGTATTTTGATCCATACAGTTTTTTGGACCCCAACCCCAATTAGACTTAGTATGGCCTCATCCCATCTCGGCTCAATTCGAACATACGTACAAAAAAGTACAGCTCAGGTTTTTTCATACTACTATCCAAAAAAACTATGTAATGCGGACGAAGTCGCGGGTTAAAGCTAGTTATACATATATAAAAGAAAGTCGTGTTAGTTACACTATTTATAACTCAAGAACGACTGTACCGATAAGGCTGAAAGTTGGTGGGTAGGTAGCTTAGAGCCAGGAGACGGACATAGGATACTGTTTATCCCGTTCGACAGCGTTGCCCTGTGACTTGACATAAATAGTCATTCACTATAAAACGTGGTATAACAAAAAGTAATCAGACTTGAAATAACAAAACGCAAATGACAGCTATGCAATGGACGTATGGGTGACAATTTGATTTTTGTAAAGAAATCAGTATTAAAACTATTTCTATAAAATAAATAATTAACAAACGTAATGTAATGATGCAGCCATTGCCTATTTAAATAAAAAGTGAAGTGAACTATAAAAGGTGATAAACCAAAAACGCATCAGACTTGGAATAACAAAACGCGCATCTCGAACAGCTCAGTAAATTTGTTTATGAATGAATGATTGGAAATTTGAGTTGTCGTAATCGTAATGCAAGAAGGATACGAAACACTGCAAATAAAATGATTGTAGAAGAAGCACGTGAACAGCGCCGCGTTAGTGTGGCTCGACTTCGCGCTTCTCAATCACAAGAGCAAAGTGTGGCAGGCCGTAAAACGGCTTGGTTGGCAATGCAAAATCGTATAGCGAACAACAGAGACAAATAGGTAATTTGCGAAGTAGAACAAGAGATTTATCAAGTGCTGATTTAAATCGAGCAGCCAGCGTTTGGATACGATTGCAGCAATGAGTACAGCTTGCATCCTAGCGTTTGCATTGGGCAAATGAACGTTGTTTGTCAGTATTGTGGTGCATTAAAGTTTTCCGCAGAAACGCCCGGATTATCCTGCCTTATATATAAGGCAATTGTTGACTTCGCCACTTGCAAACACTCAAAAATACAATGGTTGTTTCCAAATGACGTCATTTTGGGCAGATATTATCGAAGAAGAGGATTTAATCCGACATTTAAGGTATTTATTTTTGTACTTACATAGAAAGAAAGAATAACTTACATTACAAATTCATAAGTATTAAATTTGCTAATTCTGAACTCTACTCTCACACCGAAAAAAGTGTTTATAACTCAGTTAATACTGACTGGTTTTTATTTTGTAGATACAAGGACAGATTCACCATCGAATTGGAAATAGGCGAGTGGAAATTAATGAATCTACACAATACATCACCCTGCAAGCAAACTTCTGTAAGATCACAGAAAGCATTGACGAATTAGTGCAAAAAGTTTTGCCAAACATTGCACACATCTACAAAAACCATTAGTGGCTCAATACGCATGCTATATTAGCAGCCAAAAATATCGATGTCAATACCATCAACTTCACCGTTCAGCATGGAATACCCAGTGAAACGGCAACATATACATAAGTCCATCGATACTGTGGAGAATCAATACGGGATTGTCAACTATTCAACTGAATTCTTGAATTCGTTAGGTTTGCCAGGCATGCCACCGCACATTCTTACATCAAAAATTGACGTAGCCATTGTTCTTCTTCGAAACATAAATCTACCACGACTTTGCAACTGAGCTAGACTCTGAATCAAGAAAATGATGAACAATGTTACCGAGGCAACCATTTTGACTTTAAAGTTCAAAGGTTAAGACGTAGGTACTGTTGCCACGTATCCCAATGATCCCGACAGATATGCAATTCGAATTCAAACGTTTACAGTTCCCGGTACGACTCGCTTTCACAGTGACTATTAACAAAGCACAAGGACAACCGTAACAAGTGTTAGATGTGATAGAGGTTTCATTTTGAATATCCCAATATTAGAACATCTGTCACCTTTTAAGGTTTCACAAGTTAAAATTTTTGCTTCAATAAACTGATATTGTCTTTGCTCAGCTATCTATTGAAGACCTGAAAAATAGATCAATAGATCAAATTCTCGAAATTCCCTAACAGAACATATTTAAAATCCAAATACAAAAGTTTATGTTTACAACTAAAAAAAGATAATTTTTATGGAGCAAGTTAAAATGGGGTTAAAGGTTTTTTGAAATAACTAATGGAAAGTTGTAAACAGCAATCTAAATTAATCTTCTTCAGGTAAAAATCTAATTGTTTTACATATTGGAAACAATTATATTTCTAACACATGTGCCGTAGCTAAAGAGTTCAATGATTATTTTCTATCAGAAGTTAGTTATATAACACTACGAGTATCTTCTAACTATTCGGTCAACTACTCCATATTGCGTAACAATTAATCTAATTTTAACAGCAATAGTTTTGTATTTGATTAAATTACTGAGTACCAGTAGTTAGCGCCTATAGGTTTCTTAAAGAACACATATGCTTATGGTTATGATGGTATTTCTAATATAATGTTAACAAAAATCAGATGATTTTTAGCTGATGTATTGGGTCATATTTTAAACCTCTCAATTATTATAAGTGGTGTTTTCCCTGAGGACTTTAAACTCGCACATGTCGTTCCATTGTTCAAAAAAGAATCCGTTAGCGAAGTACAATTTTTGGAAAAGTCATCAAAAAAAGAGTACTTAATTTCTTGAAATTTTCTTTTTTCAGTAATCCCAATACGGGTTTGAAGCAGGAAAATCTACTGAGGATGCTTTGTTGCCTTTTTGCTTCAGAATATTTTCGCATCTTGATTGTAAAAAGTTTAAAGCTGGATTGTTGCCATTATCAAAGCGTTCTACAATATTTAAATGAAGATGTTACAAAACGCACCCTTTCTTGGTTTCATTCTCAAATGGTTGAGTACTTAATTCATTCAATAATTAAAACTTAAAATATAAAAATTGAAAGCGTTAGTAGTTAAACTAATAATTTTAATATTGGTGTACCTCAAGGATCTACACTGGGACCAATCCTCTTTTTTAATGTTAGTGAACTGATTCTTTAATTTGAATTTTAAAGGACATCTTAACTTTTGCTGATGATGTTGCGTGTTTTTATGGCTCAAATAATCCCTTATAACTTATTTGTGATATCAATTGGCATCATAACTTATTACGTAACTGGTTTGCAGAACATAACTTGTTACTAAGCAAGAAAACGAAGGTTATGTTATTCTACTTGTGTTGTACATACAGAAACTTTATTTACCTTTACTATCACGCACCTGAGCGTCAACGTGTTAAACTTTATAACTGTACGTGTACTGTAAGTAATGATCATGACACTTTTTTTTAGAAGTTCTAGTTGCTGTGACAGTTGTTTTTTGGTAGAAAGTGTCTTTGAGTTTGAGTACTAAGGGCTTTGGATTGATTCAAAGATGAGTTTAATTCATCACATACAAAGGTTAACAACATTTTTTCGTTGCCTTGTTACTTCTAATAGTTGCCTTTTATATGCTTCTCTTTTCTCTAAAAAATAATTTAGAACGGAATTTTTCATTCAATATGGGATTGCTTGTTGGGTAGGATCTAACCAAAACTAAATTTAACAGCTTTTATTTTACAGAAATGTATGTTACGGAAAATTTTACAATAAGATCATTAACGAATTCTGGAATATTTTTAAGACGAGTAAAATGTTGGCTTTTTAATTGTGATTACAGTAATCCCCGCTTAGTTGCACCTCGCTTAATTGAACATGAATTCATTGAATTGGCTTCGTATTAGTAGCAAAGCTTTTTAGACGGTTAATTGAACCCCGCTTAGTTGAATTACTCGCTTAATTGATCTTAAAAATTTGCAGCATACAAACTAAATACATGGAAATTTTTCGGATAATTGGACGGACAAAAAAATGATTGTGATTGGAAAAACCAAAACGCCAAGGTGTTTTAAAAATAAGGTTGAACTTTTACAATATTTCTCCAACAAAATATATATTTGATGAAGAAATGATAAAGCAGAACAGACAAATAATTCTTTTTGTCGACAATGCTGCCTGTCATAAGAAGTTGGACGATCTAAAAAATATAAACGTGCACTTTGTACCCACAAATACAACGTCCATCATTCAGCCCCTTGACCAAGGCATTATTCATTGTTTCAAAGCTTACTATCAGCAAAATATAATAAGGAAACAAATTACAGCCATCAAACGTGGCAAGACTATCGAAGAATTTTCAAAGTCGATCACATCTTTGCAAGCAATGCACATAAGCAAACAATGTTTGTGGCTTATAATACCTTCTACTGTAAGAAATTGTTTTAGAAAGGTAATATTGGCAATACTTTACTACTAAATCTACATTTACAAGTTCTTTTTTAAAGGCAGACTTCACCCAAGAAGAAGCCGGAAAATGATCTCGTGGTCAATGATAACGTTCTTGAGGACAATGCAGATTTCAATGGTTATTTGGCATGTGATGACATAACATTATCATGTTATGGCGAACTAACAGACGCCCAAATTAAGTTGACACTGAAATGTTTATAGAGTAAATTTCTGGGATGAATATTTTATTTGTTTGTTGACCTACTCGTGCAATTATACGGGGTTCGCTTAATTGAACAAATATGTCAATTAAGCGGGGTTTCGCTAATTGAACCACCCGGATAATTGACCGAAAAATCTGACAAAATGGTCAGTGCAATTAAGCGGGGAATACTGTATATAAATTTATAATTTACTATCACATCCAATTTGAGCTAACTTGTTAACTAATTTCTTCTATTTTTGTATTATGATCTTTTTCGATTGATTGTTATGCTAATTATTGATTGCTGCTAATGATTGAAAACAATTTTATATTATTCAATTTGTAATGAAAACATTTCCAATGTTGTTTTCACTACTACGTTTAATTTTAAAATTGCTATTCTTTTAAGCACGTTATACTGTACCTTGCTTTAAAAAATCATCAATTTGATTTATCCATTTCACCTTCATAAATATGTTAATGGACATTAAAATTTCGTATCTAATTTGTTTTGCTGTCAAGTCTTCGCCACAAATATTCATTTTTTGAATTCGTTAACAAACTAACGTTAGAACTTAAGACTAATATTACATTTATTTTTAGATTTACAATGCTTTAAGCTAATTGCCAAAAAAAAAGAAGCTAAACTGAGGTATGGAAGAAATTTACTTTAAATGTTTTACTTTTAAAATCATCGCTTACGGAATATACCAAAAAGTAATACTTGTTGTAAACTGAAATCAATTGGTTGAGGGGACTGTTTTTACCATAGTTCGATCTGCTTGATAGAGGACGTAAAGGAACTTGTCTTCTAATACTTGAACGGCTATAAATAAAGTTTAATTGTTCCAAAATTGATGGTGATATGACTGACCCATTGATTAATTTTATAATAAAGCACAGCAGAATGTACTCTATGTGTTTAGAATGCGATGGAAGATTTATGAGCGTGAGCCTATGATTGTAGGGTGGAAGTTCGAGCCTATTGGACCATCGGAAGAAACGGAGGCAGAAGCGCATGAATCTTCTTTGTACTCCTTCTATTCTGTTTATATGGACTGAATAAAAGGGAGCCCATATTATGCAGCCATATTCCAATATTGGTCTTACAAATGATGTTTAAAGAAGTTTAAGAATATAAGGGTCACGAAAATCATGTGAAAACCGTTTTATAAATCCGAGTGTGTTATTTGCTTTTTTAATAATATAGTCATAATGGTTTGTAAAAGTTAATTTTGAGTCAAGAATAATATCTAGGTCAGAGAAAGTAGAGAGTTTAGTCAAATAAGGAGAGTCTAATTGATAATTGAAAGTCAAAACATTTTGTTTGCGTGTAAAACACATTGATTAACATTTGTCTATGTTTAGTAAAAGCTTATTTATAAAACACCATTCGCACGAAAACTATTTAGATCATCTTGTAGGAGTAAACAGTCGTCAAGTGAGTCAATACGTTTGAAAATTTGATGTCATCAGCGTAAATTAAAACAGATGAGTGTTTTATAATAGAAGGTAAGTCGTTAACGTACAAAATAAACAGTAAAGGTCCTAAATGGCTACCTTGTGGTACGTGTACGAATATTGGCCAACGTTTTGACTTCTTTTTTTTCGATTAAAAAATCTGAATTCAGAAGACTTAAAAGATAACTGCAAATCTTTTGCTAAATTTTACACCGAAGATGTGAACGGAGATGAACTACATGCTCAGTGATGGATTTACGCCTAGGCCCATGAGGCCCAGGCCTAGGGCGGCATAATTTGAAGGGCGGCAAAATTTATGAAATGCTTAACACTTGAAAGCGTTTCTACATTTAAACATACCTTAATGAAAGGCACAAATATATCTTCGGTCTAAAGTTTCGGAAAGCAACCAAAATCATAACTTCTGTTTGCCAATTTAAAAATTCAATCTAGAAAATCTACGTTAAATTTGAAATTGCGAAAACAAACAAAACAGAACTGTAAGATAGAAAAATCTCACCTCATCTCTTTGTTTTTGTATCTGCAGGGATCAGTAATACTGATGATGCAGACTTTAAAAATTCTAGAAATGTTTATAGTGATAAAAGAAGGTATTGTTTCAAAAGTTTATTTCAACGTACGCAAAAATGGAGCGATTCAGCGCCGTGAGTGGTAGACTTATTTAGAAACTAAAGGCTCTGTATTTTGTATTCCATGCTTATTATTTGGTAGAAGTGGTGAAATGAATGCTTTTACTGACGAAGGAATCCGTGACTGGAAAAAATCAAAAGCACGCATCGAAGAACATGAAAATTCTGACATTCACAAAACTAAAGTTAGTCATTTTAAAGCTTGAGCAGTAGTTCACGGGCGTGTTGATCAAAATCTAATGAAACAACTCGATGAAGATATAATGGAAACAAATTTTTTACCGAGCGATTGCAATTATAAAATCACTAGCAACAATAGGCCCGCCATTTCGAGGAAATTCAGAACGAATAGGAGATCCTCATAATGGGAATTTTTTAGGAACAGTATGACTCCTTGCTAAATTTGTTCCATTTTTAACTGAACATTTACAATTTCATGCACACCCTGGTAGTGCGAATACATCGTGTTTATCTAAAACAACCTATGAAGAAATTATACTGTTGATTCAAAATAAAGTACTAAAACAAATTTCTAGTGAAGTGCAATCTGCTAAGTATTTTGGTATAATTGTAGATTCTACGCCCGATTTAGCACAAGTCGATCAGCTTACTATAATTATACGATATGTATGTACGTGATAACGGTGAAATTGTTAAAAGGTTTTTAGAATTTCTACCAAATATCGGCAATAAAGCTAAAGATATTAAGGATGTATTGTTAAAATCTCTAGAAATACTTAACAAGAAATATACAATTTCTTTGCTATATCTGCTTATCGTTGGGAAATCTTGGTGCAGCGTACAAATTTAAGAATTAAGAGTCTTTCTCAAACTCGTTGGTCTGCTCGACATGATGCATTTTACGCATTAGAAAAAGAGTGGTCTGCAATAATTGATGCACTGGGATTTATTGCCGAAAGGAGAGATGAGAAAGCGATCTGAAGCTACGAGATTGCAGCGAAAATTACAACATTTAGAAAGAGCAATCCTAGTAGTTGTCTGGAATGTAATTTTAGGTCGTTTAAATGCTGCTAGTAAGAAGCTTCAAGAATCTCATCCGTTGTGCAGATCTATAGACATGAGAGACATACAATTTTCTGAATATAAAGAAAAAGCTAAAGCACTGTCTGGAGTTCAGAATTATTATCGTTATGATACTCGTCGCCACCAGAAAAATGCAGCCAGATGCCTCACGGGTAAATGAAAGACCACCTTTTTCTGGACCAGAAAATGTTCGCACAAATGTTTATTACTCTATTTTAGACACTCTTAGTCTACAATTAGCCGGGCGTAAAAGTGCATCTGAAACACTTTACCAATACTTCAATTTTTTCGACAATTAATGTGAAATAGATACAAACGAGTTGAAACATCTTGCCAATAAATTAGTCAATAAGTATCCTGACTATTTCGAAGAGACGTTAGACAATGAATGTATTAATTTCCATTATCAATTCAAAGATTCCTTAGCAAAAATAGAAGATGCCATGTATTGCATTCCCGGAGTCTTCTAGATGTTTATCCAAATTTGAAAATTTTTGAATTGATTAATATAAAAAAAAAAATATTTATTATTTGTCTATCTAAGGATTATAACTTATTAATCTTTTATGTTAACTAATTTATTTATAAAATATACTTCAATAAAATAAAGTTATTTAAAAAAATATTGGATACAAATTTATGAAATCAAATTTAACAACAAGGGCGGCGCATCGAACGGGGCCTAGGGCGGCAGCAAGCCTAAATCCGTCACTGTACATGCTGAATGCCTGAATTTAAAAGAATACTTGAAAATTAGGCGACACGAAAATGAAAAAAACTGACAACATTCTAGAGCTTATAATTTTTTAAGTGAAGTTCACTTTGAGCTGCCATTTTTGGAAGTAGAAGAGCTAGATCGCCCAATAACTGCACAAGATGTAAGCAGAGTCATCTCCCGATGCAACACTAACAAAGCTCCTGGTGAAGACCGTATTCCACATGAATTCTTCATAAATTCAACCGAAACTTTTCTAGAAGAGCTTACATAGGCTTACAACCCTATTTTTAATTTTGGAAAGGCACCGGAAAGCTTCAAGAAAAATATAATATTTCCTTTACTAAAGAAGGGTGACCCAAAAGATCCAAGCAATTACAGAGGAATCTCGTTCCTCAATACAGTGACAAAAATATTTACTGGGATTATGTTGGAGAGACTGACGAACTGGATCCGAGACAACGATCTACTTATTGAGTTCCAAGCGGGTTTCCGAAAAGACTACTCCACCGTGGACAATATTTTCCTTACTGGCATTGCGCAGTCGTTCCTGGATAGAGAAAAGAAACTTTACGCATTCTTCGTTGACTTTAAGGCTGCCTTCGACTCGATAGATAGGAAAGCTCTATTTTTTAAATTGAGTAACCTAGGGATGTCAACGAAAATGCTCAAGGTATTGCAGAATCTTTATGAGGATAATCTTACGGCGGTATGGGATGGAAACACTTTGTCTAGTTGGTTTCAGACGAAAGCAGGAGTCAAGCAGGGATGCCTTCTGAGCCCAATACTCTTCTCAATTTTTCTTGATGATCTCAAAGATTCCCTTCCTGGAGGTATAATGTTTGATGGTCTTGCAATAAAGCTGCTACTATATGCTGATGACATTGTCATACTAGCAGAGAGCCCCAACATGATGCAGCTGATGATCAACAAACTACAGCAATATTTCTACTTATGGAATCTTCAACTCAATACGAGCAAATCAAAAATCATGATTTTTCGCAACGGACGAGGAAGATTTGATGGAAACGAAAAATGGACTTGGAACAATGAAGATCTCGAAATAGTCAAGGAGTATAAATATCTTGGTGTACTCATGACACCACAACTGTCTTTCAAAAAACACTTGCAAGAAAAACTAAAAGAATCAAAACGCGCGATTAATAGTACCTGGAATGGAGTGTTGAGCAAGAGGAATATCCCTCCGAGCTCGAAGTATAAGATTTTTGATGCCGTTATGAGGTCCATAATGTGCTATGCGGCACAAGTCTGGGGGATATACCAATATGAAGAGGTGGAACAACTTCTAAGATATTTTGTCAAAAAAATCTTCAGATTACCATACAACACTCCAAAACTACATGGTTCATCTGGAAACAGGTTTTCCACCACTTTATATACATACTCTCGAACTTCATTTCAGCTACATCCAGAAAGTCATGGCACTATCGAGCAACCGTCTCCCGCACAAAGTACTGAAGTATCTCCAAAGGGGAAATCTGCAATTTTTTAATGAATGGGCTAGGCTAAGCAGCGTCCACAGCGTTATTCTGGAATACAATAACGAGATGCCCTCAAGGAGTAAGATACAAGAGCTAATATAAAAAATAGAAGAGTCTACAAGAAATGAATCTAAGAACCAAAGCGAACAAAGCCAGTCAAGAACAACATACAGACTATTGCAGCATGACCTTGGTCCGAAGAATTATTTTGATGATAGATTTAACCTAGATATGATATCTACCATTTTTAAAACCAGGGGAGAATTAATATACATGTATGTACTTAAATTACCTGCCATACATCAATGAAACAGATGTGGAGTGCACTATGTGCAACTTAAGAGTAAGGGAAGATGTACAACACCTCGTGGGTTCCTGTCCCATACTTAGCCCAATAAGAAGAGCAATCTGGGACAAAAATACACTGTCGTTGGACGAAATCCTTCAAATCCTCAACGGAGAAAACTGGAGTCTTCTATATAACTTCTTAAAAACTGCATTAAAATACCGGCAACAAATTATGAATGAAGCATTCTAAATAAACATATAACTATATATTTTCTTAATAGTAAAACTAGATGGTCAAAAACATTATTTAAACTTTACTTACATAATACATTTTTTTTTTTTTTTATTTAAAGAACACACTCATTTTCGGCTGACGGCAAAAGCCAATGCTCTATTGTGAATTTTGTACCAAACACTGAAATTATTGAACCAAATAAATCACTACTACTACTACTACTACTACTAATTTTTTAAAAACTAATAAAATTGAAGATGAATTTCCAAATGTTGAAATTGCACTAAGAATTTTCTTAAGTATGATGGTGATCAATTGCAGTGGGGAACGTTCCTTCTCTTAGTTAAAAAGAACCAATAACGAACTCAGAACTACAATGATTCAAGAAAGATTGACATGTTTGTCGCTGATGTCAATCGAAAGCGACATCCTCAGAGGCATCGATTTTGAAGATGTGATCAATGATTTTACTAATATTAAATCAAGAAAAAGACCCCTTCAATAAATATTCCTTTCTTTTACCTGAAAAACTATACTGTCTGTGTCACTATATTGTTCTTTAAATTACATTCTCAATAACTTATTTAATTGTCTGTTACTTAAATTTTGTTTATTTTTGAATTTTATATGACATATTAATTTTTTTTTTTATTTTTACATTGTTTATGTGTGCGTTTTAAATGCTGCAATAACTATTTATTTTTTTAATGAATTAAAAAAGTGTATTCATTTAAAAAATTAAAAGAATAAATATCAATTCAAAGTTATGTGATTTTTTGTGTATACCTTTATTACACAACATAACATTTTTATATAATCATACAGGGGCCCCATTTTTGAAAAGTGCCCAGGGCCCCCAAAAGGGTAAAGACGGCTCTGGGTACACCATCTGGACCAGGACTATAACAAACGTCAAGTTCTGAAGCTTTGCGAACGATTTCATCTTCAGAGATCCAAAGACTAATTGAATTCAAATGAGGGAAATTTTGTGAAGGGGCCAATAACTGAGGCATTTGACAGGAGTTCGCTACTTCGAAAGCATCTTTGAAAAAATTTGCAATCATATTTGAAATTTTTTCAGAGTCATAACTAATATTTGTTCCTTTGAATCGGGTTAAAACCTTTTAAAAATAAAGAATTATGAAAAATATAATCAAACAATCTACAAGAAGAATGAATTTATACCTTTTGGCTAAATAAAATGATCCCATTAACAATTAACATAAGAAAAAAGTCTATCAAAATCTAAATTTTTATTTGAATTCATTTTTATAGACTATTTTATTGACTTCGTTGCACGAAAATATTTTTCAAAAATTTTCTTAGTCTTATCTTTATTTTTGTATTTCTCTCTGAAATGATCCTAATTAAAAGACAGTAAAACCTTACCTATTTGGGTTTTACTCAAAAACAAAAAAGCCATTATTTTTATGAGCACAAGTTGACTTTAAAAAATAATAATAAATGTCCATTCGTTGAAAACAAAGACAGTCGACCATAACGGTGGCAAATGCGGCGCCAAGCCATCCAAGATGGATGGACCCCAAGAGATTAAACTTAATGGCACTAAAAAGTGAAATGGTTGTTACTCCGCAAATAGACGCACAAAATATGAAAATCCCACAATCAAAAGCGATAATTATAGTATAGTTTGGTTGTAGCCTCTTTTATGTTAACCACAATCGTTAGTGGAAAATATTTCTCTACTCGTATTTTATATAATAAACTAACTTTGTCACAAAAGAAAACTCAGGTCGTTAAAAATTGTATATTTCTCACCCAAAACAAAAAGGATATACATTTGTCAACAACTCGCCTCCTTTCATCAGTGTTTAATTGCTTTTGGCAATTGATATCATGAATTTCAAGTCCAATTTGAGACTATAAGCCCATAGCGAATACAAAGTAGGCATAAGCCTATCCCACATAAACTCGTTTATCTATCTATTCAAAGGGAAATATTTCATTTTAAATTGGCTTGAAGACAAAAATAGCATCACAGATGGACGAGAACAAAAACGAGAACGACATCGTGACCGACCCCATGGCGACGCGGGTGTATATCCTTTGTGTCTATATTCTTAACACTGTCATTGAATTTGGAGTTTCAGTTTATATAGTTAAGTCGTGGATCTGATGTCAACAGTGACAACTTTCCATTTATGTTTTTTGAAAGCCTTTTTTTTTAACAAACAACCAAAAAACGTCTCTCAGTTATATTTTCTCTCCTCTAAATTTGTGAAGAAGTAATAACCGACTTTAAATCGAATACCGTCATTTTTGCCGAAAGGATATTTGGTAATTAGTTTCTAATCCAGAGGACGAAAACATAAATAGAATCCATTGATTTTTATTCTCCAAAATGTATTCTAATTAAAATCATCGCCAAAGGAAAACTCAAAATATATGTTTTCCAATTCACAGGAAAACTTTATTGCTCAGAGGAAATAATTCAAATTAACTAAACTTATCTACCTTTACATTTTTGTTAAACTTCTCGAGACTTTAAGTCAAAATTTATGTTGTTTATTATTTGCTAAGAATGTAAGTGGGTGCAATTTCAAGCCCCCAAATAAACATTTTGGCATGTTAACTATTTACGAGAGGAAGTGTAATAAAGTTTTTATGAATGAATTTCCTAAATAACAAAACTTTTCTGATATACATATGTAGGTAGGTAGGTACTCGTATTTTGCTTTTTCTTTCAAGATTTTGGTATTTTGTTTTCTTTCAATTTTGTTAAGGTTGGGTATGGAAAAAAGTTGTAACAATCAACCATTTATTAGGAGACAATAATAATATGGAACAAGAATGTTTGAGTTTTCAAAGTGATATGATATTTTTCTAAAGATAAAAATATCATCTATAAAAACTCAAGTTTTTACGTAAGGATCCTTTGAACTTATTATAATGAGTTTTGATTTAACTTTTGAACATAAAATTTATTGCCATAAAAAGATAAAGCGTTTGACTTTTGACATAGGCTTTTATATCATCATGAAGGCCAGACTTTTATGATAAAGAAAAACGAAGAGCAAAAATGTTGCTTATTTAGTAAATTTTATAAAAATGCTTATCAAAAAGATTTTTTTTTGTTGGTAGTAAAATTTTTATAAAAGGTAATGAAAAGTTAATTAGTTACACGGATACTCTGAGTAATTCTTGTCATGAAAAGTGCTTTCTCAAATTATCCCTTCGGATTTGGCATAAAACTGTAGGTCCCTTCTATTCCTGATAACAGTACTCGCACGCAGTAATGGTTGAGAGTTGTAAGTCAATTTTCACGTGTCAGCCATCTTTATTAATTTCCCATAGGAAGTTATTGTAATAGGTCCGATTTGTCAAATTGAAAATTTTGACATTTCTCGACGTTTCAAGATCCATAGAGTCGAAATAAAAGATTTTAAGAGAGATGTCTGTGCGTGCGTGTGGACGTACGTTCGTACGTCCGTATGTCCGTACGTCCGTACGTTCGCGACGTTTTTTTCGTCGTCCATAGCTCAAGAACCAGAAGAGATATCGACTTCAAATAAATTTTGTTATACAGATAATAAGGCAGAAAGATGCAGAAAGGGCTCTCAAGAAAATTGCGTGGGTGGTTTTTTTACCAAAGCAGTTTAAAAAAAAGATGAAAATTTTGGTTAAACCAAAATATCTCATGAACCAATGACGCTAGAGACTTGAATTAAATTTTATATCATAGATTGTAACTTTATACAAAACAATTATATTTTTGGAAAAAAATCTAACTAACGGTTTTTTTTGTAAATCAAATAAACTGAAAAAAAAATTTGTCACCTCGAAAATTTTACGACTTAAATATGATTTTATCTCCAAAACAATTTTGTGCAACGAAGAATGATGTTTTTGTCATCTGATAAAATTTTGAGAAAAATCTAATTGACAGTTTTTTTTACAAAAAATAAAAACCTAAAAAAAAACATTACTCTAAGTTGGTAAAAATTGAATTTCGACTCAAATATCTTTTTAAAAACTTGAGATAATGACTTCAAACTTATTTTATCTAATAAGAAATATAGTTTTCAACATTCTGAAAAATGTTGAGAAAAATCGAATTGACAGTTTTTTTTTACAAAAAAAATAAAAACTAAAAAAAAAATTAATAAAAGTTGGTAAAAATTGATTTTCGACTCAAATATCTATTTAAAAATTTGAGATAATGGCTTTTAACTAATTTTAACTTATTAGAAATATTGTTTTGAACATTAGGACAAAATTTTGAGAAAAATCGAATTGACAGTTTTTTTTACAAAAAATAAAAAAACTTAAGAAAAAAAATTATAAAAGGTGGTAAAAATTGATTTTCTACTCCAATATTTTTTCAAAACTTTGAGATATTGGCTTTGAACAACTTTAATCTTTCAAAAAATATTAATGTCAACATTTAGTAAAATTAAAAAAAAAATCGAATTGACAGTTTTTTTTACAAAAACTTAAAAAGCGAAAAAAAATTAACAAAAATTGTTAAAAATTGATTTTTGACTCAAATATCATATTAAAAATTTGAGATAATGGCTTCTTACTAATTTTATCTTATAAGAAATATTGTTTTCAACAATATGAACAATTTTGAGAAAAATCGAATAGACACTTTTTTTACAAAAATTAAAAACCTAAAAAAAAACAATACTAAAACTTGTAAAAATTTACTTTCGACTCAAATAGCTTTTCAAAAATTAAAAATATATTCTTCAAACTTATTTTATTTCACAGAAAATATTGTTTTCGATATTCAATAATTTTTTTTATAAAAATCCAACAAAATCATAAAAAAAAAGAGGCTGGGATGCGACCCACACTGATAACTTCCCATCCCGTCTATCGATTTGTCTTGCTTAAAAGTTTGTCTAAATGTATCAATTCTTGCCAAATTTGCGTTCTATTTTTTGTAGATTTTATTTTTTTTATGAAAAAACGGACTGTTGGTTTTTTATAAAAAAATTATTGAATATAAGAAACAATATTTTCTGTGAAATAAAATAAGTTTGAAGCCAATATTTTTAATTTTTGATATGCTATTTGAGCCGAAAATCAATTTTTACCAACTTTTATTAATTTTTTTGTTTAGGTTTTTATTTTTTGTAAAAAAACTGTCAACTCGATTTTTCTCAAAATTTGTCCTAATATTGAAAACAATATTTCTTATAAGTTAAAATTAGTTAGAAGCCATAACCTCAAATTTTTGAAAAGATATTTAAGTCGAAAATCAATTTTTACCAACTTTTGTTAAATTTTGTTTTCGGTTTTTAATTTTTTGTAAAAAAACTGTCAATTCTATTTTTTTCAAAGTTTTACTGAATGTTGAAAACAATATTTTTTGAAAGATAAAAGTAGTTTAAAGCCAATATCTCAAAGTCTTGAAAAGATATTTGAGTCAAAACTCAATTTTTACCAACTTTTTTTTTATTTTTTTTAGGTTATTATTTTTTGTAAAAAAACTGTCAATTCGATTTTTCTCAAAATTTTATCAGATGTCAAAAACATTATTCTTTGTTGCACAAAATTGTTTTGGAGATGAAATCATATTTTAGTCGTAAAATTTTCGAAGTGAAAATTTTTTTTTTTCAGTTTTTTTGATTTGTAAAAAAAACCGTTAATTGAATTTTTTTCCAAAAATATAATTGTTTTGTATCACGTTACAATATATAACATAAAATTTAATTCAAGTTTTTAGCGTCATTGGTTCATGAGATATTTAGGGTTAACCAAAATTTTCACCTTTTTTTTAAACTGCTATGGTAAAAAAACCACCCACGCAATTTTCTTGAGAGCCCTTTCTGCATCTTTCTGCCTTATTATCTGTATAACAAAATTTATTTGAAGTCGATATCTCTTCTTGTTCTTGAGCTATGGACAACGAAAAAAACGTTGCGAACGTACGGCAGTACGGACGTTCGGACGTACGAATGTACGTACACACGCACGCACAGACATCTTTCTAAAAATCTTTTATTTCGACTCTAGGGACCTTGAAACGTAGAGAAATGTCAAAATTTTCAATTTGACAAATCGGACCCATTACAATAACTTCCTATGGGAAGTTAATAAAATCTACCAAAAATAGTACGCAAATTTTGTAAAAATTGATACAATATAGACAAACTTTTACAGACGAGATGAGAAGTTATCAGTGTGGGTCGCATCCCAGCTTCCTTTTTGTTTTATGTTTTGACTACTATGACTTATCATTGAATTTTTAACCGAACTGGTTGGAGAAGAAGAATTTCTGTCCATTTTGAAAATATAAAAACTTTTCGGGACAACTTTAAGAACTAGAGTGCTTTGAAAAATGTTTTCATATCAGGCGCTGAAATAATAGTCGGAATATGCAACACCTGGCTTTCGGAGGACATTAAAATATGTGATACATCAGAATTCTCTATAAGGAGAACCAAAGATGGTTCCTTGCTGATCTCGGATGAGGACTAGCTTAGAAAATGGAAGAAACGTTCGACAGCAACGTGCAACTGCTATCTTCTAAGTTGCCCAATGAAACATATTCCCGAATGCGCAGCACACTCCCCAATAAAGAGGAGATATGTAACACGCAATCAAAGCACTCAAAACTGCAAAGCGGTAGAGATGGACGGCATTTCCGCAGAACTTTTGCAATCAGCGAAAAGGTCATCGATCAAAGGACAAATATGGGTCTCTGTACGCTTCCCCGAATAGTGAAAAAAGGGAATTATGGTCAAACTCCCGAAAACGCCAGATTTTATAAAGTGCAAAAACTTGAGAGGTATTTGCGTTTTTGCGGATTCGTGATCAGTGATGTGCTGCGAGAACAGGAAACGGGGGAATAACATGGACTCTGACAACATACCTCAAACATATTTATTATGCAGACGATGCATGCTTGCTATCTCACAGGATAATTATTGATCTCCATCAAATGGCAACAAGTGTGGAGAGAAAAGCAGAAATTATTGTTCCAAAAATCAACATGGGAAAAACTAAGATATTTAGTCTCGGAACCTCCCACTCGTCCTTTTTGGTAAACATTGCACAGCAAAGAAAGTAGACAATTTTCAGAAGGTTAGAAGTATGGTCTCGAATGCAGAACCGAAAAAGATATCGCTAGCCGTATCGGGAAATCTAATGCTTCGTTCGGGATGTTGTCCAATGTTTGGAGGAACAACTCTCTCAACTTGAAGACAAATCTACGATGTTTCGCTTAGACGTCAAATCAATGCTGTTATACGGTTGCAGCACCTAGCTAGCCGTATCAGGAAATCTAAGACTTCGTTCGGGATGTTCTTCAATGTTTGGAGGAACAACTCTTTCAGCTTTTAGACAACTGTTCCACGGAAACATCAAATCAGTACTGTTATAAATGGTTGCAGCGCTTGGCCAATAACAACAAAGATTACCAGGAAACAACAGATTTTAGTTAATAAGTGTCTACGAAACATCGTACGGAATTTCTGGTCAAATCGTATATCCAATGCAGTAAAATGTAGGAACCTATTAAAAGTGGCAGTCGATTGGACACACGCTTCGAAAAGATAATGACAGTAGAATCAATACACTTAAGAAGGCAGAAGAGTCGAGTCGGTAGACCAAAAAGCACGTGGAGAAGAAAAGTCGAGAAGGAATCGTCGAGATTATGGGGAAGAGCTGGAAGGAGCTCAAACACATCGCCAGAAACCGCACAAAATAACGCGTATGAATAGTTCAGGCCATATGTCCTTTCAGAAAACACCCACGGATTTTATAGGTCTGAAGATCTTAGTAAGTAAAAAAGTAACGGGTCATCCATTTGTGGTCAAAAGTATACGGCTGAAATGTGACATCTGTCAAACTATGTTTTTAAAACAATTTTTTGTTAGTTGAAAGTCTGACATTTACGTATAAAAATTGTCAAAACCTACTTAAAAAATGGTGATTCTGCCACAGCCAAATATAGTTCTTTAAGAGGAGATTATGGTTTACATAATCGTCCAACTACGCAAGCAATTGGCAAAATTGTGAAGAAATTTGAAGAGACTTTATTGGTTACAGATGTTGTAAGGCCTGTGCATTATCGTTTCGTTCGTACCACTGAAAACATCACTGATGCTGTAAGTAAAAGTGTTGATGAAGACCCGAATGTGTTCGATTTCTCGTCGTTCTCAGGAATAAGGACTATCTTACGACACATTATTTGCATTTGGATCTACTCCTTCATCCATATAAAGTATAGCTCACACAACAACTGAAACCAGCTGGCCATTCAGAACGTCGTAGATACGTCGAATGGGTGCTTGAGCAACAAGCGTTGGACTGCGATTTTTCGAACAAAATTTTCTTCAGTGACGAAGCACATTTCTCACTCGGTGGGTATTTTGTCGTATTTGGGGTTCTGAGAAACCTCAAGTAATTGAAGCGAGGCCATTACATCCGCAAAAAGTCACTGTTTGATGCTCTTTTTGGTTTGGAGGTGTGATTGGACCGTACTTCTTCAAAAACGATGATGGAACGACTATCACCGTCAATTCGGATAACTGACTTTGTTTTGCCTGCTTTTGAAGAATACGACTTGGAGAATATGTGGTTTTAACACGAGCGACGGTGCCATATGGCACACAACTCGAGCGAATATGGCTTCATTGCAAAAGACATTTCCGATATGAACTGGCCACCAAGATCATCCGATTTAACACCGCTAGACTTTTTTTTGTGGAGCCTAGCGGTTTATGCAGATAAACCTTTAACTTTTGATCACTTAAAAACCAACATTCGTCAATTAATGGCTGAGATACCGCCCAATATGTTTCAAAAAGTTGTCGAAAATTACCTGAAAAGAAAAAATGCTTGCAACAATTCGCGTGGAGGTTATTTAAATAATATAGTGTTTTGAACATAATTTCAACGTTCAAACTTTGTAATAAGAAGGAAATATCTTGAACAAAAAATATTTTATATGTGTTTTATTTACGTTTACTTTAAAATTGCAAAATGGATAACGCTGGTAGACTCTTTGTGTGATAGATCTTTGAAAATGTGACACCTGATAATCAAATAAATGAAGACAACAACATGTTTCGACTGTTAAACAATATTCATAAGCGGCCACAGTTCATGAAAAGCTTCGATCTTAAAACTTGAATTACTTGACCAGTTTCTCATAATGTTTAATAATATTTCAAACGGTTTGCGGACTGTAAACAACGTGTGACCGTCTAATCAATTTGAATTTATGTACTTTGCAATAACATTTAAAACTTAAGCAAACAATTTTCCAGAACTGATGTTTATATAATGTTTAATACTCAATATTATTTTAAACATTTAAAATTCGAAAACATAATTTAAAAAAAACACTGTTTTTTAATTCATGATTTCCATCGAATCTTATCTAAGAAAAATTGTATATTTTCTTGTCAATTTTACAATCATTGATCCATATGAAGAGAATAAACAAAACAAAAAATTAAAATCAAAAATAAACAATCCATCAGAAAATATCAAAAGAATAATAAAGTTATAGGTTATATATTTTAGGTAAGTCATGGTATAGAAAAAGGCACATATTTCTTAACTTTTCTTGTCTCTATTAAAAACCAATAACAGAACAAAATGAAAAAGTAAAACGAATTGTTTAATGAAGCAATCAAATTTTATTGATTCGCCAGCAAAAATGATTTCATAAAGACACAACAAAATACACCTAAGAAGTAATATAAAATCAACAAAATTGTTTTCGTATCGTGTGTATGCTTTTATTATTATTATTTTTATATTTTTACTGTGGGTATGAATTAATGTATAATAAAAATAAAATTAGAACAATTTGGTCTCTTTAATTGAATGAGCGCGCTGCTGTCTATAAAATGCGGTTACTGTTATATGACGATTTGCTGTATAGCAATTTGTTGGTTGGTTTTATTATAGACTGCCCAATATCTCTTCTAGTGCAGTTATAAGTTTTCTATATTAGGCCTTAATTTTATATTGTTAATATCGACAAATGATTAAATAAAATAAAAATTAAATAAAATAAAAAATAAAAAAATTTTGTTTTTGTTAATTAAAGGTGCATAAGCTTCAGAAATGATTTGATTTGATTATATAGGGTTTTCAAATTAAGGTATTAGGACTCCCCAGTTATTTCAATCTAAATTAGTTTGATTGAGAATCCGATTAGAAAAGTTAATTCCAGATATTGAAATTATTAAGAAGCGATATGAAATCCTTATTTTGTGATTAAAATGAGAGTTGTAAAGTTATGAACATTTCGATACCTTCCCGTAAGAATGTATTAAGCGACATTTTTAAAATTATTCAGGAAACAAAATAAACGTCTCATTTAGTTATTTTTTTGTGTATTGTAATGGAAGGAACAGATTTGGAGAGGGATTTTCAGAATACAAAACTTGACATCATTGCAAAACCGAAATTTTAATCAGATAAGAAGTTTTTTCCGCTTTGTACATTTTCGTGGTCAAGACATTGGCGCTTGATACAATGGTTAATGGCACTTAAGACACTGTTATGGCCACAAAAAATAAAGATTTGAAATAAATTGTGTCGTTTAATTCATTTTTAATTTTTTAATGAGATTAACAATAAAATAAATGAAAATCTACAGTTACTCTCAAAATTGAGCGTACACCAGCAAAAAAAAAACTGTTTTGCTGTTTTAAATTATTCAAATGTTATGGTTTTGGTATTTTGTTTTCAATTTTCTTTTTTTTATATTTTATATAAACAAGAGGAAAAACAACAAAAACAATTAACAAAAAATAATAAAAATTAAAAAACTAAGAAAATCATCAAATGCATGGCGCAAAATTACACTTGGAATTCAAAGCATACAAAAATGTTAATTAGTGGTCAAATTTAAATTTTAATATTTTGTAGGGCCACCTTAAGCCGTAATCACATCTTGTAGTCGCCGCGGCATTGATTCAACAATTTTTTAGTAAAAGACGGGGGTATATTTTCCCAAAATTCCGTGATCTTCGCTTTCAATTAACTTTTGTTGATTGGGTTGCAATTCTGCAACCTTCGCTTTATTTTTTCCCACAAATGCTCAATGGGGTTGAAGTCCGGTAACTGAGGTGGGGTCTTGTGCTGTTTTCTGGCATTATACAGCAACCATTCTTTCACAGCAAACGATGTGTGTTTTGGATCGTTATCTTATTGGAAGTGAAAGGTTGCTGATAAATTCAGTTTTTCTGCAGATTGACGCATATTTCTTTTAAGAACGTCCAAAAATTTCCACTTGTTTATGATTGTGTCAATAAATTCAAAGTTCCCAGTCCCATTTGCCACCATTATCCCCCATAACATAACATTTCCTCCCCTATGCTTAACAGTAGCAAGCAAATTCTCTGTCTTGAACTGAGTATTGGGCTTTCTCCAAACAATTTGCTTTCCGTCAATTTGCGAATAAATTTGCGACCAAAATAAGTAATTTTGGTCTCGTCCGAGAACAAAACATCGTTCCAGAAACTTTGGGATTTGTTGAGGTGCTTTTTAGCGAACTCGAGACGTTTTCGCTTATTAATTTTGAAAATAAGAGGGTTTTTCCGAGCAACTCTGCCGTTAAAATTATTCTTCCGAAGAACGCGATGAACAGTTTCGGTTGAAACTGATCTTTCAATAAGTGTCGCCATTTTGGCCGCCAAGTTTGGTACACTCGATTTTGGGTTTACTTTGAATTTTCTTAAAATTACTCGTTCGTCTTGCTGAGAAAAGATTTGTTTTTATCCTCTTCCAGGTTTGTTTAGGATCGTACCTTCATACCGATATTTGTTAAGTATTTTTTTGGGCCGTTGAATGTGTTCGGCCGACGATTTCGCCAATTTCACGTAAAGATTTATTGTTTAAATGTAGTTTTAAAATTAATTGTCTTGTAGCAATGTCGGTTTCTTTTCTTTTCTCTGCCATTTCCACAAAAAACGAGGAAATGAATATTCAAACGAAAATTATTTCTGCGACGAACATTGGATTCAAACTCAATTTAAAAAACAAGTAAATATAGCAGTACATTTTTTGAATACTTGATTTAAGAAGCCAAAAATACAGTGTAGGCTTAATTTTGTGCGATGAGATAATGAAGTTTTTTTTTTTTTAAATATTACCTTTTATTTATTGTTTAAATAGTGTTTTTTTAAGTATTCGTAAGAAAAAAAATAATGAAAAATAGAAATTAAAAAGAATTTTCCAACAATATTGCATAAATAGGAAAAGTAACAAATAACTAATTCTCAATTGAGTGTACGCTCAATTTCGGGAGCAGCTGTATATAAAAAGTAACATAACATTGATTTCAAAACAAAAATTCAAAAAGGACACTTTAGGATTACTGATCAAAAATATAAAACATAAAAATCTACTATAAAAAGCAACATAAATTAATTTTAGGGATAAAAATGGAAATTTTAAGATTTATGATTATAATTTTGATTTTCAGACAAATCATCTTCTTCGTCTATCTCTGCTAATTCGTCTTGTTTCTCACCGACTGTATTTATTATATCTTCGTATTCTTGTATGTATCGTTCAGAAATACACATTCTTTTGAGCAGACTCCCTAAATCCTTTCGTTTCGGGCCTGATATTGACAGTTTGGAAGAATATAGAATGTCAGGTTTATTGAATTCTTCAAGGCATTTCAGTAGCCTACTTCATAGAAAAATATTCAAAATCAAAGAAAACCATATCTGGAGTGTTATAACCGACAAAAATGGAGCAAGTTCTATTTGGAAGAGTGTGCTAAGCGACAATTTCGGTTAAACTATACGACATCCAACAAAAATTTTGTGTGGACTTTTGGTTGCTTAAGACAATAAGGTTTTTAAAAATGTCGCTTAGCATAATTTCTCTGCGGATAATACAAATTTTAGGGAGCAACATTATTCCAGTGAGAAAACTTGGCGGTTGCTTCAATTTTATTTCCTCTTTAGTTTCTTTTGTATACATGATAGGACAGCGGAACCCAGGCTTTTCGAAAAAAGTGTCGCTTGATACATTCTTACGGGAAGGTATCGATTTATTGAAAAAATATGTGTATTGGCCATATTTTCGAAAACCTATTAAAGCTTAAGACTTCATTTTGACTATACTACATGCTTTGCAGCTATAGACTTAGACATGCATTGAATAAATTATAGATTAAGTCCTTATCTTTAAGAGATATCTATTTGGACCAATCATAAAATCGTAGAAATAAAAAAAAAAACAAAATCAACAAACAATTTATACTTATATTTATTTCCGAATCAATTTATTCAAGAGCTTAATATGCCATAAAATAATGATAAATTGCACTTAAATCGACTGCTGACTCTCTTCTCTGGTTGTGGATATAAAAATGAGATGTTTATTATTATTATATACATATGTATATGTATATCTACATATTTTATTTAGTATGCTTAAAGGCATAAAAATAATATAATCTTATTTTATGATGTAGGAAAAATTAGTCAGAGGTGTGTACTTATCTTTTGAGTTGTCTAAGACTTTATGGTTGTATTTTGTTTTATTAGAATTTAATTGAAAATAGGCAATAAAGTATGATTTATGCATGAATAACTTAAAATAGAAAAAAACTGACAAATTAATATTTTGCACTTGGGACATTAATAGGATAATTTCCATTAATCTTACACCAGGCAGCGAGTTAAAGCATATAATAAATCAATCAGTTTAAGATGTTGTATCTTCTTGAAAGGAGAAAGAGGAACCCCCAAAATTAACGCAACACTTGAATTAGATGCCGCACCGCCCTCCAATGTCTCTATAAGAATACAAAGTGTTGGCAACTTTTTGACAGCTGACAGTTCCCAAACCTTTATAATTTTTGCAATATTTTTCAATAAATGGACGATTCTGAGTTTACGGCAAAAAAGAGTAAAATTAATTTCAATATTTCATTTTGAGAGTTGACATTCAAGTTATTCAAGTTTTCAATTCTAACATTAATAAATTTTATACAAATAGAAATTATGTTTAACACTTGATATACAAAAAAATCGGAAAACAATTTTTTGAATGTCCTTTGCAGACTTTTGGTTAATTCTGCACTTCCTTGTATGAAATTGTAACTAAAGGGTAATTTTTTTGAGGTTAGGATTTTCATGCATTAGTATTTGACAGATCACGCGGGATTTCAGACATGGTGTCAAAGAGAAAGATGCTCAGTATGCTTTGACATTTCATCATGGATAGACTTACTAACGAGCAACGCTTGCAAATCATTGAATTTTATTACCAAAATTAGTGTTCGGTTCGAAATGTGTTTCGCGCTTTACGCAAATTTTATGCGTTTTTTTTTTTAAAAAAAGTTCTCAAGCTCTTAAAAAATCACCCATTATGTATTTATTGTCCTCCATTGAAAAGAGGACATTGTTTAATATAATGGGTGATTTTTTAAGAGCTTGAGAACTTAAAAAAAAAAAAAAACGCATAAAATTTGCGTAAAGCGCGAAACACATTTCGAACCGAACACTGATTTTGGTAATAAAATTCAATGATTTGCAAGCGTTGCTCGTTAGTAAGTCTATTCATGATGAAATGTCAAAGCATACTGAGCATCTTTCTCTTTGACACCATGTCTGAAATCCCGCGTGATCTGTCAAATACTAATGCATGAAAATCCTAACCTCAAAAAAATTAACCTATATATTGAAAGTTGAGTATGCGATGGAATTTTTATGCGATAATCTTTAGGCCATGAAATTTTAAGGTTGATTATGCTACCTTACGAGCGATGTTCTAAAAAGTCCCTATATTTTGAAGTGGAGCTAATAATGTTAGGGGGTACGGAGAGTTGAAGTACAGTTTCATTAAAATTATTCGAAAACTCTCTAGGTTTCTTATAAATAAGTTATAAGTATTTCTTCAAAAAAAGGGGCTTACGGCACCTTTTGTCGAGTTACTGAGAAACGTTAAAAAGCATTGGGATGTAGATTGAATGGTCAAAAAACAGAAATGCAATGTAGTTATTGATTATTATTTAAGAAATACAAAATTGGACTAATTGAAATGTTAGCGGGATCTTTACTTCAACTATTTCTTAAGCTAATGTGGTCCAAGGCTCATTCTTTTGTCAACAATAAATGTAAGAAGACTTTGATTTTTCTAAGTATTTTAAGACTTTTGTTTTTTGTATGAGAATACTCACAATCTTTTTGGTAATGTCTTGCAAAACGTTTAAATTCGACATATGTTTATTGAAAAGAGTATCGTTTAATTCTCAAAAATTAATGAACCGCTGAATAGCTGAATAGTTAGTAGGAAGATGTGGAACTTATCGATATATTTCCGATGTAATGTACGGAGCTTATTTAAAAGGTTTCTATGAGCATTCTAAAAAAGGCTGTGCGAATAATAAAACAAAAAAGAGGCTGGGATGATAACTTCCCATCCCGACTATCGATTTGTCTTGCTTAAAAGTTTGTCTAAATGTATCAATTCTTACCAAATGTTCGTTCTATTTTTTGTAGATTTTATTTTTTTATGAAAAAACGGCATGTTGGATTTTAATAAAAAAAATTACTGAATATCAACAACAATATTTTCTGTGAAATAAAATAATTTTGAAGACAATATTTTTAATTTTTGAAAAGATATTTGAGTCGAAAGTAAATTTTTACCAAGTTTTAGTATTGTTTTTTTTTAGGTTTTTATTTTTTGTAAAAAAAATTGTCAATTCTATGTTTCTCAAAATTTTTTCTCAAGTTGAAACCAATATTTCTTATAAGTTAAAATTAGTTGGAAGCCATTATCTCAAATTTTTGAAAAGATATTTGAGTCGAAAACCAATTTTTACCAACTTTTGTTACATTTTTTTTAGTTTTTAATTTTTTGTAAAAAAACTGTCAATTCGATTTTTCTCAAAATTTTACTGAATGTTGAAAACAATATTTTTTGAAAGATTAAAGTAGTTTAAAGCCAATATCTTAAAGTCTTGAAAAGATATTTGAGTCGAAAATCAATTTTTACCAACTTTTATTAATTTTTTTTTATGTTTTTATTTTTTGTAAAAAAAACTGTCAATTCGATTTTTCTCAAAATTTTGCCTAATGTTGAAAACAATATTTCTTATAAGCTTAAATTAGTTAAAAGCCATAATCTCAAATTTTTGAAAAGATATTTGAGTCGAAAATCAATTTTTACCAAATTTTGTAAAATTTTTTTTCGGTTTTTAATTTTTTGTATAAAAAACTGTCAATTTTATTTTTTTCAAAATTTTACTGAATGTTGAAAACAATATTTTTTGAAAGATGAAAGTAGTTTAAAGCCAATATCTCAAAGTCTTGAAAAATTGTTTGAGTCAAAAATCAATTTTTACCAACTTTTATTGATTTATTTTTTAGGTTTTTTTTTTTTTTTGTAAAAAAATTGTCAATTCCATTTTTCTCACAATTTTATCAGATGTCAAAAACATTATTCTTCGTAGCACAAAATTTTTTTGGAGATGAAATCATATTTTAGTCGTAAAATTTTCGAGGTGACAAATTTTTTTTTCAGTTTTTTGATTTATAAAAAAACCTTTAATTGGATTTTTTTCCAAAAATATAATTGTTTTGTATCACGTTACAATATATAACATAAAATTTAATTCAAGTCTCTAGCGTCATTGGTTCATGAGATATTTAGGGTTAACCAAAATTTTCACCTTTTTTTTAAACTGCTATGGTAAAAAAACCACCCACGCAATTTTCTTGAGAGCTCTTTCTGCATCTTTCTGCCTTATTATCTGTATAACAAAATATATTTGAAGTCGATATCTCTTCTGGTTCTTGAGCTATGGACGACGAAAAAAATGTCGCGAACGTACGGACGTACGTACACACGCACGCACAGACATCTTTCTAAAAACCTTTTATTTTGACATTGAAACGTCGAGAAATGTCGAAATTTTCAATTTGACAAATCGGACCCATTACAGTAACTTCCTATGGGAAGTTAAAAATTATTTAAGATAATGCAGAAATTTCAAAGATCCAAATTTGTACAAAATAAAATGGACGACTGGGTCGCACGAACTTGCTCCTGTATGCAAAGAGTCTGTTTAAAAAAGCACCTATATAAGATTTAAAATTATACCTTTAAAACAAGTTTGTCTTCAAAGATTTAAATGCTATTCGATTTGTCAAAAAAACCGCGCGATTCATCCCAAGACACAACTCATCCTAGGACAACTCATCCCGGAAATGAATTGGTATTTACAATAGTTATAGTTATAAACAATACATACTGTTTGTACCAAATGCATTATCTAATTTGGATAAAAAATAGTAATCAGCCCTATCATGAATTCCATCCTAGTCGGAATTTTTACGAATCCCGAAAAACTGTATCATGAAATCCGTTCGTAATGCAAAATTGTATGAGATTTTCCACTACGAACGGATTTCATGATACAGTTTTTCGGGATTCGTAAAAATTTCCGATTACGATATAATTCATGATAGGGCTGAATATAATAAAAGTTTTGTCAATGTAATGCGCTCTTTCGGGCTCACGCACAGGATTTGATCTGGTGAGATGGGAGGGGATTACATTTAATGCAGTTAAAATAATTTAAAAAAAAAAACAATTTTAAGATTCAAAACTTTACCTGAAAAATAAGTTTGTCTTCAAAAATGTAGATGCCATTTTATAAATCAAAAAACCCTTGATTTTTCAAAAAAAATTTTTGAAAATCGTTAGAGCGGTTTTTTTTTTAAATTAATTTTGTATATATAAAATTTTTAAATTTTGTTCTAAAAATATTTTTGGTATGCAGTTGTTTAGTGATTGTAAATATACGCTCTACATTTGAATTTCGTAAAAAAATGTTGACCCGTTTTTGAGATATAGAATTTTGAAAAAAAAATTCAATATTTTTTTAAAAATCCAAACAATAAAAAATTTCACTTTTGGTAATCAAATATTGTTAAGGCAATATAAGAGCTTATTCAGAAAAAAAATTATTGAAATCGGTTGATAAGTTGCTGAGAAAATTAAGAAACAAAATAACGGTTCTATGAGCGGTGCCTTTCCTGAGCAATACAAAAATATGTTTTTCTTATGAAAAGAAGCCAAGTTTAAAAATAAAATTTAAGAGAAAATTTAAAAAAAATCTATCGGTTTGTTTTTGAGAAAATTCGAATTGTATGGGGGCCACTGTTAGTTTTGGTCTTAAAAAAAAATGAAAAAAACGCCTAACGCGAATCTGCTGAAAACCTTAACTTCCAAGTTTGAACTCAATCGACCCAATGGTTTACGCTGTAGGAGCGTGGACAGACAGACAAAACAGACCGGACGGAATCGCGGGACCCACTTTTTTCGACTTCTCTACCATCGTAATATCATGTTTGATTAAAATCTCGAGTTCGAAATTTTGCACGAATGCAAAACTTGCCATATAGTTCCTATATGTCGCAAGTAAAAAGTGAATGACCACTAAAAAGTTCTCAACTATTTTCCTCCTAATACATAAGTTATCTATACTATGCATATTATAAAGCTGAAAAGTTTGGTCGTTTGCTTATTTGTTTGTTTGAATGCTCTAATCTCCGGTGGTAATTTACCGGGATGTAGCTAGTTAGAAATCTTATTTTTTTAAGTTTAATATAAAGGGTTTTTCAATTGGGGCGGGTAGATTTTGGCGCCCCGTGGCTGCCATTTTGTTTTGGTGGCATCTGTCAAATTTTTGGTTTATTATTCATTTTTTTTCTGTTACACGATTGAACAGCAAGTTGAAATGGTAATACTTTATTATCAAAATGAGTGTTCGTAAACGCAAACGTCGTGCGAATTACGCCCATTTTACGGTAGAAGTGGTGGCCCTTCACAGTCGACTCTTCAACGTTTGGCGTATGTTCAAGGAACGCAGACTCGGCCGAGAACGAGGACATCGCCGCGGTCCATAAAATTGTACAGCAAAACCCGAGGCAGTCTATTCCTCGCCGTGCACAAGAACTCAACCTTTCGCAGACTTCAACTTGGTGAATTTTGCGTCGAGACTTGGGCCTACACCCGTACAAGATCCAATTGACCCAGGAGCTCAAAGTTCCTAACCATAGACAACGCCGTTTGTTCGCTGACTGGGCTTCGAATCGTTTGGAAGTGGACCCCAATTTTGGCCGAAAAATCATCTTTAGTGACTAGGCGCATTTTTGGATAAACGGCTGTGTTAACAAACAAAATTGCCATATATGGAACGATACCAACCCACGAGAGGTTCACCAGGCGATAATCCTCAATAATGGGCCGGCGGGCGGCCTAATTTCTCCGTACTTTTTTGAAAACGACATTTGTGAGGTGGTCGCCGTCAACAGCGAGCGCTAGATAACGATGATAACTAATTTCGTAAGGGCCAAATTGAACCATATGGACCTAGACGACATGTGATTCCAGCAGGCAAATTCAGCCGGATCTATGCGGAAGAGTCATTGAAAATTGGACCACTCGGATCCGTGCCACCATAAGAAGCCGAGTCGGATATTTGAATGATGTCATATCCCACACTTAATAGCATACATGCGTCTGTCAAATTAAAAAAAATAATTTTGTTAATACCTCAGACACAGCTTGTTTTATTGCATTTCAACATCTACCCGCCTTTTTTTGAAAATCCCTTTATTTATTATGCATTTATTAAGTGCTTATAAAAATACGTTTTACATTTAAACATCGTTAAAAAATGTTTACCTGTTTTTGAGATGTTGAATATAAAAACAAACATATTAAAAACTTTTAACAAATCTAAAAAAAACTTTGACAATTTTTGATCATCAAATATTATGAAGACAATAAACGCAACTGTTCAGAAAAAAAAAACTAAATAAATCTGTTCATAAGTTCCTGAGAAAATATGACAAAATAATGGTTCTATGGATATTTTTACCCATGTGAAGCAATACAAAAATGTATTTCTTATATTAAAAGAAGCCAAGTTAAGAAAACAAATTAGAGGAAATTTCGTCGATCGGGTCGTGAATATTCAAATTTTCGAGTAAAAAAATTGTTCGGGGACTTCTGCAATGTTTGGTCTTAATAAATTGAAAAACATTTCAAACTAATGCCCCTACTAAAAATCCTAAATTCCAAATTTGTAGTCAATCGACCCAATGGTTTGGCCTGTATATTCCAAGACACACAGATGGAGAGACGGACGAAATCGGAGACCCACTTCCATATTTTACGAATGCAATATATAGTTCCTATATGTCGCACGTAAAAAAGACCAAACTAAACAACTTCTCACCCCTCTTAATTGTTTTTATTGAACCCCAATTGAAATGTGACAAGAACGTAAAAATGAAGCTCTCCAAACAAAGTTCATCTGTATCGGAATTTATGAATAAAAAAATTGCGTATACGCCTTGGTGAACCAATTTTATTTGAACGATATTTTGTAGGGTAGGGAAATAAAATTGATGTGTAATACCTTTCGAAATGAAATGCATAACATCGCTTTTGTTATTAAAGCTTGTTGGAAAGCTTTTAATTCTCATGGCAGTGATATGAAAAAGTTGTTTTATTTTATTTTAGTTTTTTTTTGTGAAGAACGTAAATTCTTAAAATTTTGAGAATTTACTGTTGTTCTGCATTTAAAGCAAATTTTCTGTTACATCTTTAATTTTTTGAAGAAAAATTATTTCTTCCAACATAAAATAAAACATTTTACGACCTTATCAATTCTTCAAGAAATTCACAAATATCTACAAACATTTATAAAATCTTGAGGAAGAAAAAACAATCAGTTCGGCATTCTACCCTCACTTCAATAACCACAAAAATATTTTTCGAAGGGTAGTCTTAAACTTTGACCTTTTTTTTTTCATAAGGATTGTTTTTTTTTTTTTTTTGTATTTCATTCTTATTTGTTATTTTTGTTTATTTTATGTATTCTTGTTTTCTCATAACTTATACATAAAATTTGTTATTTCCTCTTTCTCTCTCCGTTGCTGAAAACAAAAATTAAATCATTTGGAAAAATGTGTTCAAAGCAAGAAAAATGAAAATGGATTTGTTTTTATTTCTTCTAAACCGGAAGTAGAACCAAATGAACAAAATTCGAAGATTTTGATGTTTTTTTGAGCAAGTTTCTCTTTCTTATTAGTATTTATTTGGATTTGAAATTTGTTTTTGTTATTTGAAAGTTTTTTATTTGAAGGCAGAAATTAGATGAAGCGAACAAAATTCTGTCGAATTACATTCATATTTAGAAAAGTTATCCGAGGCCCCTTTTTGTGTCGGACCTGTCCGTCGCAGAAAGGTGTAGAACACTGTGTATTACTTTTGAAGGAAAAAACCTAATGTAGAGGGTTGCAAGGGTTTGAATCTTTATCATAGATAACAGATACAAATATCTATACAATTTTGATTAAAAGGGCAAATCCAGGATCTATAGTCATAATTCTAAGAAGAAAGTCTTCAAAAAATTTCAACATCTTTTCTATTTCGACTTGAAAAAAAAAATCCATTACCTACGCAGAAACACACAACAACAAAAACAAACAGAGGAGGTTATGAGTAAGTACCTTAACCTAAACCCAACCTATACATACTTTTTAACTTATAAGAAAGTGTAACAAGTAGGTACCTACTACTTGAGCTAAAGTCACTTTATGGCAAAGTGCCATTTAAATATCATATCTATCTATATCCCATAGATACAACAAAAACAACAAAAATGAGACATAAATTGTGCAAGACTGAAAAAAGCGGTTAAAAGCAGCTTTGTTCCTTTTTCCGCAGCGCTTTTGTTGATATTCCTTTTTTTTCTCACTTCTTATACTTCTCTTGGTCGCTGTTCTATAAGGGATAGAGAGGGTGGAAGGGCGGTTTACATAAACCATGAACGTGAACGAGTGACTCTATTTCTATTCAATATAAGCATAGAGTGTATTTTATATATGTATGTATAACTAAAACCAAAATCGATAATTTGGTTTTGTTGGCATGTCTGCCAACGAAGTGGTTATTTTCCGCCCTTCGACATGCCAAGGAAAGATACTCGTGTGAACGTATTAAAATAAATGGCTGACTGTCGGCTATAACCGCCGCCACCACCAACAACGCCACTTTCTACCACCGACCGCCTTCATCGCTGCCACTTGAGAAGGACGATGCGGTTTGTTTCAAGTGAAGTAAAATAAAAAGGCAAAGGCAAGACCAAAAAAAAAAAGAAAAAAACAAAGTAAAATGAAAATCGTTGCATAGATTATGTATTTTTACCTCTCCCTGCCAGCCTCCCTCCCTCCGCACTCCTGTCTTTCTGACTAGTCACCCTTAAAAAGTTGTGAGTTTTGTGACATCAGAGGGCAGCACCAGCAACAACAGCACTATCAACATAGAAAAACACAAACAGAAACAAAACGGTTGTGGTATATGACAACCTTAAGTCGATTTCTTGTAATCCAATTAGGTACAGCAGGTTAGGTAGATATGGTATGGAGACAGTTTCGAGAGGTAGGTTTGGTTTGGCCTGGTATTTCTTCCTAAATTGTTATATATGTTTCAATTTTCGAAATAGAAATTCGACAAACTAAAAGATCTCATGGGTTATGACGTTGTTATGGCTCGACGATGCGACGCTGGAAGACCCTGGGCTGCTTGACGTGTTTGAGGCAGGTACTTCCTACGCCTTTTTGGGGTTTTTAACTTGTTTTGTGTTGTGTTATGATGGTTTTTTACTCTGTTAATAAAAAAAAAAAAAACATTTTTCTAAAAATAGAATCTTGCAATTGAGCATATTATGTTGTCCAAATCAATTTTCTTTTTCTATCTATCTTATCATCTTTCCTTCTGCACTTCTCTGTCCATTTATTTGAACACGTCTTATGGTTTTTGGGGGCGTATTGTAAGTAGGTAGGTAGGTAGGTAGCATTTGGTATTTTCTTGCGTCATGAATAAAGCTCATATTGCTCTTAGCTATCAGTAGGTCGGTAAGGTAGGGCGTAGGATGTTGGTATGTATGTATGAACTTTCAAAATGATTGATAGAAATAATTTTCATCCCTATGTTTTGATAAAATGAAACAAAAAAAGTATATAAACAAAAACTAAAAGGAACAACAAGCAACTAGTGTTTTATAAAATTGATTTTGTCTTCTGGTTTTCTTCAAACAATTGATAGACGAGTATAGGTAGGTAGGTATGCATATAACCCATTGTTCCAGTCTATTTTTTGACGTAGACAATAAATCATAATTAAATTTGATGAATGAAATTGGTTTTACAAAGATGTTAAAACGATGAAATAGAAGGTATACAATACACAGAAATAAATGGTGTTATAAAGAATTATGTTAGAAATAAAGCAAACTCTTGATAAGGCCTATTCCAATTATCCAATTAACTGTTAAAGTGTCGAAAATAGTGTTGTAAGTAAACGAAAAGTCAACTATGGATAATTTAAGAGGTATAGAACACTGTGTGTTACTTTATAGGTCAGCATTTTGATTGATTTAAGGCGTAGTGATTTTTGTATAAAGGAGATCTTCTGATGACTAATTACTCACAATCAGTTAAATCGAAATGTAGTGAATAGTGGATCTTCTTGGGTCAGTTAAAATAGATTGAAAGGTTGTTGGCTCTCACTTGCATAAGGAACATAATTTATAAAAGTGGATATTATTAATGTACATATTCCTTGATTCACTTTATAACTTTTACTTTTTACAAATAGCCTTATTTTATTTATAGAAACATTTGATGAGGCCTCCTAACTCAAAATAGGTTTTTAAGGCCCAGTAACATTAATATTTTACATTTTTCTTTCTTAAAACTAAATGATAAGATAAATGATAGATGTATGTATAATAAATTATATAAATTATGTTCAAAGATGATTAAAATAAGGTGTTTTTAATTTTATAGATAATACAAAAGAAAAATAGAAAGATATATTCATGTGATTCAGAATTAAAAGAAAACAAAATTAAGAAAAAGAATTATACATAGGTAGGTATTCTCGATAAAGTAACTTAACCTAATATAAAAAAATGATTATGTACGATATAACAAAACAACAAGAAAAATATTTTATTTCCTTAAATTAATCTAAATTTTACTGTAAAGTCCAATTTGCTAAAGAAAATTAAGACATCGTTTTAAAGAATCTAAATCATTTTGGTTTAATATTTGGATATTTTGTATTTCAAAAGAGTTTCTCTCCTGTGCAGATAAGAAACAAGTCTCAAATATATGTCTAACAGATAGGACTACACTGCAAGCACATCTAGGGAGCTCGTTAGGTTGTTTAAAGAAGTAATCATGAGTGAGTCTAGTATGACTTATTCTAAGGCTGGTAATTATTGTAGCTTCTCTTCGACTAAGGAAATCTATTGAGTTAAATGGGATTTCTAACCTGTCTTTTATGAATCGGAGTTTATTTGTTGTTGGCAGGGAGATCCATTGAGTATTACATTCAATTTTTATTTGTTTCTTTATAAGTTGTTTCAAATCTTTGTATTGAAAAGCAAAATTTGTGTCTGGAGGTTGTAAGGTTGATTTTTTTGCCAGACAATCAACTTCATCATTAAAACCTAATCCTAAATGACCAGATATCCAGAAAAATACGAACTTCTTATCTTGCTGTTTATTTAATAGGTCTTTGATTTGTATTGCTATTGAGTTTGTTGTATATATAATTGCTGAAGGGTCTGGATTGCAGCTAGTGAGTCCGAACAAACTAAAATTTTTGAGATGTTACTTTTGTCAAAATATTCTACTGATTTAAATATCGCATAGAGCTCCGCAGACAAAATGCTGGTATTTTCTGAAAGTTTAAATAAAGATTCTACAGAGTCAATTTTAAATGCACATCCAGTTTGTCCATTTAAAACTGAGCCATCAGTATAGCATTTTTGAAAATCTGTATATTTTAATTCTAATTTTTCCAAGAAAGACAAATAGCCTTATTGTAACTGTATGAGCTAGCTTACATTTTAATTGATTTACTGATGCTGGTAGATCTCTGATTTATGATATTTTTTTATACATAAAACTCAAAAAAAATATTATACTGACCATTGCATGTGATTACCATATATTGACAAAAAAAAAGGCTGAGATGCGACCCACACTGATAACTTCCCATCCTATCAGCCGATTTGTCTTGCTTAAAAGTTTGTAGGTTTTCGTGTTTTGTTAAAAAAGTTCTCAGTTGAATTATTCTTAAAAATTTAAAAATTACAAACAATTTAACAATCTATTTTTGTTAACGAGATTTTTAGTCGAAAACCAATTTTTACCAATTTTAGTAGCTTTCTTAAAAAACAATTATTTCTTATATAAACAAATACAAAGGACGAATGAAATTAATTTAAAGTCAATATCTTCTATTGTTAACGAGATATTGAAAACCGAACATCAATGTTTACCAATTTTCTGGAGATTTTAATTTTTTATGAAAAAACTGACTGTTGGATTTTTATAAAAAATTTACCGAACGTCAAAAACAATATTTTCTGGGAGATAAAATAAGATTGAAGCCAATATTTTTAATTTTTGAAAAGATATTTGAGTCGAAAGTAAATTTTTACTAAGTTTAAGTCTTGTTTTTTTTTTAGGTTTTTATTTTTTGTAAAAAAACTGTCTATTCGATTTTTTTTTAAATTTTACAGAATGTTGAAAACTAATATTTCTTATAAGATAAAATTAGTGGGAAGCCATAATCTTAAATTTCCGAAAATATATTTGAGTTGAAAGTCAATTTTTACCAACTTTTAGTAATTTTTATAACTTCCCATAGAAAGTTATTATAATGGGTCTGATTTTTCAAATTGAAAATTTTGAAATTTCTCGACGTTTCCAGGTCCCTAGAGTCGAAATAAAAGATTTTTAGAAAGATGTCTGTGCGTGTGTACGTACGTTCGTACGTTAGCGACGTTTTTTCGTCTTCCATAGCTTAAGAACCAGAAGAGATATCGACTTCAAATAAATTTTGTTATACAGATAATAAGGCAGAAAGATGCAGAAAGGGCTCTCAAGAAAATTGCGTGGGTGGTTTTTTTACCATAGCAGTTTAAAAAAAGGTGAAAAAATTGGTTAACCCTAAATATCTCATGAACCAATGACACTAGAGACTTGAATTACATTTTATAAAACATATTGTAACATGATACAAAACAAGTATATTTTTGGAAAAAAATCCACTTAATGGTTTTTTTTATAGAATGTTTTTGAACAACAACAACAACTTAAAGGTGCTACCACTCATTGTTTTGGCTGGAGATATAGCTATTTCGTGCTTCGCCACTTTTGCACTCATCAGTCTCAAATCAAAAAAACTGAAAAAAAAATTTGTCACCTCGAAAATTTTACGACTAAAATATGATTATATCTCCAAAACAAATTTGTGCAACGAAGAATAATGTTTTTGACATCTGATAAAATTTTGAGAAAAATATAATTGACAGTTTTTTTATAAAAAATAAAAACCTACAAAAAACATTACTCAAAGTTGGTAAAATCGACCCAAATATCATTTCAAAAACTTGAGATTTAGGCTTCAAACTTATTTTATTTTATAACAAATATTGTTTTCAACATTCTGACAAATGTTGAGAAAAATCGAATTGACAGTTTTTTTACAAAAAAATAAAAACCTAAAAACAAAATTACCGAAAGTTCGTAAAAATTTATTTTCGACTCAAATATCTTTTCAAAACTATGAGATATTGGCTTTAAACTACTTTAGTCTTTCAAAAAATATTGTTTTGAATATTCAGTAAAATTTTGAAAAAAATCGGATTGACAATTTTTTTTTACAAAAAATTAAAAACCGAACAAAAAATTTAACAAAAGTTGGTAAAAATTGATTTTCGACACAAATATCTTTTCAAAAATTTGAGATAATGGCTTCTAACTAATTTTTCCTTATAAGAAATATTGTTTTCAATATTAGGAAAAATTTTGGGGAAAATAGAATTGACAGTTTTTTTACAAAAAATAAAAACCTACAAAAAAATTAGTACTAAAACTTGCTAAAAATTTAATTTCGACTCAAATAGCTTTTCAAAAATTACAAATATTGGCTTCAAACTTATTTTATTTCACAGAAAATATTGTTTTCGATATTCATTAATTTTTTATAAAAATCCAACAGGCCGTTTTTTCATAAAAAATAAAAGCTACCAAAAATAGTACGCAAATTTGGTAAAAATTGATACATATAGACAAACTTTTAAGCAAGACAAATCGACAGACGGGATGGGAAGTTATCAGTGTGGATCGCATCCCAGCCTCCTTTTTTTTTTTGAATTTTTGTGTTGTCTGCTGTAAAAGTTATTTTTAAAGTTTTGCAAATAGTTTCAGGAAAAGTTGTTTTTCACCCTGAAGGCCGTAAGTAGTGGCTCATGCTCGTAATTGAAAATTAAACCAAAAACTGAAAGAATCCTTGGTGAAATATAATTTTCGCTTTTATTTGTTTTTTCTCTACTTTTTAATGTATACCTAAACATTAATGCATCTTGTATCATCTGAAGTTGATATAAAACTAACTTATATTTAAAAAAAAGACATATATATATAAAAAAATGCTTAACTATTTCAAAACTTAACATATTAGGTGGGTAGAGTTAAGTTGGGTATATAGTTTTTCCATTGAAGCAAAGTCATATGACGAATAACTGAGTTGATTCATGTGAAGTAAAATAGAAAAGTTTGTTCGCACAAGTTTATTTTCTTTTAACTTATGTTCAAACAAATTGTTATGTGCACTCAGGCGTATACGCACCCTTTAAAATTTCTGAAATTTCTTGTAATTTTTAAGAATAATATTAATAGTCCTGACATTAAGGACTAATGCAGTTGCAGTCTGTATGGAACAACTTTAGAAGAGAAATTGAGTTTTTTTCCTTAGACAAGCTGTTACCCGCGGTTACTCTTGCATGCTTAAGTGATAGATGTGTATTTCAAAAAATTGTTTTCATTAAATTAAATATTTATTAAAGGAACTTAATTTTTTTATATATACGGTTTTTAATAAGGGCGGGTAGATGGTGTTTCTAGATGTCGTGGCGTTTCCTGTGTGGTACGCAGCACCTCACTAACGTCGTTTTCAAAAAAGTACGGACGAATAACGCAGCCGGCCCAAAATCCACACCAAACGGTATTTTTTTAGGATGCATTATCACCTGGTAAACCTTACGTGGCTTGGTGTCGTCTCATGACACTGGATTTTTATATATTAAGATATTGTTTTCAACATTCAATTAAATTTTTTGCAAAAATTAAGTGGATAGTCTTTTTTACAAAAAATAAGAACCAAACACTATTAAAAGTTGGAAAAAATTGAGGCTTAAGTAATTTTCGAATCAAATATATTTTCAAAAATTTGGGATTATGGCTTCAAACTAATTTTGTTAAAGACCTAAAAGAAAAAACAATACTAAAACTTGGTAAAAATTGATTTTCGACTCAAATATATTTTTTGAAATTTAAGGTATTTGTGTCAAATTTATTTCATCTTATACAAAATATTGTTTTCGACACTCAGTAAAATTTTCATAAAAATCCGACAGTTAGTTTTTATTGAAATGCAGTAATATACCAACATTTTCGGAACAAAATTACAAAAATGCACCTTTTACTCAAACACCACAAAACGTTCAAAGTACTTATTTTTTTTTTTTTGAAAAGTACTTTAAACAAAAAAATGCATTAAAATTATAAAGGTCATTTAGCACCACCCAGTGTAAAGCTAAAACCTATTGCCTTGCCTATCGTCTACCATCATCACGAGTAGCTTACATTTTTTATGATCACTTTATGCATATATACATAGCTTAGCTAGTCCGATTATATTAATCGTTTACAATCGATTCAACTTGATTTCTATACCGATAATCCTTAAAAAAAGGGATCAATAAAAAATACTTTGTTGAGGGTTTGAGTGAAAATAAAAATATATATACGACCTTATGTACATATATGTCTAGGTTAGGTATAAAGGATTCTCTACTCGTATGTATGTCTGTAGATGTGTAGAAAAGCCTTTATGAAAGTGCTTCTCTTTTATAAGCAACATATTCAAGGGTAAAATATTGTGTTATTGTTAATATTCAGAACCTTTATAATACCTCCATACATCCGAATGTATGTACATAGCTAGGTTTTATGTCGTTATCCTTGAATATTTGTTTTTCTGATTTTGTTTTTTGTTTTTGTTCAAATTTTCATTTCAAAAGAAGAAAAACATTTGCAATGGTAAGATATTCAAAAAAAAAATAAAAAAACAAAAATAAAAATAAAAAACTAAACACTTAAGATTGAGAAGTTTCGATGGGCTTATGAATTTATTACGACTACGATGACGACGACGACAACGACGACAACGACAACGACGACGACGTTACATACAAAAATGACATTGGAAATATTTTTTGAATTTATTGAAAACTATACGAATAGGCACGTGTGTTTGTTTGATATTGGGTATATTTTCAATTTATGCCCATATGAACATAGATAGAATGATAGTTTTATGTTTTTTTGAAACAGGATATAGTCTGTGATGATATTCAAGTAGTTGTGGATTTATTTATTTACAGACCTTTAATATTTATAAGGAAAAAGCAATGATACAAGAAGTATGATGCAAAATCAATGTTTTTTTTTACGTCAAGAGCAGGGAGTTCTTTTTAAATGACATCACCAAATGTGTTACGGGTGTTCAAAAATGTACAAGGCAACTTAAAGCATCAATTTTGGCACACCCTTAACTAAGTATTGCCTTATTAACTCATATTCCTAAATGAATCCTCCAATTAGAGGTTTCATTTTTAGTAGCCTGCTATTTTGGAAACTGTCACTTTTAAAGTTTTGATTTTTCGATATATGATAAGTATAAGAATCAAGTTATTACTGAAAATGGAACCATACGTCCTTCAAAATATTGTTTTTTGGGACGTTCGTGAAACACTTTTTGCACTGGAAATAGTTAAACTAGTTTTCTTGGAAGTGTTGAGATAAGTTAGTGATGTAAAGAATCTTGTCTCACTAAAGAAAAACTCTGAAAATTGCTGCTGTAATTTCTTAGTGTTGACAAAAACTAGCTATTTTAATTCATGTTTAATTAGTAGTTCAACGAACTACTTGACACCGTATTTTTCATAAAAACGTAGGTTTTAAGAATTTCAGTTAACAAAAGAACACAAGCAGGTAGATCACAAGGAACGTCGAAACTTCACTGATACGGTCACCAGGTTTTATGGGGTAATGCATCAGTAATGGTCGAAAATCATCTCTTTGGATCCATTGTCATTCCTAAGAAATAAAAAGAGGCTGGGATGCGACCCACACTGATAACTTCCCATCCCGTCTATCGATTTGTCTTGCTTAAAAGTTTGTCTAAATGTATCAATTCTTACCAAATTTGCGTTCTATTTTTTGTAGATTTTATTTTTTTTTATGAAAAAACGGACTGTTGGATTTTTATAAAAAAATTACTGAATATAAAAAACAATATTTTCTGTGAAATAAAATAAGTTTGAAGCCAATATTTTTAATTTTTGAAAAGCTATTTGAGCCGAAAATCAATTTTTACCAACTTTTATTAATTTTTTTGTTTAGGTTTTTATTTTTTGTAAAAAAACTGTCAATTCGATTTTTCTCAAAATTTGTCCTAATGTTGAAAACAATATTTCTTATAAGTTAAAATTAGTTAGAAGCCATAATCTCAAATTTTTGAAAAGATATTTAAGTCGAAAATCAATTTTTACCAACTTTTGTTAAATTTTTTTTTTCGGTTTTTAATTTTTTGTAAAAAAACTGTCAATTCTATTTTTTTCAAAATATTACTGAATGTTGAAAACAATATTTTTTGAAAGATAAAAGTAGTTTAAAGCCAATATCTCAAAGTCTTGAAAAGATATTTGAGTCAAAACTCAATTTTTACCAACTTTTTTTTTATTTTTTTTTTAGGTTTTTATTTTTTGTAAAAAAACTGTCAATTCGATTTTTCTCAAAATTTGTCCTAATGTTGAAAACAATATTTCTTATAAGTTAAAATTAGTTAGAAGCCATAATCTCAAATTTTTGAAAAGATATTTAAGTCGAAAATCAATTTTTACCAACTTTTGTTAATTTTTTTTTCGGTTTTTAATTTTTTGTAAAAAAACTGTCAATTCTATTTTTTTCAAAATTTTACTGAATGTTGAAACTAATATTTTTTGAAAGATAAAAGTAGTTTAAAGCCAATATCTCAAAGTTTTGAAAAGATATTTGAGTCAAAACTCAATTTTTACCAACTTTTTTTTATTTTTTTTTAGGTTATTATTTTTTGTAAAAAACTGTCAATTCGATTTTTCTCAAAATTTTATCAGATGTCAAAAACATTATTCTTCGTTGCACAAAATTGTTTTGGAGATGAAATCATATTTTTGTCGTAAAATTTTCGAAGTGACAAATTTTTTTTTTCAGTTTTTTTGATTTATAAAAAAAACCGTAAATTGAATTTTTTTCCAAAAATATAATTGTTTTGTATCACGTTACAATATATAATACAAAATTTAATTCAAGTCTCTAGCGTCATTGGTTCATGAGATATCTAGGGTTAACCAAAATTTTCACCTTTTTTTTAAACTGCTATGGTAAAAAAACCACCCACGCAATTTTCTTGAGAGCCCTTTCTGCATCTTTCTGCCTTATTATCTGTATAACAAAATTTATTTGAAGTCGATATCTCTTCTGGTTCTTGAGCTATGGACGACGAAAAAAACGTCGCGAACGTACGGACGTACGGACGTACGGACGTACAGACGTACGGACGTACGGACGTACGTACACACGCACGCACAGACATCTTTCTAAAAATCTTTTATTTCGACTCTAGGGAACTTGAAACGTCGAGAAATGTCAAAATTTTCAATTTGTCAAATCGGACCCATTACAATAACTTCCTATGGGAAGTTAATAAGGATTGGTGAGAATGAAGGTTGCGACCGCCATCATGATTTTTGGAAGAATTTAGGAATGTCTTAAGGTGCAAAAGACAAGATGTCGCATTGGTAATCCATGAGGATACTTATCAATGAGGATAACTAAGGCTTATTTAGTTGTACAGGGTTTTTCAACAGGGACGCTACAAAAGTAGAGCGACAGGGACAGCAAACGACCGACGACGCCATGTTTCTTGCCATTATTTTGACATTTCTCTTCAGTAAGGTTTGCCATTTCATGATGGAAAGATATACTAGCCAACAACGAGTCTAAATTATTAAAATTTTATACTGAAATTAGGAGTCAGTGGCCTCACCGTTAAGAGCGCTACGTCCAATTTATGGTCCTCATAATCGTCCTAGCAGATCAACAATTGAGCGTCATATGCACAGTGCAAAATGTTCCCGTGCCAGTAAGACAAAGAAGTGCCCGTAGTGACGAGAATATTGCTGCCGCCGCGCTGAGGCTTTAGTTGCAGAAAGACTGAAACTGTTGTATGGAATTTTGCGAAAAGATATTGGCCTACATCCTTACAAGATTAAATTGACGCAAGAATTGAAGCCGCTTGACCACCAGAAACTGATGATGATTCGCATTTTCATCGAAAAATCATCTTCAGCAATGAGGCTCATTTCCGGCTGAATGGCTTCGTCAATAAACAAAATATGCGGTATTGGTCTGGCAGCAATATACACGTACTCCATGAGTCATCATTGCATCCCAGAAAAATTAAGGTTTGGTATGGTTTATGTGCCGGCGGCGTCATTGGACTGTAGTTCTTCCGTGATGATCCAGACCTGTACGTTACTGTGAATGGGGATCGCTACTGTTCAATAATAACCGAATCATTTTTGGCCCCAATTGCGCCACAAGCCACACAGCGAATGTCACAATCAATTTATTGGAAACCAAGTTTGGAGAACGTGTTATCTCACAAAATGGTCCAGTCGCTGGGCCGCCTTGCTTGCTTGATTTGACGATTGATGAACTTCGTACGAATATCGAAAGTGTAATTGCAGCAGTATCGGCCGATTTATGCTTGAAAACCGTCGAAAATTGGGTTCAGCGCCTGGACTTCTGCAAGCGTGCCCGTGGTGGCCATTGCAAAAGAAGTCAAGTTCCATACATAATGGCATCAAACGTAAAAAATTTCATTGATATCCAAAACTGTTTTTGTTTTATTAAAAAAAAAACTTTTATAGCGCTCTTATTGAAAAACCCGATAAAATGTTTTTTTTATACCTATAAAAATATTCAGTCATTGTTTGCTTAAAACTGTGAAAGTTTCAGGATCCGACCACTTGTTGTTTGTAGTTTCAAGAAAATGTTGGTGACTTTTCTTGCTCTAGTCGCTAATAAATCGTTGTTATGATATGGTTTGGATGAAGCATTAATCCGTTTTTGACCAATTTGTCTGGTCTTTTGTTTCCGTAAATGTCGTAGTGCCCTGAGTGAGATATAACTCTCCGTTGTAGTCTTCGCTGAGTAAACGTAGCTCCCTATGTTTGTTTTATCTGTTTTTACTTTGTGACAATGGGGGAGATCGCCTTGATTACTGCTTTGCTATCGATAGATATGTTCTTGTTTTTGTTTACCAAATAGTTTGAAGAAAGATCTTTAACTGCTTCAGAAACCGCACACATGAAGCTCAAAAGCTTTATTGATCTTTCTAGAGACACATTATGTGAAACCTTTTTGGAACCGTCCGTTAAGACAAATGCAAGTTTTTCCTTCCATTTATCCCTCCCTAGTAGAGATTTCTGTAAGGGCTATTGCGGGTTAAAATCTAGGTAAGGCATAATCTGTTTGGTGGGTTCTTTAAATGCATCAAAACGATTCAGGAATATCCATTACTGATTGTTAAAAAGTCTCTCCATCCCACCCCACCCCATTATTGGTATGGTTTTCGGGCTGAAACGAATCTTCTTTCGCACTTGTGCAGAGTACTAAAAGACCTTGACATACACAAATCCGCTGGCCCTGATAGTATTCCCACTATTGTTCTGAAGAGGTGTTCTTTAACGCTAGCAAAAACACTGCGAAAGCTTTTTCATCTGTCCTATTCTACAGGTCTCTTTCCGAGTGGATGGAAAACTGCATTTGTCCAGACTGTCCGTCTATCGTCTATCGTCCAATTGCACTTACGTCGCTTCTTTCCAGGGTCATGGAAAATGCGATTAATTATTATCAGCTTAAGAAATATCTTGAAGAACGAAAGTTTCTTAATGACCGGCTGTATGGCTTTCGTAGCAATAGATCCACATTTTTTTTTATGAAAAAAACGGTCTGTTAGATTTTTATAAAAAAAAAATTACTGAATATCGAAAACAATATTTTCTGTGAAAGAAAATAAGTTTGAAGCCATTTTTTTTAATTTTTGAAAAGCTTTTTGAGTCGAAAGTAAATTTTTACCAAGTTTTAGTATTGTTTTTTTTTAGGTTTTTATTTTTTGTAAAAAAACTGTCAATTTGATTTTTCTCAAAATTTTTCCTAATGTTGAAAACAATATTTTTTATAATTTAAAATTAGTTAGAAGCCATTATCTCAAAATTTTGAAAAGATATTTGAGTCGAAAATCAATTCTTACAAACTTTTGTTAATTTTTTTTTTTTTTTTTTTTTTTTTTTTTTACTAAATTTTGGAAACAATATTTCTTGTAAGATAAGTTTGAAGCCTTAGTCTCAAGTTTTTGAAAAGATATTTGAGTCGAAATTCAATTTTTCCCACCTTTGAGTAATGTTAGGTTTTTATTTTTTATAAAAAAAACTGTCAATTATATTTTTCTCAAAATTGTATCAGATGTCAAAAACATTATTCTTCGTTGCACAAAATTATTTTGGAGATGAAATCATGTTTTAGTCGTACAATTTTCGAGGTGACAATTTTTTTTTTTATTTTTTTTTATTTATAAAAAAAACGTTAATTGGATTTTTTCCAAAAATATAATTGTTTTGTATAACGTTACAATATATAATATAAAATTTAATTCAAGTCTCTAGCGTCATTGGTTCATGAGATATTTAGGGTTAACCAACATTTTCACCTTTTTTTTAAACTGCTATGGTAAAAAAACCACCCACGCAATTTTCTTGAGAGCCCTTTCTGTATCTTTCTGCCTTATTATCTGTATAACAAAATTTATTTGAAGTCGATATCTCTTCTGGTTCTTGAGCTATGGACGACGAAAAAAACGTCGCGAACGTACAGACGTACGGACGTACGGACATACGTACACACGCACGCACAGACATCTTTCTAAAAATCTTTTATTTCGACTCTAGGGAACTTGAAACGTCGAGAAATGTCAAAATTTTCAATTTGTCAAATCGGACCCATTACAATAACTTCCTATGGGAAGTTAAAAATTGTTAATTAATTGTTAATTGAGCTTAAGCTTACCCTTTCAGGCTTCATGTGTTTCTAGAAATTTTTAATAATTTAGTTTTCTTTTTTCTTGAAAATGTCGCTTCTGTCAAATGATAGAAAAGGGCTCAAAATTATCACAATTGGCACCTGATTTCTTCAAGTGAAAGATAAGGCCTATGCCAATGTCCTATCATCGGTCATACAGCTGCAAGTGTGCGAATTGGTCATGGAAAATTTCATGAAAAAGTTATGATTTTGCAACCGTAGGCTTGGTGGCCAATGGGCTGATATAGTTTTTGATTGTAATTAACATACCTCTTTTTGATCAATGAAGTTAGTTTTCTCATAAAATCAAACTGATACCCTGTTTTAACAGTGTTCAATGATAAAGTCTTCTATATTTTCACGCAATTCTCAGCTCATCACAAATATAGAATGATATAGTTTTTACTCTTTTTTCCAACGTCAATGTCATTCTTTTCCACTTTTTAGAATGACATTGAAATAAACAAAAAGTCCTTTAATAAATATCATAACTTCCGTTTCAGCTGTTAGACTGTATTTAGTTGAACAACTGCCAATAAAATGCATGAAATACAAGAATGAAACTTCACTGCATTTCGCCTTAAAAAGAATTTACAGCAACACTCTTATAACAAAACAAATTTCCTCCACTTAACTTGTCGAGTACCAAAATTATGGTGACTTTAAAATTTGCGGGTTGGAATTTTCGTTCCACCAGTTTCACCAAGCACCAGTTGGCCAAACAATGCCAAATGGGAAGCACTTTTTCATGATGGAGGTAATATTTTTGTTTTGTTGTTTTTCTTCTCGGGCTTTAATACTATTATACCTACGTACAAACATTTTTATATTTGTTTTATGTTTGTTTTATTTTATTTATTTTTATGGTCACATCACAAAAAGAGGGCTTACAAAAGGCGAGGTTTACAAAAAAAGTTATATACATATAAGAAACTAAAACGAGCACGTGTGAAAGTTTGTTTTATGGTTCCATAAGCAACAAAAGAAATGTCTACATTTATGTACACAAAAAGTGGGGGGTTAAAAAATAAAAGAAAAAAAAATAAAGGATTAGTTAAAGAAGAAATTTCAATACCATTTAATGTGTATAGGTAGGTAAAGCTTAGGGTTAGGAATGATATTAACTTTTTCTTCTTCTTTGTGTAAAAAAAGGATACAATTTTGTCCACAATTGAATGTGAGTTTTTTTTATTATCGATTTGAACTGAGGTAGGTCACAAAACAATTATAAAGTACCTGAGCTTTTACAAAGTCAATAGGTTTTCTTAGCACGTGTTTTGTTGGTCCGTCTGGAAAGGTGTTTATATATGTGTGCTATAGCATTAGTACGTTTTCCCCATGAAATGAAAACCTCTTTGATGTTCATTTAAAAGGTTCTGTTCTGACCTAACGTAATTTTAAAGAATATTAATTCTTTAAAGGATCCAGAGTCGACTATTGGAACATTTTAAAACACTTTACACTTTCAATATCACATAGAATAACATTTAATTACAAGTGACAAAGGTTAACAAAACAGGGTTTAAAGATATTATATTGTTTGTGTACAATATTTTTGACACGTGTTGAATATATTTCATATAAAAATGAACAAAGTTTACCTTAGCTCCCACTAACTGTTTACTTTTTTTAAGGGCCTTGGATTACATGGAATTAAAAAGAGATCCCTATTTTTTATGCTGAAATAAAATGTTTTCTTTTTGAAGGTATACAAATTATTATTTTATTTGTAAATATAAAATTCAAAGTAAGTGTTTCTTATATATCTCCAAATCAATTATATTGTGATTAGAATTCTAGAATTTCTACATTATTGATTCATTTAGCATTTTGACGATAGCTTAGCAGGGGGTGTAGAATATATATATTAGTGGATGAAACGAAATTAGAACATTAGCTTTAAGAAAATCGGTAATACAAAATTAATAAATTGTATAATTTTTTTTTATTAAAATTAAATAATTGTTATATGCATCCCCTAAAAACATAAAACGTAGTTTTCTTTATGTTTGACATTTTTTTAAAAATATTTCTGCAATGGAGAAAGGACTAGAACACTTTCAAGGTGTAAAAGGGTATGTTTTTCAAACTGCTGGGCAGTTTTGATGGTTGTTATCTTTGATGTTGCAGTTGAAAATATCAAAATTTATTGACGTTTAAGGTCTTCAATTAAAAAATCTTTTCACGATGTTCATAGAGCACTTTTAACAGGGTATTGTGTTTAATATAAAGTTCATTTCTGTTAAATACATTATTAATTACATTTAATTAATACAAATCTAATTCCAACAATACAGTGGAGGAAATTCCCATAAAAACATTTAAGTTTTTATGAAAAAAAAAATCGTGGATTGGTGATCAGAAAAATGTAATTGATTATAAGTGTGTTCAGTGACGCTGTGCTGGACTGTTCTAGACAGAAAAGTACAGCTTTTTGCTGTTCATTGAGGTTTTTTCTGTGCTGAACTGTTCTATTTTCCTGTTTATTGACAAACCTAGAACAGTTTAGAACAGGATTTTCTGTTCTTGCTTTTGAGTCAGATCAGGTTAGAACAGAAGTCGAAAAAAGTGGGTCCCGCGATTCCGTCCGGTCTGTTTTGTCTGTCTGTCCACGCTCCTACAGCCTAAACCATTGGGTCGATTGAGTTCAAACTTGGAAGTTAAGGTTTTGAGCAGATTCGCGTTAGGCGTTTTTTTCATTTTTTTTTTTAAGATCAAAACTAACAGTGGCCCCCATACAATTTTTTTGGTCAAAAAACGAAAATTCGAATTTTCTCAAAAACAAACCGATAGATTTTTTTTTAAATTTTCTCTAAAATTTTATTTTTTAACTTGGCTTCTTTTAATAAGAAAAACATATTTTTGTATTGCTCAGGAAAGGCACCACTCATAGAACCGTTTTTTTGTTTTTTAATTTTCTCAGCAACTTATGCACCGATTTCAATAATTTTATTTTGAATAAGCTCTAATATTGCTTTAACAATATTTGTTTATCAAAAGTGCAATTTTTTATTTTTTGGATTTTTAAAAAAGTATTGAATTTTTTTTTTCAAAATTCTATATCTCAAAAACGGATCAACATTTTTTTACGAAATTCAAATGTAGAGCGTATATTTACAATCACTAAACAACTGCATACCAAAAATATTTTTCGAACAAAATTGAAAAATTTTATATATAAAAAATTAATTTAAAAAAAAAACCGATCTAACGATTTTCAAAAAAAAAAAAATTGAAAAATCAAGGGTTTTTTGATTTATAAAATGGCATTTAAATTTTTGAAGACAAACTTATTTTTCAGGTAAAATTTTGAATCTTAACATAATTTTTTTTAAATTATTTTAACTGTAATGTAACCCCCTTCCATCTCACCATGTCTTTACATAAAGCTGAGCACGCCAATGAACTATTCCATATTCGTTTTAGACACCTACCTAACTACACAACCAATAGGCGATCGCTTTACAATTTAAACATACATGTTTTTCCTCTTTCTTATCTTCAGATAATTTATTTTCCATCCTGGTTCTTCCAATATAAAATTAAAATAAGGCTATCCAAAGGAAAAAGTTTTGAACGAACTAGTTGAATACACAAACAATTGTTTTCGTTAAGTATGCTTACAAGTATTTTTCATTTCCGGGATGAGTTGTCCTAGGATGAGTTGTGTCTTGGGATGAATCGCGCGGTTTTTTTGACAAATCAAATGGCACTTATATCTTTGAAGACAAATTTATTTAACAGGTATATTTTTAAATCTTATATAGGTACATTTTTAAACAGACTCTTTGCATACAGGAGCAAGTTCGTGCGACCCAGTCGTGCATTTTATTTTGTTTACGTTTTGATTTGGCTGTGCTTTGTGTTTTTTTTTCTCGTGATTTAAAAAAATTAAAATAAAGTTATTTTGCCAATTTGTTTAATTAAATAATTATAAAATATAATATAATAACTTGCAATGCAATTTCTTTTACATTTCATCAAAGAAAAGGTAATAACATTCGTCACACTTTCATTCCAATCATCTGAAGAGGAATCCGTCGAAAAATCACTATCGGTGTCTGAACCACTAACATTTTCAATTAGTATTATCTTAGCAATCACTTGATTTTCCATTTCAATAATTTTTAATAATATTTTTCACAGTAAAAACACAAAAAATAAAAAAAAAAAAATAAGCGGTAAACGAAAAATTCACACAATTTGCAATTTGTTTTGTTTTTTTTTTTACAACTGACGTTTAACTGACTATTCTAACTTGATCTGACGTTTCTCACGAAACTGTGCTGTCCTGTGCTGTTCTGATCTAGACAAAACCCCAGTGAACAAAACTTTATTACAATGTTTTGTAGAACCACAACTTGCTCTTACGACCAATATCATTCGTCTTGGTATGAGTTCCACAAGCTTTTTAAACTATCTCGAAGCTCTTGGACGTTGTTAAATTGGCGGTCAACGGCATAAATACGCCTGGGTAGTTTTCACCAAAGATTCTTTATAGGATTTAATTCGAGACTTCAAGTCTGTCAATCGAGAAATGTTATTTGTTTCTGCTCAAACCAGCATTATCCTGCGTTATAAAGTCAGTTCCGCATAACTCTTAAGCTCTCTCAACCATTGCTTCGTTTATAACAACTCAGCATACATTTTTAAGTTCATCCTTTCAGGCAAAAATGCAATTTCAGTCTTTCCATTTGAAGAAAAGACTGCCCAAACCATTACGCTACCGCCTTTGTTGCGACTCATTCTCAATTCTGTTGAAGACGTTTGTCATGCCAATATGCCTGAAATCCATCTGGACCATCCAAATTGATTTTTTTTTTCATCCATAAACAGAATTTCACCCACTCTTGGGTCCAGCTTATGTGACTTTCAGCTAAATGTAGCCTTGCTGACTTATGGGCTGCATCTAAAGGTGGCTTCTTGGTTTTTTTTTTTTTTGTAAATAAGGTTAGAGTTGGCTTTTAAAATTTGTCTAACAGGTCGGGTTGAAACAGGCAAGTCAAGTTTGCCCTTAATTTGTGAGGCAAATAGCTTGTTTCTGATGGCTTCACGTGATATCATTCTAACTTGACGTGTTGTAAGCTTTTTATTTTGAGCGTGGTTGGCAATTTTTTCATAACTTTCACCTAACTTGAAAAAGCTACGAATAACTTTAAGGGATCTCCCTATCTTTGTATGCAGTGATTTGCGGCATGGTGAGATTCTGTAAAAAAATTCTCCAAAATCAATTTTAAAGGCAGTCAAAACGATTTCCTACCATTTTCAATAATGAATTCAAACAATATTTTAAAATAAAAACTTTTAGTTTGTCCGTTTTTATACGAATTTCCGCCTTTATACTTTACTGCACAGATGGACCCCCCTTTACTTCGCCTCCTCGTGGGAATCAAATGAATAACTTAAAAACAAAAACAAAAACAACCAGAAGCAAAAACGTCAAACCGATATCGGTACTCCAGCTACACCGGGCGGCAGTTCGGCGGCAACGTCGGCTGTCGTTACTCCTGTGCCAAACACCGGAGAAGGGCTTGTGCCAAGTCACTGCCCATCTTCTAGTGCGATACAAATTGTATCATTGGCGAAAACGCTTCCTCAGGTCGGTAGTGGAAAGTTCGTGAATAATGATAATTCCACTACCAAAGAAAGTAAACCTCTCCAGAATGCTCCTAGGAGCTCGTATAAACAACGGCGTTATGCGATGAGGATTCTAAAATCCCTGGTTCAACATTGGGGGATGGAAGTAATCCCATTCTTAGCAAGAGGCAAGAGTGGGCTAAATCCATCCTAGACAAAACTAGTCGCTACGAATCCACGTCAAAGCTACAAAGGTGTTTGGAGGAGTCCACTCCCGTCCCTAAAAAGCCTAAAGTGCAGAACACCAGCAATCTCCCAACATGGCTAGAGTACCTCTCACTAGACCTTTTAGTGATGTAGGTACTTAAAGAGCCCAACAATATCATAATCGCGGTCATTGATAGGAGCAATATTGGTGGCACTATTAGCTCTGACCGTTGGCAGATGGTGAAACTGGGGCTCTCGGCTGGTTTCCTCAAAGTCATTAGAGAGAGCATCCGGGTCCACCGCCTGTAACAAGCGATGGGGGTTGGCATCAAGGTCATGTCAAACTCATCGCTTGTAACAATCAGAGGTCCCGCGATCTCTATACGCTTGCTGTCGGCATGCTGGGTGAAGTTTGGCCAGGCGCAAAACTCGAGGTCGTTGCAAAGGAAGATATTCCTTGCAGGCCGAGAGCTCGCGCATGGATCCCAAAAGAACCCTAATGTTCAGATGACATAAGTGAAATGATTAGGATTAGCAACCCGGACCTCCACTGGAAGATCGCGAAACTGGAGGAGCAAAAGGTCTTTATCGAATTGCGATTTTCGTAATCAATAAGGACTCTGTGGCTTCTCTGGCGCGAGATAAGGGAGTGATAAGATACGGTTTCGAGACAGTCACGCTCCGCATTTATAAAAAAGATGAGGTAGACGCTTCATGCGAGCCTCCTCAACCCTCTTCGAAAGCTGTGTCGCAAGACGTAGGGGGTTCAAGTGCTATCATCACCTTCCCATCCTTGGATGTGGATGATGATATATCTGGGCCCTCTTCTGTCGCAGCACAGGCTTCTTCCGAAGCTGTGTCGCAAGACGTAGGGAATTGTTGCAAGCACCGATTCTTTTGATATAATTCTCGACCACTTTTCGACACATATTGGGGGTTATCTCAATCATATGATTTGACGAATGCTGGGTTTTATAAACTACTCAAGAGTTAAAGGTTTATCTGCATAGACATAGTCTTTCGCGTACCTCACAAAAATAAAGTCCAGCTGTGTCAAATAGCAAGATCTTGGTGGCCAGTTGATATCGCCACGACGAGCAATTACGTGGCCAAGAAATGTATCTTGCAATAAAGCCATATTTGCTCGAGTTATATGGCATAGTCGTGTTGAAACCCCATTCTCCAAGTCGTTTTCTTCAATATTGGGCAAAAAAAGACGATTATCATATTGCCATAAGTTTTCGAATTGACTGTGACAGTCGTTCCATCGTCGTTTTCGAAGAAGTAAGGTTAAATCACACCTCCGGACCAAAGAGCGCACCAAACAGGGACTTTTTGTGGATGTAATGGCCTTTCTTCAATTACTTGAGGATTTTCAGAACCCCAAGTACGACAATTTTGTTTATCTACATACGCACCGAATGAGAAATGTGCTTCGTCGCCGAAGAAAATTTTGTTCAAAAAATCGTCGTCCACTGCCTGTTGTTCAAGCACCCATTCGACGTATCAACGATATTGTGAATGGTCAGCTTCAGCTGGCTTCAGTTGTTGTGTGAGCTGGACTTTATATGGATGTTAGTGTATATCTCAATGAAAAATAAGCCATAATGTTCCGTAAGACAGTCTTAATTCCTGAGAACTACTAGGAATCGACACATTCTGGTCTTTGGCAAAACTTTCACTTTTCAGTGGTATGAGTGAAACGATAATACACAGGCCTTACAATACCTGTAAACAATCCAGTCTCTTCAAATTTATTCAAAATGTTACCAATTTCTTGCGAAGTTGGACGATTATGTAAACCATAATCTCCTCCTAAAGCACGATATGTGGCTGTGGCATGATGACCATTAACAATTTGTATGCGTTGTGCTATAATTGCAACTAATTGACGCAATTAAATGTAATTACTACTTGAAATCCTGTAATAATATTTTAAAGTTATTGAAAAACTTAAATTACAAGCAGCCCCGTCGAGAGGGGGGGAGGAAGGGGGGAATATTTATTTTGGTTTCTGTTTTTATAAAGTTTCTTTTCTTCTATTTTTGTTTCTGCTGGGAACGAAATTTTTGACTCGGTTCCGGGGGACCGGAAAATCCCACGCAAACGTTTTTCAATTGTGGTTTTCGTAATATTAATTAATTAATATTTTGAATAAGTTGTTTACTGAAGATTTGAAGGATGTCAAATCACTTCAAAGTGTGTATATAACGAAATGTTGTACTGCCGCAATCACATTCTTTGGTGATGTTCAAAAGTGTTTCAACTTGTTTAGCAGCAGTGCACTACGTTGGGAAAATCTTAAGAAAAATTTGGCCGGATCCCTTCACACACTTTCCGATACAAGATGGTCGCCTAGAATTGAGGCAGTGAAACCATTTGCAAATCATCTGAAAAACCTTAGAACATCATTAGAAGCCTTAAGTGATATCAATTTAACTGCTGAAGCTCGAAGAGATGTAAATGGCGTTTTAAAATATATGCACAAATTTGAATGCGTCCTGATGTCTTCCATTTGGTGCAAGGTTCTTAGCGCTATAAATGAAAGAAGTATCATTCTTCAAGCCGGAAACAAGACTATTGACGTTGAAATTCGAAATCTCGACAACTTGATCTCCGATTTGAACATTATTCGAAACGAATGGGATCAAATTTTATCTGAATGCAAAGCAGTTGCTACTGGATTGGAGGATGTTCCAGAATCGTTTCCATCGAACTGAAAAAGGAAATTAAAGAGACATTTTGTAGGTAGAACATCGAGGAGCCGGAATGCAAATTGAAACAGACGCAGAAATAAATTTCAAGAGAAACACCTTTTACGTCATAGTTGATTCAATTATATCTCGAAATTTCTCGTCGGTTCGATATGATGAAAAATTTGAATGCTACATTTTCATTTTTATGGCAGTTTTCAACAATGGAAAAAACAGATATTAAAAACTAAAAAAAAAAATAATTCATCTGAAAGACATTTATGAAGCAAATTTTGAAGCAGAACTTCCGCCATTGAGTTTGTTCAATTCTATTTATTCCCAGAACTTGGAGACGATTTTTCCCAACATTTGTGTTGCTCTCTGTGTGTTTTCTATTGCAGTGGGAAATAATATAAACAAATATAGCTCCGAACTTATTGAGTGAAATTTATTGAATGAATATATGTAATTTAGAAAAAACTTAAAATATAAACAATTGAACAAAAGCTAATGTAATTTAATTGAACAAAGTGTTTTATACACAAGTAGTTTGATGTTATCTTTAACATTTTCCACCATACCTGTAACCGTAGCTAGTGCCGAACGTTCATTTAGCGTCCTTGCCAGAACAAAGAAGTTTCATCGTTCGTGCTCATCACAAGATTGTGTTTCCAGACTTGCTACACTATGCATCGAAGCACCTTTGGCAAGGAAATTGAATTTCGACGCAATTATAAGTTCTTTTGCTGCTCAGAAAGCTATGAAAGCTCGTTTGCCAAAAGAAAATATTTCATTGAATGCAAACTCACTCTAATAAAACATTGTAATAATATTTAAATATAAAGAAAAACAATAAAGAGTATTTAATGTAAAACTTTTAAAATACTAAGTTTTTTTTTTTTAAAGACAAATTTCAAATACTTTTACTTCGCTCTATTTTATTTTCATAGTTGGTAATAGATCTACATGCTAATTTTTTTTTAATAGTTAATCGACCGTATTATACACTTCAGAATTTCAGAAAGTAGTAAGCTTATAGCAAGCGTCAAACTACGATCAGAGGCTCATCATAAGTGCATGTGTTAGTTGTTAGTAAAAAAATAATACAATTATAGCCTAACACATGCACAAAATACAAAACATAATTAACATTTAACTATTACAGAACAAAAAATAAAATGAGAACGTTTACGATAGTGGAGCACTGGTTCTAAACAATGATTTTAATCCCACCTTATTCAAATTTAAATCTATCAATGAACAGTTTAAGTTATATAAAATGCTCATTCGACTTAAAGCTTTATTCTTTCCATAGTTAGTTCTATGGAAGTCAATATGTATAAAATCAAATGTACGCAGGTGATGAGTTCCGCCTCGGTAATTCAAATGTACACAAGATAGCAAATAAGGTGCATCAATTTCACCATTAATGAGTTGATGAAAAAATACTAAGTCATTATTAACACGCCTTTGATAAAGAGATTGCATTTGAAGAAGCAGAATACGATGCTCATAGGGAGGCAGATCATAAGGATCATCCCAAGGAAGACCCTTTAGGGCAAAGCGAATGAAATTATGTTGAATTGATTCAATACGTTTCTTATGAATTTCGTAATAGGGAGTCCATACCTGCGAAGCATATTCAAGATGAGGACGAACATGGCAATTATACAAAGAAAAAGTAACATATGGATCATTGAACTCCTTTGCCCAGCGTTTTATAAAACCAAGCATAGAACTTGCTTTATTAACAATCAAATTAATGTGATGTGTAAATTCTAAGTTGGAACAGAAATGAACACCTAAATCTTTAAATGTGGAGACGCGAAAGAGTTTTTGCTGTGATATACAATAATCAAATACACTACCGATTCGTTTTTTAGTAAAAGTTATCGTCTGGCATTTTAAAGGGTTGAGTGAAAGGCTATTTTTCCCACACCAAAATGTGAAACTATCAATGTCGGCTTGTAAAAGAATACGATCATGGGTGGACTTTATTATTTTAAAAATCTTCATGTCGTCAGCAAAAATGAGTACTTTACTTGAGCGTAGACATGACGATACATCGTTAATAGACAGGATGAACAGAAAAGGGCCAAGATGGCTTTCCTGGGGAACACCAGATTGAGCAACAAAAGGTTCAGAAAGACAATTTCTAAATTTTTAGCTTGGATCTGTTTTCAAGGTATGATTTGATCCAAGCTAAGAAAAATGGTGGAAAACCAAGAGCTTTAAGTTTAAATAAAATAATTCCGTGGCTAAGTTGGTCAAAAGCTTTGGAAAAGTCAGTGTATATACAGTCAACTTCATAATCTTGTTCTAAAGCGTTTGAACATATGTTTGAGAATGTGAGGAGATTAGTAACGGTTGATCTTTTTTCACAAAACCATGTTGCTGTTCGCAAATGAGATTCTTACTAAAAAATGCTACACTTTCACATACAACTTGTTCAAACACTTTAGGAATGCAAGAAAGCTTTGCAATGGGCCTGTAGTTGCTTATATCCGCCTTGTTACCTTTCTTGAAAATTGGTGTTAGAAATGACTCCTTCCATATATTGGGAAATTTGCCTGTTTTTAGAGAAAGTTTAAATAAGAACGTAAGGGGTTCAACTAAAGCATTACTACACTTTTTTAATACTATCGGGGCCGGCTGAGCAGTCATCATTCAACGCGGATAAAAGATCAAGGACCGTACTCTGTAGCACAGGGATGTGACTACAGCTAGTTTGTGAAAAGGAGTGAAGATTATGAAAATATACTTCATCAACTTCTTGAGGGCTATTAACAAATGACTCACGGAAATTTGTCGCGAAAGCGTTACAGATATCAACAGTTTTATCTAACGAAAGGTTCTTGTAAGTGAAGTTAACTGGAAAGCCATCTGATTTTTTCTTTAGGTTTACAAAATTCCAAAATTTTTTAGGATTCTCTTTCAAAGAGGATCCCATATCAGTAACATAACAAGCATATAAAAAATTAGAAAGAGACTTAAATTGGTTAAAGAGTTGGACATAAAAAGAGAAGTTGATTGGAGACAGAGTTTTAAGATACGTTTTCCATGCCTTATTTCTTTTGTTACGCAGTGAACGCAATTCTTTCGTGTACCAAGGATGGCTAAAGTTTGTATTTCTTGATTTCTTTAAGGGTACATTTTTTTCTAAACAATAATTAAGGATCTTATAAAAAGTTGAAACTGCTTCGTCAATGTTAGAAAATGCTAATGTATCAGAAATGGTTAAATCTTCAGACAACTGCTGGAAATTAGCTCTTCTAAAATCAAAATTATATAAGCAATCAAAGGAATTACTGTGTTCAGTAAGGTGATTACTTAAGTCAAAAAAAATGTCCAAGGGGGGGTGATATTTATCAATATTAGTACTAATAGCGTCAGAAGAAAAGACTAAATCGAGAATTCGATTTTTTGAGTTTTTAATACAGCTTGTTTGCTGTAAGTCAGTAAGAAGGACTTTATCGAGAAGAGATAGTTCCAATTGTGAAGAAGAAGGAGAGGCTTCAAGGCAGGATTCGTCTTCGGATGGAATCCAGTCAATGTGAGGTAAATTAAAATCACCTAGAAGTAAAATATTGGTGTCAGAGCTGGACAAATTTATAATATAGTCTAATGCCAAGGAGAGATCGTTATAAACAGACTCCAAACTTTTTGGAGGAATGAAGACGTTTAAAATGAAAATAGTTTTAGTCTGTATCATTATTTTTACACATACCAGTTCAATTGATAATTCAAATGGAAAAGATACAGAAGAAGAGAAATATGTATTTTTTACCGCTATGAGAACACCTCCACCTAAATCCTTTGCATTACCAACATGACGATCGTTCCTGTAAACTTCGAACTCTTGACTGAAAAGTTCTGTGTCGGAAAAGCTTGAATTAAGCCACGTTTCTGTCAAAACGAATACGTCGTGTGGAAATGATTGGGAGTTAAGAAAAATGTCAGCAGTCTTGCTACGAAGTCCCCTTACGTTTTGGTAAAAGAGCGCAAGCCTGTTAAGTTTTTTGACTTGGGTTTCAAAGCAACACCTTGTTTTTGACTATGAGTAAATTCTTTGACTAAAGTCTCAGCGGGCCATATATTTGTGTTGCAAATAGAATCAAAGAAAGTGGGATTCGTTATTAATTTAAAAGAGGAAACAAAGCTATTAGGTTTACTGATCTTAGTACACCTAATGGATGAGCTGGAAGGTATGCTCTTGCGGTAGATACTAAGTGGGAAGTTATATCATCTGGCGTTGTAACTGGGTCCAGACGAGATATAAAAATTATTTTTGGTTTCGAGACAGCTTTGATAGGGATGGAGTTGTTTATTACAGTTCCTGTAACGGAGTCACTATTGGAAGCTAAATTTGATTCAACAACTTGAGGTATATGGGGAGTTCCGGTGGGATCTGTAGGTATTGGGGTGATGTTGACATTTGTTCTTTTTGATGGGGGGGTAGAATTTCTTGCAAGTTCAGAGTTTTCTCGGCTTCTTTTCTTAGACTTTTTCTTTTGTTTGACAGATACACTTTCTGCGTTATTAACAGGAGATCCTGATGATTGCGCGAGAATATCTTCACCTGCAGAAGAGAAAGTAGTAGGAATAGGCTGTGCCAAATCATTAGTCGAAGTAGAACTATCGACCATGATGTTGGTTACAGAGTATGCATTTAATTTGCAAACTGCAGTGTTGAAAGACTTCAGTGGCTCTTCAAAATCTTTAGAAAGTTTTAAAATGTCAGCCTTAAAAGAAGACATTTTAAAAGCTAGTTGAGATACAGAGAGCTTACGGCAGTCGTGACAGTACCAGTAAGCAAATTTTGAACTGGCTATTTTTTCAATGAAAGCGTTCGTTGAACCAACGCATTTTGCATGGTAAAGATTACCACTGGGTCCGAAACAGGCAAATAGAGGATTATTATTACCACCCTCTTGGCAGCTTGTATTGATAGAATAATTTTCTATCCATCCTCCATTTCAACTAAACTGGACGATACCCGTAAGATTGATTTGATGATAAACACTTTTTCGGTTCATTTTGCAAACAAAAAATTATTATTTTCGTTAATTCCAATCAATTTCATGCTATTCGTAATTGAATTAACGTACCATATCAGTAGGCATGAACTTTAAAAAAAAAAGGTCCCGGGCCCGGAATTCCTCTCGACGGCCCTAATTACAAGTAATTGTAATTGAAAGTTCTCACAATTATTTTTTCCCAATACTGGTTCTTATGTTGATTAGGCAATAAACCGAGTGCAACTTATCCGGGTCTTACTGTACCAAGAATATTTAATAAAATAAATGTGTAGATAAGTATGATAAAAATAGTAAATACAAACAAATATTTTCACATATTTAAATTGAAATATTTAGATATGTATATAAGATATCAAATCAATTAATCAATTACTATCCTGTACAACTTAATTAAAATACAAATATTTTGTATGCATAAATACGTACAAATGTACGGGTAACTTTGTGCCTTGAATTGTACCTTAATTCGTTTCTAAATTATGTTGCTATAAGAGAATTGTATAAAATATTTGCATACAATTAATTACGTAGTTTTCCTCAACATTTGTTGCTAAATTCCGTTTTCCAAGAAAAAACAAATCGAAGTAAGAGCAAAATAACATTAAAGGAATGCGACAGCTGAGAGCTGACGATGACGTCTCTGATGGATTGATAGCTTCAAGAGGAGATTATATAGACTTCGTCGCTTGTGTTTTCTGACTTTTGACTGAATGATATGTCACATAGAACTTTTACCTACCGTTCTGCTCTTTTATACTGTATTCGAAAAACGTCTAGAAACTTACAATTTATGAGCTGAGTTGAACTGAGCATGGAATAGTTTTACGATTTAATCGTTTTCCTACTGCAGGCAGAACTAAATTGTGGCTGGTGACATTGTGACGGGGCGTGGCGGCGGGCGCTGCGCGGTAAGGTGAGGACACGATAGTGGTTAAATATTATAAATATTTTCATCCGAATTTCCCAACATAACATATACTTAAGGGAATTACGCCTGGTAGGTCGAATAGCTCTGTTTGTTATGAAAAGTGAGAGACATTCGTTTTGGAGGGTAGCGACGACCGAGCGACGTACGCCGCGCCGCGCCGCCGCCACTGAGAGACAGAATAAAGCGATATATAAAAATGTGAAAAAGTTCATAAATCATTTTGAGTATAAACACAAAATAAATGATGATGAAGCATAAGATAATATTTGATGATGGGTCAATTAGTGGAATGTGTTCTTTTTTGTTTTGAAGACAACCTAAAAATCAATAAAATTACAAATGTTTGTATATACATTCATATAAGTTCGGATATTTGGTTTTGTGACAATTTCAATTAAATAATTATTTTACCTCTAATTGAATTATTAAACCCAATGCTGTAACACAAGCCTAGATAACAGGTAAAAGAGCACGAACATTTTTTACAACTTGAATGAATATTAAAATGGCATTTTGGAATTCTCAAAAATGTTCAATATTTGAATAGACTTTAATTCAATGAGGGAAAAAATTAGGAAGTTCTTGGAAAACAGATCCAATTAGTATAGCTTACTTTTTTTAGAGATGAGTGGCAGATGCATGATAAAATTAAGATATGATCATCGTGGGCACAGATTAAAACATAAGTTGAAGTAGATTTAGGAAAAAAAGAATTAGGTTTTTGAGCTGCTGCAATTATTATTAAGAAAATTACTTAATTCCGAAAATTATATCTATAGAAGTGGGAATAAACTTAAAGGTCTATATATCAAAAGTTAAGAATAAATTAAAGGCATTGTATAAGAAGAAAAATTGTACAAAACAATTGGAAAATTCGACCATTTATTAGTATCACGAGTTGATATCATCGAACTTAGCACCATTTTTTGGAAAAAAGAAGAGCGAAAACTGTTTAATATTCACTGACTGATTCACTGAATGAGAACGAATAAAAAGCGGCACCTTTTTCCATAATCAAAATTCATAACTTTGAAAGTCATCATGCTTACTTTATGCTGTTTACAATTCGAGTTTCTTATTTGAAATACTTTGTTTAATCTCTATCTTCTATCTTCTATCTTCTATCTTCTATCTTCTATCTTCTATCTTCTATCTTCTATCTTCTATCTTCTATCTTCTATCTTCTATCTTCTATCTTCTATCTTCTATCTTCTATCTTCTATCTTCTATCTTCTATCTTCTATCTTCTATCTTCTATCTTCTATCTTCTATCTTCTATCTTCTATCTTCTATCTTCTATCTTCTATCTTCTATCTTCTATCTTCTTCTTATCTTCTATCTTCTATCTTCTATCTTCTATCTTCTATCTTCTATCTTCTATCTTCTATCTTCTATCTTCTATCTTCTATCTTCTATCTTCTATCTTCTATCTTCTATCTTCTATCTTCTATCTTCTATCTTCTATCTTCTATCTTCTATCTTCTATCTTCTATCTTCTATCTTCTATCTTCTATCTTCTATCTTCTATCTTCTATCTTCTATCTTCTATCTTCTATCTTCTATCTTCTATCTTCTATCTTCTATCTTCTATCTTCTATCTTCTATCTTCTATCTTCTATCTTCTAACTTCTATCTTCTATCTTCTATCTTCTATCTTCTATCTTCTATCTTCTATCTTCTATCTTCTATCTTCTATCTTCTATCTTCTATCTTCTATCTTCTATCTTCTATCTTCTATCTTCTATCTTCTATCTTCTATCTTCTATCTTCTATCTTCTATCTTCTATCTTCTATCTTCTATCTTCTATCTTCTATCTTCTATCTTCTATCTTCTATCTTCTATCTTCTATCTTCTATCTTCTATCTTCTATCTTCTATCTTCTATCTTCTATCTTCTATCTTCTATCTTCTATCTTCTAACTTCTATCTTCTATCTTCTATCTTCTATCTTCTATCTTCTATCTTCTATCTTCTATCTTCTATCTTCTATCTTCTATCTTCTATCTTCTATCTTCTATCTTCTATCTTCTATCTTCTATCTTCTATCTTCTATCTTCTATCTTCTATCTTCTATCTTCTATCTTCTATCTTCTATCTTCTATCTTCTATCTTCTATCTTCTATCTTCTATCTTCTATCTTCTATCTTCTATCTTCTATCTTCTATCTTCTATCTTCTATCTTCTATCTTCTATCTTCTATCTTCTATCTTCTATCTTCTATCTTCTATCTTCTATCTTCTATCTTCTATCTTCTATCTTCTATCTTCTAACTTCTATCTTCTATCTTCTATCTTCTATCTTCTATCTTCTATCTTCTATCTTCTATCTTCTATCTTCTATCTTCTAACTTCTATCTTCTATCTTCTATCTTCTATCTTCTATCTTCTATCTTCTATCTTCTATCTTCTATCTTCTATCTTCTATCTTCTATCTTCTATCTTCTATCTTCTATCTTCTATCTTCTATCTTCTATCTTCTATCTTCTATCTTCTATCTTCTATCTTCTATCTTCTATCTTCTATCTTCTATCTTCTATCTTCTATCTTCTATCTTCTATCTTCTATCTTCTATCTTCTATCTTCTATCTTCTAACTTCTATCTTCTATCTTCTATCTTCTATCTTCTATCTTCTATCTTCTATCTTCTATCTTCTATCTTCTATCTTCTATCTTCTATCTTCTATCTTCTATCTTCTATCTTCTATCTTCTATCTTCTATCTTCTATCTTCTATCTTCTATCTTCTATCTTCTATCTTCTATCTTCTATCTTCTATCTTCTATCTTCTATCTTCTATCTTCTATCTTCTATCTTCTATCTTCTATCTTCTATCTTCTATCTTCTATCTTCTATCTTCTATCTTCTATCTTCTATCTTCTATCTTCTATCTTCTATCTTCTATCTTCTATCTTCTATCTTCTATCTTCTATCTTCTATCTTCAATCTTCTATCTTCTATCTATTATATAAAATTCTCCTGTCACAGTGTTAGTTGCCATACTCCTCCGAAACGGCTTAACCAATTTCAATGAAATTTTGCATATACATTCGGTAGATCTGAGAATAGGTTTTTATCTATTTTTTATATTCCTAAGTGCTATGGTTTAATTGCATCAACATCGTACACGGTGCAACGATCTTACGATAGTATTCAGTGACGCTATGTACAATGAAGCATTTATTGCTATTGAGGATCTTTGCATTATCATTGCCAACTTACCACTCAGTCATTTCGGTATGCATTCACCTAATCGAAATGCATCTGATTTAATAGACAATGAATTGAATCGTGAACTACAATACAATGCTGTAGAAATGGCAGCGATTGTTGCTCGCAATGTCCCACTAATGAATGAAGAACAAAGAACCATTTATGACCACATCATGCTAGCAGTTTCGGCAGGACAAGGTGGATTCTTTTTTTTGGATGCACCAGGTGGAACTGGCAAAACATTCCTTATTTCGCTAATTCTTGCTGAAATACCATCAAATAATGGTATCGCATTGGCTGTTTCATCTTCTGGCGATGCGGCAACTTTATTGGATGGAGGCAGAACAGTATTTAAACTGCCAATAAATATTCAAAATAACCCAGACGCGGTTTGCAATATAAAAAACAAGCATCCATGGCCACAGTGCTGAAACAGTGCAAAATTATCATCTGGGATGAATGCACTTTGGCACACAAACATACGCTTGAGGCGTAGAACAGGACATTAAAAGATATAAAAAACAACAACAGACTATTTGGCGGCACTCTGTTACTCTTTTCAGGTGATTTCAGACAAACACTTCCCGTTATTCCGCGTTCCACGTACGCTTATGAGATCAACGCGTGCTTGAAATCATGGCCACTACGGCGTAATGTTCAAAAAGTATCGGGTGATTTTTTTGAGGTTAGGATTTTCATGCATTAGTATTTGACAAATCACGCGGGATTTCAGACATGGTGTCAAAGAGAAAGATGCTCAGTATGCTTTGACATTTCATCATGAATAGACTTACTAACGAGCAACGCTTGCAAATCATTGAATTTTATTACCAAAATCAGTGTTCGGTTCGAAATGTGTTTCGCGACAAATTTTGTTCAGCGATGAGGCTCATTTCTGGTTGAATGGCTACGTAAATAAGCAAAATTGCCGCATTTGGAGTGAAGAGCAACCAGAAGCCGTTCAAGAACTGCCCATGCATTCCGAAAAATGCACTGTTTGGTGTGGTTTGTACGCTGGTGGAATCATTGGACCGTATTTTTTCAAAGATGCTGTTGGACGCAACGTTACGGTGAATGGCGATCGCTATCGTTCAATGCTAACAAACTTTTTGTTGCCAAAAATGGAAGAACTGAACTTGGTTGACATGTGGTTTCAACAAGATGGCGCTACATGCCACACAGCTCGCGATTCTATGGCCATTTTGAGGGAAAACTTCGGAGAACAATTCATCTCAAGGAATGGACCGGTAAGTTGGCCACCAAGATCATGCGATTTGACGCCTTTAGACTATTTTTTGTGGGGCTACGTCAAGTCTAAAGTCTACACAAATAAGCCAGCAACTATTCCAGCTTTGGAAGACAACATTTCCGAAGAAATTCGGGCTATTCCGGCCGAAATGCTCGAAAAAGTTACCCAAAATTGGACTTTCCGAATGGACCACCTAAGACGCAGCCGCGGTCAACATTTAAATGAAATTATCTTCAAAAAGTAAATGTCATGGACCAATCTAACGTTTCAAATGAAGAATCGATGAGATTTTGCAAATTTTATGGGTTTTTTTTAAAAAAAGTTCTCAAGCTCTTAAAAAATCACCCGATACAACTGAAAGTAAATAAGCATGTTCAAATGCTTCAAGATTCATCCGCTGAAACATTCCCAAAACAACTGTTAGATATAGGCGACGGAAAAATTACTACAGATGAAACTGAGTGCATAAAATTACCTGTCGATTTCTGCACGATTATTAATTCACAAGATGCTCTCATTGACCAGATATTTCCCGATGTACACATACAATATACAAACCATGCAATTTTAGCAGCAAAAAATGTGGATGCCTACCAGGAGACTTGGTGTCATACAAATCTATTGCTACAGTTTGTAATGCTACCGAAGCTGTAAATTATTAGAATGAGTTTTTGAACTCATTGGATTTACCAGGCATGCCACCGCATAATTTACAGCTGAAGGTTGGATCTCCGGTAGTTGTGCAACGGCACGCGATTAGTAATTAAAAAATTAATGAAAAATGTTATCGAAGCAATAATAGTAAATGGCATATTCCGAAGTGAAAATATATTATTACCGCGAATCCCTATTATACCCACAGATATGCCAATTCAATTCAAACGCCTTCAATTTCCAATTATATTGGCATTTGCAATGACTATCAATAAGTCTCAAGGCCAAACGATGTCTCTCTGCGGCTAAGATTTGAGAACTTCATGTTTTTCACACGGACAATATTGTACGTGGCGTGCTCTCGAGTGGGCAAACCATCCAGTTTTTTTGTATTGGCGAAAGATCTGATCACAAAAAATATGGTACACTATGTTGCATTAAGTGATTGGTATTGTTTTTTTGTAGTTAATGTTTTGTCACCGTTTACAGTACTCTATACCTTTCCCACTTATATACAATATCCTTACACACTTACAATAAGTTAGTTGTTTATTTCTAGCTAAATATTCTCTAGAAATTATTTATATGACAAGACAACGTTTGTCGGGTCAGCTAGTCTATATATATAAAAATGAATTGCTGTTCGTTAGTCTCACTAAAACTCAAGAACGGCTGAACGGATTTATCTTATCTTAGTCTTGAAATGTTCGTGGAGGTCTAGGGAAGGTTTAAAAGGCGAGAAAAAATTGAATAATTTCCGGGAAACCCCTAAAAACAGCCCTTTTCTATTCCCCATACAAACGTTTTCTAGAGTCAATTTGAACTTTATTGCTATTCAATAAAGTTCATATTAAATTATAATCACTCACTTTTGTCCAGAGAGAGACAGATCAAAAAAATAGTCGTATTGCTATGTCAGAATTGCGTTATTTAGTGAGTGACAATGAAGTGGATAGGCTTAGAATGCAACGAGTTAGTGCACATCAAACACAACAACAGCGAGCACGACATAATGAAATTGAGCGAATCCGCAGACGCAGTGCTCTTGTGATTCTTGAACAAGCTGCATTCCACTATGATCCGGCAATTGATTATTGTGCCGACAAATCGGTAACAATTGGGGAAATGAAAATAATTTGTAAATATTGCAAGGCGTTAAAAAAAAATGGTGAATCTACTGGATTATGTTGTGCTGGAGGCAAAAAAAAATGGCTACAATTGGTCCCACCACCAAATCCTTTACGCTCTTTAGTTTCTGGGATTGGAAATGATTCTAAGCACTTCTTGGCCAACATTCAAAAATATAACAACTGTTTCCAGATCCAGATGACATCAATTGGCGCTTCACATATTATACAGGACAATTTCATGCCCACTTTCAAGGTATTATACCAGAATATTTTTTTATAATATTCAAGTTTGTACTAAAATATACATATATATACAGCGTGTAACGGAAGAGGGGATCAACCTTGAAGGAGGAGAATATGCTCATGAAACTCAACAACTTTCCCTAAAGAACATAGGTCGAAATATGAAACAAAAATTTGGCCCTCAAATAGTAAATCAATCAGCTGGTAGTCAGTTTTGTAAGGGAGAGCCAAATTTTTTTTTCATATTTCGACCTATGTTCTTTGGGGAAAGTTGTTGAGTTTCATAAGCACATTCACCTCCTTCAGGGTTGATACCCCCCTTCCGTTACACGCTTTATATATGAAATAATTAATGGCCAAAATTTAAAATATTACAGATACAAGGACAAATTTATCACTTACTGGGGCACTGTTACCACTACCTGATGCAGATCATCAATTTTTACAAATTTATTTTATGGGCAATTCAGATGCGGAAGTTGATAATCGTTGTGCTCACAATCCAACAGTGAAGAGAACCATTGTCCAAGAATTACAAATGATGAACAATTTAGTAAACATGTTCAAAATAGCATTGGATGATGCCATCTGATAGCCATAATATTATCATTCGAGCTGACAAAACACCTACCGGTGAACACACAAGGAGGTTTAATTCACCTACCATTGATGAAGTGGCTGTTGTCATTGTGGGAGAAAATTTACAATCTAGAGATATTGTGCTTCATCGTCGGAATAGTGATTTAAAACGTGTATCTGAAACACACAGGAGCTATGATGGAAATATGATGGAATATCCTTTGATCTTCTGGCAGGGGGAAGATGGATACCATTTAAATATCAAAACGGTAAATGAAGTAACAGGTAAATAAATTGAGCAGGATTAAATACTATTTTTAAATTCAATAAATCTAAGTAACATTTATCATTTTTGATTGCTGGTGCTGAAACCAACAAAAATGTTAGTGCTATGAATTTCTATTCATACAGACTCATGATCCGTCAAGGTGAAATAAATCATATTTTGATGTGTCAACGACTTTTTCATCAGTTTGCAGTTGACATGTATGTGAAAACTACAAAGGAGAGGATGTCTTGATCCCGCGAATACCGATGATTCCAACGGATTTACCATTCGATTTAAAACGCTTACAATTTCCAGTACGTCTGGCCTTTGCGATGACAATAAATAAATCGCAAGGACAGTCTTTAGAAGTTTACGGAATCAACTTGGAGTTTCCCTGTTTCGGGCATGGACGTCGCGTCGGAAAACCGTCATAAAATATATAGTTTATGAGAAAGCTTTAAATTGATTAACAAACTGTATCATAACAGTGTCTGTCTGTTAATAATAATAAAAATTTAAACCTTATAAATAGTAAGTATTTCAGGAAAACTCTGTTTTTTTAAGTAAGCAACATGATGTGTCGAAAATAATTATAAAACTTTATGCTTCCTTAAAAAAATGCTTTTTTATTCAATACGTTTTGTTTGTTTTGAAATTAATTTATACAAAAGTTTAGGTCTTTTATTTATCGATTGAGGAAGTACGAAGTCTGCCGGGTCAGCTAGTTTTGTATAAATATGAAAACTGCTTTTTTTTTATAAATTTAAGTGCTCAAAAGTCAAAACCTGCTATTTAAAATCAATCCTTAAATCAATTGAACACTATCCCTATATACCCTCCTACTTAGAACGAGTTGCTTCGCCGAAGATATTAAGAAACCAATTTTTCAAATACTCCATCATTAATAATTAATTTAATTCAGATTACTATCTTTTTTGATCAAAAACTATTAGAAAACCTAGAAACTATGCAAGTACATATTTGTCAATGGCTCATTGCAGGAAAGTTTGTATTTTTCATACAACTAGCGGCCCGTCCCGGCTTCGCACGGGTAGACATAATGTAAATAGGTACAGATATTTAAGTTATAAGCATGCTAATTAAAACGACCATGAATCACCAAATTAGAAAACTTTTTTTGTCCTTTCATTAATACTCTTCGCAGCGTATTAGATGAAAGACGTTTTATGGTTAATTTTTGTACACCTTCGGTTGGTTTTAATAGGAATTTCGAAAGATTTCTATAGTAATCTAGTACTAAATATAGCCTAAGACTTATGAAACTTACGATTAATAACAAACATTAACATTGACAATCAGTTTATTGTTAATTATAAATTATTTAGACCATTAATCGAAATATAAACTATCCTATATCTCAAGTTAGACCAAATTACACATAAAATGCCAACTTTCATCGAAATCGGTTGACTTGGTGAAGAGTTCACTGGGAACATACATACATATGACACTGGATTTTTATATATTAAGATATTTCTTTAGATCAATAAAATTCAATTTCCAAATTATGTAATAAATTTAATAACCTTTTTTGTTTTCGTTTTTAAAATATTGACAGCCTTAAATTGTGCCATGAATGTTTGTATAAAAACATTGATACACAAAAAGGTCCACTTAGGCGTATACGCACTTTTTTAATGTATTGAAATTGCCGTCCTTTTTTATCTATGCATCGTTTTTTTTAAGTGCTACATTTTTTAAAAGTTATTTATATATCAGTTTTAGGAATTTGTATTTAAATAAATAAAAATAAAATATTTGACACAATTGAAATTCATGGCTTGAAATAATTGTTATATGTATCGAGTTTTTTCAGGTTCAGGGATGCCATCACTTTACTTATTTTTTCTAATTTCAACACACTTTTGTTTATATGTATGCACAATATTTAAAAAAAATGAATGAATAACACACAATTCCGAACTACAAGTTTTCAACTATATATATTATATTATATATAATATTTTTGGTGACTTTTAAATATACGTTTTACATTTGAATTCCGTAAAAATCTAGAACACCGTTCTTGAGAAAATTATAAAGATCAATTTTTTGACCAAAATTACTACCAAAATGTAAAAAATCTGCTGAATATCCGGGTTTGAATTCAATCGACGCAATAATTTAGGCTGTAGGGGCAAGGACTGACAGAAAGACAGATGAATTTGTATTTCTTTTACAAATGCAGTGCTTGTCATATAATTCCTAAATGTGACAAATAAAATTAAAAAAAAGAACTAGCCACAACATAACCACACAAAAACTTTTGGTTCTTAGAATAAAAGTCTTACATTTAATTTAATTCTAGCCAGAATTACTATTATGGCAAATGTTTGTTTTTTTTTTTTCTTGAAACTTTTCAAAATGAGAGACAAAAAAAGGAATGTTTGACATTTGTTGAATAAAAAAACGGTTTTACCAACAAAAAAGTGGTACCTGTGGCTTGATGGTTAGTGCGTTGGGCTGTCATGCCAGAGGTACATTACATTACATTTCACACTACTCAGTACATAAATGTACAGAGTAGAGAACACAGCACCTTGAGCGACTAGACTCTGTAAGGTGATAACAACACAAGACATTAATACAAGACAGAAGGACAGAGGAGAAAGAACAGACAGAAAGAACAGAAAGAAAAACATGACAACAGCACGCGGTAGGTTTCGAGACGGTCCCCCATCTGTCTACTAACCAAACCACGCTCATTGATGCTTGATTTCGGTGATCGATGGGAACCGAAGCTTTATAAGCGACTAGGCCGTTGCCAAACATGCCAGAGGTATTAGATTCAATCCCTGCCTGTGCCATCTAAAGTATTTTTTCAAGGGTACTGCCTCTTGCGAGGAATTGACAAATTCTCTAAGAGTAATTCTTGTCATGAAAAGTGCTTTCTCAAATTTGCCGTTCGTTGAGAGTTGTAGATGCAGATGATTTGGTGATACTGGTATTAGGAAAGTTCACTTCCGTGATTAGTGAGATTACGGAGATGGCATTGCTAAAAGTAAGCAACTGGGCTACAAGCTGTGGCCTGGGTGTCAATAAAAGGAAAACTGAACTGATGCTCTTTACTACGAAAACAAAAGCACCACCCTTCACCCTCCCCCGCCTCAACGGTGAAACTCTTTCCTTGTCTTCCAGCGCTAGATATTTGGGAGTAATACTTGACCCAAAGTTAAACTGGAAACTTAATATCGAAGAAAGGGTCAAGAAAGCCAGCATAGCTTTCTATGCCTGCAGTAAAACCTTTGGCAAAAAGTGGGGTTTGCAATCGAAGATAATCTTGTGGACGTATACAGCCGTGGTCCGTCCAATCTTGTCCTATGGTTCGATTGTTTGGTGGCCCGCGCTTAGCAAAGCCTACAATATAACGAAACTAAAAAAGGTTCAGAGAACAGCTAGTGTTGGCTCCACGGGAGCTTTGCGCTCATGTCCATCGGACGCCCTAAACGTTTTTCTCTACCTCTTACCAATAGACCTGCATATCAAATACTTAGTATCTTGCAGCGAGTTAAGACTTAGGGAATTGAATAGTTGGTATTCTAGGCCCTATGGTCATAGTGATATTACTAATCTCATCCCAGCGGACATCTTTTCGACAGAAACCGACTACTGCACCCCTACTGTGGACCTCAGTGCGGATTTTAAAGTTATCATGCCATCTCGAAATGAATGGGATGATGACTTAGTGACTTAGAGGCTTCGACACAACTATTTTCACTGACGGCTCGAAGATGGAGTGTGGGGTAAGTGCAGGAATTTTCTCCGAGTCTTTAAATGTCTCCAAGTCTTTGCGACTTCCTGACTTTGCTAGTGTTTTTCAAGCTGAACTACTAGCAATCAAGGAAGCATGCAAGTTACTAAAATTAGATCCAAATCAAAACCGAAATACAGCTATTTTTTCAGACAGTCAGGCGGCTATTCAAGCGATTGGCTCGTCCACTTCATCCTCCAAACTGGTTCAACAATGCCGAAGTGAGTTAGCGGGCATGAACATTGGACTCAGGGTCAATTTCATCTAGATTCTGGGTCATAGAGGCTTTGAGGGCAATGAACGAGCTGACGAGCTGGCTAGGCAAGGATCAGCCCTTCATAGCTCACTCTCGGAAAGAGTCAACATTCCTCTTGGTGCTATGAAGGGCAAGATCTTCTCAATCTTCCTCGCTGAATCAAACCTCGGGTGGAACAGCCTAACCAACTGTATCATATCTAGAAGGATATGGCCCACCTACAACAAATCCCGCACTAATAATCTTATTTGCAGACCCAGGCAAGACATAGCCAGGGTCGTTGCTACATGCACCGGACACTGGCTTGTTGGAGAACACACATCTAAGCTGGGCATCCCCCACAATACTTTCTGTCGTAGTTGTGAGGACCAGCGAAAAAAAGAAACTGTTCTTCACTTCTTATGCAAGTGTCCTGCCCTAGCCAATACGAGAGCCACAATATTGAGAAAGTCCTTCTTCAACGACCTCAATGAGCTCTCAGAACTGGAGATCAAAGATTTGATCTCCGGCGCAACTCAGCGCTAATTGTGTCACCGAGCTAGACTGCTCGTGGCCACTATTTCTACTACTACTACTACTACTGAGAGTTGTAAGTCACTAGGCCCTAGTTCCCAACGGACTGTTGCGCCACCTAATTTATTTATTTATCACCAACAAAAATAAAAGCGAACAAAATTGGATGACGCCAAAGTCAATCGGAGAAAAAAAATATAGAGTTAACAATGTCTAAGCCATTGCAATTAATTCATGAAGTTACATTTTTGACAGACGTAAAAGTCAATTGGACCCTTTAATTACAATTAGAACAACTGATTTTTGAAAGCTCAGAACCACACAAGCACATGATTTGTTGTTTTTCAAAACAAGTGAAGGCTAACAAAGAACACTGATCAACAAGGTTTTTTAAATATCAATGAAATAATACTTTTTCTAAGATTTTTGATGATCCATAAACGAATCCGACTTCAAAATCACACAATCAAAATTTTTAAAAAAAAAATCATATTATACGGTAAGAAGCAAGCTCATTTTTTTTAATAAAATGTGCTGTGGTTTTTCCAATCCGTAATCCCATGTATAACATTTAGTTTAAATATTTACGGTATTTTATAAAATTCAGCTTTATCCAGAAATGAAACACTAAACAATATATGCTAAAACGGTCGTTGACAAAAAAAGCAAAAATAGCTTAAAAGTAATTTTCGGTTTTTTAAGTAGGGTAATCACATCAAGTGTTCAGCAAAATTTCAAGAACATAAAAATAGCATTAAAATCATATATTTTCAAAATCTGGTCGTAATCAAAGTTCAAATTCAACTTAAGTACAGAAACGAACCCAAAAAAAAAACAATTTTCCTCAGCCATAACCTTGAAAGCAATTCTAATCTTTTCAAAAAATTATAAAGAGTCATTTGAAGATTCATTGCTAATGCGTATTTTTGGAAAACAAGTGAGATATGAAAAATATTTAAATTTTATCATAAAGGTAAGAATTCGTAGTTTGCAAGATCATCATAAAATGTTTTAGTTAGCACTATGGCTTTTTTTACCTTAGTTTTACACCATATTATGAATTTTTACATTTTTAAAGAGGTATATCTTAAAATCCTGAGATCATGGCAAAAATATGCAATCAGATTAAAATTCAGATAAAAAAAATTATTTTGAAAATTATTCTTTCGTTCGTAAGGCATGATTTTTATTAATCAATTGTTTCTACTTAAGAATAGTTTAAAAATGTATTTTATAGCATGGCTTGGTTCGTCTGACAGAAAAAAAATTAAATTGTTAATTTTTGTAAGCAAACTGAGTTTTTTTAAAATAAAGACTAATATATGTAGGTACCTACTTCAAAAATTGACGAATTATTTTTGTATGAAAATCTTTTTTAAAAAAGTTAAATAATAAAAATCTTTAATTTTACAATTTTAAAATTTGATTTGAAAATGAAGAACATATTTTTTTTTTCAGATCAAATTTAGTTGATTTTGGCAACACTGGGTACAAAACACGCTGGCATAACGCTCTCATTCTCATCACGGAACTATTTTCTGCAGAACCCAAACCAAATTATTGCGTAATCTATTCCGACCTGAGCACACTTTGCTGCTCAACTACTGCTGGACGCAAATGTTTGTTTATGTACACAGCCGTAACCAGTCGTCGAGCAGAGCGAGCGTTTCTATACGTACCTACATTTTCATACAGCTTTTTGTTAGCTTAGCAGGTTGGGTAGGGGGGTTGGAGTGGCAACGATGATGGCGTCAGAGACAGCAGCGGTGCGGTTGAACATTCGAGGAGGTGCTCTGCTCATGTTTACTTTTTTTTCTACCCACTTCAACATTACTCTCAACTCACCCATATCGCATAGAGTAAGGGTTGGTAGGTGAGGCGTGAGGTTTGTATGTTGAACCAAGGGATGGCAGAGAGAATTATTTTGTTTATCTAGTTGATGACGGAATTGAAATTAAAATGAAAAAAAAAATCATAAGGGTTGGGATTGTTTTTTTTTTTTCTGCAAAAAATTTCATGCTCGCATGAAAATTGCATCAAGTATTCCCTTGTGTTTGAATGAATAAACAATAAAAAAAAATAGCAATAGTTTTATTTTGTTTTTATTTATAGATACATAGTTTATTATTATACCTTTTTGTCCCTCGCCAAATAAAAGTCAACAACAAATATTTTTTGTTTGCTCATGTAATTAATTTAGCGTTACTGTGAGAGGGAGCAAAATCGTAGGTAAGCTATGGTAGGTAGGTTATATTGGGTGCAAAAGCAATATTAATATCTTCAGTGTTGATAAAGGCCCTAATAAAATTTTCCGATAAGTGGAATGTGCAATTTTTGGATAATTTGATTGTTTGGAGGCAGCAGCTATTATCGTGTTGTGGTAATAAGGGAAATGGGAAGGGTTGTTCGGAACGAAGTGTTATGAACAATACGGCTCATTAACTTCCCATAGGAAGTTATTGTAATGGGTCCGATTTGTCAAATTGAAAATTTTGACATTTCTCGACGTTTCAAGGTCCCTAGAGTCGAAATAAAAGATTTTTAGAAAGATGTCTGTGTGTGCGTGTGTACGAACGTTCGTACGTCCGTACGTCCGTATGTCCGTATGTCCGTATGTCCGTACGTCCGTACGTTCGCGACGTTTTCTTCGTCGTCCATAGCTCAAGAACAAGAAGAGATATCGACTTCAAATAAATTTTGTTATACAGATAATAATGCAGAAAGGGCTCTCAAGAAAATTGCGTGGGTGGTTTTTTTTACCATAGCAGTTTAAAAAAAAGGTGAACATTTTGGTTAACCCTAAATATCTCATGAACCAATTACGCTAGAGACTTGAATTAAATTTTATATTATATATTGTAACGTGATACAAAACAATTATATTTTTGGAAAAAATCTAATTACCTAACGGTTTTTTTATAAATCAAATAAAAAAAAAATTTGTCACCTCGAAAATTTTACGACTAAAATATGATTTCATCTCCAAAACAATTTTGTGCAACGAAGAATAATGTTTTTGACATCTAATAAAATTTTGGGAAAAATCTAATTGACAGTTTTTTTTTATAAAAAATAAAAACCTAAAAAAATCATTACTCAAAGTTGGTAAAAATTGAATTTCGACTCAAATATCTTTTTAAAAACTTGAGATTAAGACTTCTAACTTATTTTATCTAATAAGAACTATTGTTTTCAACATTCTGAAAAATGTTGAGAAAAATCTAATTGACAGTTTTTTTACAAAAAATAAAACCTAAACAAAAAAATTAATAAAAGTTGGTAAATTGATTTTCGACTCAAATATCTTTTCAAAAATTTGAGATAATGGCTTCTAACTAATTTTAACTTATAAGAAATATTGTTTTCAATATTCGATAAAATTTTGAGAATAAACGAATTTACAGTTTTTTTTTACAAAAAATAAAAACCTAAAAAAACATTATTCAAAGTTGGTAAAAATTGAATTTCGACCCAAATATCTTTTTTAAAACTTGAGATTAAGACTTCAAACTTATTTTAGTTTTCAGTTTCAGTTTCAGTTTATTGTTATAATTACTCAGTAAGATACAATATCTTTTAATTTAGAGCAAATATCAGTACGTAGTACTTTCTATAGAATATAAAATATTATATGTTGCATAAATTGACAATTCATTTCATATTAAGTAAATAATTAGTTAATTAATTGATAATTTAAAGGAAATACAAATTGAATATCAAAATAAATTCTAAGAAAGGAAAAATAAAAATAAAAAGAAAGTTCAAGATTATGACACAATCATCAGCACCACCGCCACCATCATCAACCACCATCAAAATCATCACCATCATTACCTTAGCCCCTAAATAATACATCAAGTCGCTTTATAAAATTCTTTTAACAATTTACTAAATTGAGTAGTGCAGATTACCATTTTTAAATGAGTTGGGAGAGAGTTCCATAGTCGAACAGCATGGACATAAAACTGGCGCTCAGATACAAGATATGAGAAGCGAAGTGGAATAAGATTTCCAGACCTATGAGATCGAGGGAATTGAATTCTGTTAAAAAGATATTCAGGTTGGCGACTTTGTATGATATTATGCAACAAGGTTAAAGTTTTGCATTTGAAGAGATTTTCGAGCGTCATATCATACATTGACTTCGAATAACTAGATATGTGCTCACTCTTTCTTATTCCGAAGACATATCGTGCTATACTATTAAAAGCTACATTAAGTCTATTCTTATGTGCATAGTCACAATTGCAATAGATTTCGCAACAAAAAAGTAAAATAGGAACTAACAACGTCTTCGCCAATATCATTCGCGTTCTCAGCGGAGTTATAGGGTGGGAAGCCCAGAGTAATCGTAGACCTCCATATACCTTTCCTAAAGTGAGTCTTATATGATTATTCCAGGTCAGAGTACGATTAAATGAAGTCCTAGGTTTTTTGCAGAGTCGACAAACTCAATCGGGGTATTGCTCATGTAAACCTCCGTTTTGTCTCCGACCCTCTTCCTCATTTTTATAAATGATCTCCTGTCTGCCACTTCTAATCCAATACATTGTTTCGCTGACGATAGCACTCTTAGCTTTTCATATTCGTTTCCAGACTCACAACCCTCCTCTTCGGATGTGGAACTGCAACGGCAAAATATGATTAGCTCATTAAATTCCGACCTACACAGCATTGTACAATGGGGAATAAAAAATCGTGTGGAATTTAATGCTTCGAAAACGCAATGCTGTCTTGCATCGTTAAAGCGAGATAAACCCTCTTTGCCACTATCAATGAGTGGCACTTGCATCAACGAAACGGAAAATCTCGACATCCTCGGAATGTGCATCAGCAACCACCTTTTGTGGAGCGATCACATACGCGATGTTGCCAAAAATGCCGCAAGATGTCTAGGTTTTTTGAGACGTTGCAAGAAATTTTTCTCTCCGTCTGATCTGGCTACAATCTACAAAACCTATATACGTCCGAAACTTGAATATAACTCTCATCTCTGGGCTGGTGCTCCAGTAACTTATTTAAGCCTCTTGGACAGTATTCAAAAAAGAGCTTTTAAAATGATTGGTGACATTAACATCATCAACTCGTTTACGTCACTCGAATATCGACGCAAGGTTTCTTGCCTCACCCTTTTTTACCGTTATTTTAACGGACTTTGCTCTAGTGAAATAGCCAGTTGCATTCCTCCCCTTAAACAATTTAACCGTAATACCCGCGCTTCTAGGAATGCCCATCAGTTTACCCTTGAGCCCAACTTCGGCCGTACTATGAAGTACAGAGATTCTTTTTTTAGCCGTACTACGCGAATGTGCAACGCCTTGCCACGCTCTATCTTTCCCTGTCATTGCAATGTTCAGAAATTTAAAATCAATGTACACCGACACCTCCTATCCAACCCTTCCCTCTTTTCCTAATGCTCACACTGTGTCTTTGGCATATTAAAGGTATACAAAACCCTTTTAGTGTTCGCTAATTATAAAAAAAAAAAAAAAAAAAAACCACAGGGAAATAAGATGTATCTATGAGTGTTCTTGATATAACAATGCATTTTGATTTTTTGGCATTCAGACAAAGATCATTTTGCTGAGACCATATTGCAATTTTTTGCAGATCATTATTTATTTCATAAATACCATTCTCAAGCATTCCAATAGGAAAACTGTTGTATAACTGTACATCGTCTGCGTACATGTGCACAGAGGACTTTAGGGGACAGGTAGAAAGATCGTTAATGTACATTGAGAAGAGCAAGGGACCCAGAATAGAACCCTGGGGAACACCTCTATGCACTGGAAGAGGAGAAGACAATATATTGTTTACAAAAACAGATTGCGATCTTTTAGATAGGTATGAGTAAATTAATTTAGCTGATGACGATGAAAAATTAAATTTGTTAAGGAGCTTTATGCATAATATATTTTTATTTACCGTATCAAAAGCTTTTGAAAAATCTAAAAGAGTAAGTATGGTTACTTTGTCATTATCAACTGCGCTTCTTATTCCTTCAGTAACGTCAATTAGAGCTGTTGTACAGCTATGCTTAGCTCTAAAACCAGACTGATAAGAGGAAATCAGTTTATGTTCGGATAAAAAACAGCGTATTTGTTTGTTCATGATTTTTTCCAAGACTTTCGAGAGAAAAGGTAAGATTGCAATTGGTCGAAATTCATCACAATTCCGATTTTTTGGTATTGGAATGACCTTAGCATGTTTCCAGGCTGATGGAAACGTGCATGTCATAAAAATACTGTTAAATAAATGAGTAATATATTTAAGTATATAAGGTAAAATTGCTTTGAGAAAAGCTGGATTCATGCCATCAATCCCCTCACTGTTGGATTTTATTGCTATAAAACTTTCAAGTACATCTGTTTCCTCAACAACCGAGAAATTAAACTTTGACATTTGATTGTCAACCGAAACAAAATTCATTTCGCTCTCATCAACTATATAGCTGCGACCTAAACTATTTAGTTCAGTGAAATTTTTGTTTAGGACTTCGCCGTCAACGTTAGATAAGTTATTGTTATTCTTACTACCTACTCCAATATCTTTGAGATTTTTCCAGAGTTTATCTTTTGCTAAACTAGGATCAAGTTTAGGAGCGTAAAAAAGCTTTTTAGATTCTCGTATAGCACAAACTACTCTATTTCTTAACCTTTTGTAACTATTATGCAATGCATCAAGCTTAAATATTTTCCATCGTCTGTATGCCATATCCCGTTCTCGGATGAGTTTAACTATGTTGTTATTTAACCGATACTGAGTCTTGTTTTGGTGTAGTACTGTCTTAAGCGGAACATGCAGATCGTAGAGATAGTTAATATTCATATGCAGAAAAGATAACTGGTCATCTACCGATTGTAGATAGTAAATTTGACACTAATCAATTAAACCCAAATCAATTTCTAACTGATGTTTATTACAATTTTTGAAATCTCGGAAAGTAAAATAAGAAGGAGAACAATCTGGCGAGTATTCGAAAGTCAGGTAAATAAGATCGTGCTTGGAAAAAGCTGAGGCAGAAAGTTGGCTGTAGAGAAGAACTTTACTTAAATGGCTTACAAAAAACATGTCTAAGAGGGTACTATTGTTTTTAGTGAAATGTGTCGGTGTTGAAACATTTACTGGAAACAAACTCAGTGATCTCATATTATCAGTCAACTCTGTGGTTTGAAGTACATTATTGTTGAAATCTCCAGCGACTATAAGAAAAGGTGAAACAAATGATAAGTCATCAAGAACAGAAAAAAGTGGAGACAAACTGATATTCTGATGAGGACTATATACTGAACCTATCAATAATTTAATATCATCATGAGATCTAACTTCGATGAATAGGTACTCAATTTCACTACCAGGTGGAGCCTACGGATAAGTTTGCAGAATAAACCTCTGCGTGTAAAAATTGCTACACCACCTCCAACTCGGCCTACTCTGTCACATCGGAAAACATCAAACCCGTCGACCTGACAAACAGAGTTATGAGAAAACCAGGTTTCACTAACACATACCACATCGACGCCAGAGTTGATAAATAAATGCTGAAATTCGTCTAGTTTAGGACCTAAGCTCTGTGAATTGATGTGGCACACTTTTAAACCCTTTCGTTGCTCACCTAAAACCCGAATCATGGAACGTGTATTATGAGCATGTTCGATCATGGAAACTCTATTTTGACCATTTATTTCAGTCATTTAACTTATTTTAATTTGTTGATAAGGACACAATATGGTCCAATGGCATAAGCCATATTATAAAATGACAAACTGCAGAAGCTCTTGAGGTTGAAGACGTATTAAATAAAACAACATGATATACAACATTTAAAAATAGAAACAAAATAAAGAGAAGTAAAGATCCCGATGACGATGACGACGACCATGGCGATGATGATGCAAATGTTTCAAAAATCATAGAACAAGAAAAGAGAAAGAAAATTAAAAAGAAGAAAAAAGAATATATATTTATATAATAATAATAATAATAATAAGAAATGCGAATTTATGTTGATCAGCTAATCTAATAAGAACTATTATTTTCAACATTGTGAAAAATGTTGAGAAAAATCTAATAGACAGTTTTTTTACAAAAAATAAAAACCCAAAAAAAATTAATAAAATTTGGTAAAAATTGATTTTCGACTCAAATATCTTTTCAAAACATTGAGATATTGGCTTCAAACTACTTTTATCTTAGAAAAAATATTGTTGTCAACATTCAGTAAAATTTTGAAAAAATCGAATTGACAGTTTTTTTACAAAAAAATAAAAACCGAAAAAAAAAAATTTAACAAAAGTTAATAAAAATTGATTTTCGACTCAAATATCTTTTCAAAAATTTGAGATAATGGCTTTCTAACTAATTTTAGCTTATAAGAAATATTGTTTTAAACATTCGATAAAATTTTGAGAAAAATCGAATTGACAGTTTTTTTTTTACAAAAAATAAAAACCTAAAAAAAAAAACAATACTAAAACTTGGTAAAAATTTACTTTCGACTCAAAAAGCTTTTCAAAAATTACAAATATTGGCTTCAAACTAATTTCATTGCACAGAAAATATTGTTTTCGATATTCAGTAATTTTTTTATAAAAATCCCACAGTCCGTTTTTTTATAAAAAAATAAAATCTACAAAAAATAAATACGCAAATTTGATAAAAATTGATGCATATAGACAAACTTTTAAGCAAGACAAATTGACAGACGGGATGGGAAGTTATCAGTGTGGGTCGCATCCCAGCCTCTTTTTTGAATTTAAGATGAACTCTTTTGGTTTCCTTAATGTTTCTTTACCTTTTGCATGTTTTAGAAAATCTGGCATGGACCATAGAACTCGATTTATTTACCAACAATAACTGCATTTAATGTGTTCAGTGAATTTTGAATCAGAGCAAAACTGAAACATCCAAGAGTCCTTGAAGCTATTGTACCATAATAAGGAACACCATCACTTTCTTTGTGCTGCCAAATGGAATAATCACTGGAAAGCATTTACATAAAGAGAAAGTAATTGTTTGGTATTTCAAGAGGTTAAGGAAAAGACACCATTTTCAGAGTACATCAGCAAGCAGTAAAGATGACAATATCACACTTGGCACGAGGACAAGGTCCATGGATGGCTTAATGTCTGTTACACAATGTTATGTAGATACAAATCGTGCAAATTATTTTTGTTCTAAGTTGAATCACTTCTTTGGAGAATATCAATTGAACTGGTATTTAATTTTTTGTATGAATAAAAACGAATTAAAATAGGGAATTTTAACTCTAATATTAATATTTGATTCAAGGCTTATTTTGATCCATCAACTGAGGTTTTGGTATATGGGTGATTATACATAAGTTGGGTAACTCGATGTCATCAACCAATATATACAAAGTCTGATTATATTTTATTGAGATTGCAATTTATTTTAAAACAATGGAAAGACCTTTATTTAGTCATCCAATTTCAGTTCTTCATTTTGAATACAAGTTATTAAAAAAACACAATTAGTTCTTAAAACGTCAGTCCTCTGGCATGTCACAACCCTGAAAACCAACCATTAAGTGACTGTCTATTAAACATTATCATTGATTTGAGAAAACTTATTAAATTAATACAATCTGCGATGTATATAGTTTAATATATACTACAACTTTCATAATGCAGTGTTCTCCACTTTATTTAAAAAAATAAGAAATTTTGTGTTCTGTTTTATTCGTCAGTTTCTTGTGTGTTATTTAAATTTAAAATTCGTGCGAAATATCGCCGACTCAACGTCAAATCCCATTTTGAATTTTAATGTTGGTAATAAAGTTAGTTGCGGGTCGCACAATTTGACGGCCACCATAACTGTACCAGAGTTTGGGTTATGTTTGTTGTCTATACACGTGCTTAGCCAGTCAACACGTCAGTTTTATGGTGAGTAGTTATTTTTTTGTTAATACAAAGTTTATTTTTATTTATTCGTATTAGACTTTGATTTGTTAAAATGTAGTTTGTTGATATTTGAAATTACAAAAAAAAAAAACATTAGTCCAGATTATAATCTCAAATTTCGTCTTTTTCGTCAGTAGTGTGGCGTCAGTTCTGTGTCAGGTAAATTGTTATTGTTCTTCATTTCTTGATCATTAGTACTTTTAAGATGAATATTGTTAGATTTTGTTTGTTGATTACTTTGAAATATTTAGTAAAACTATGTAAAAGTAGTAAAAGATAAGTGAATAACGTTACGTTAAATGTCAAAAGTCTGTTTTGAAAACTGATGTAGTATTTTTTCCTAGTATTACATATTAATAATTATTTTTAATTATAACTAAGTAATTTTAAGTGATCATTATTAAATCCTAAGAGATTTTTACTAATTTGTATTAAATTTCATTATAATACTTTCAAAACTGTGTACTCGTCAGTCCTCTGGCAGTCAAATTCTAAAATTTTTAAATATGTATCTTACAATGTATTCAAAAAAGTGACTGGCCCGATTGGGAACAATATATTAATTAGATTAGCTATCATATACACCCGAATTTATAGAAGTTTGATTTAAAAACTATTGTAAACAAAATATCCTCAAAGGTTACCCAACTTTTGTATAATCACCCATTATATATTTGATATTGAATTTTATTCGTTCCAGTTAATTGGAACTTTAATCTACAATTGAAACAAAGTATTGATAAATAATCAACAAATAATAAATGAAATAAGAACTTTCTAATTGTTTTTAAAAATAAGACGCCCTTTTGAGTTCTTTATAAAGACACAATAAAGACATTTTCCAACTTGAGTCAAGTTTTTCTTGTAACAAAATTAATTATATTATAAATTGTTTTTAAAAAGTTCGTGAAAATGGTATGCTAGTAGACCAACATGAAAGATCTTAGTTATCATTAGGTGCGCTGATGCAAGAATGCCAAGTACCTACAATATTTGTTAATTAAAGTTAAATAATGGTATTTAATTGTTCTTAAATTGAAGAAATGGAAACACGTTGTTTTTACGGAAGATCCGATTTTGTGAATCCCATTCCTGGAGATGGAGCGCAGAGTAGGCAATGAAATGATAAACAAAAAAAACCTAAAAAATCAAGTTTCCTTCAGAAAGTGACATATTCCTGCGTACGTCAAGGAAAACTTCATATTTTTGGTATCTGCTGATCTACCAGAATCAGTAAAAGTCCTAAATAGCCCTTCAGAATTTTTTAAATTCCTGTTTTCTGATGAGATAATGAACCTGATAATTGACGAATCAAATAAAAAAGCATTCCAGGATAATATAAACAATACGGTCAGCATCACAAGAAATAAAATAGAGCAATTCATCGGAATGGTAACGTTTATGTCTTGTTGCCGACTTCCATCTTCAAGGTATAACTGGAATAAAACTGTAGGACAACCGTTCATTTACAAAAATTGGATTTCATTTGAAAAAAATTAAAAGCTTTATTCATTTCAACGACAATGATAATTTCATTCCAAGAAGGGAATGGGCAAGAAGAACACGACGAATTGTTCAATATAAGGCCACTTTTGGATAAAATACGAAAACGGTTGCTATTGATCCCAAAAGAAGAGTTTCTCGCCGTTGATGAAGAAATCAACAAATCATACCAACAAAATTGTGCCATGAACTGAAGCAGTACAATCCAGCCAAGACGCAAAAATGGAACTATAAGAATAAAGTTCTTAGTGGAATTTCTGGATTAAGCTACAATTTTGACTTGTTTGCTGGACACCAGAGCAATACATTTCCTGATGGAGCTCCAGATCTGGGAATTAGTGGACATTTCGTCACCAGATAAACATCTACTGTGGCCAAAAATGTCAAATGCACAAACTTACAAGTGTATTTATTTAAAAATGGAATTTTGCCTTTGGGGACCGTAACGCTCAACCACGTACCGAACTCGAAAATCCTGAACAATAAATTGATAAAGGAATAAATTGATGATGGAAGCATGGTCGAAAAAGTGGCAACTGTTGATGGAGTTCAGCTAAGTTTGGTGTCGTGGATCGATAACAAAATGGTTACTCTGATGGCAACATATGTGGGAATGAATCTAGTAACAGAAACGTTGTTATTCACGAAAGGATAAAGCATATAAAATTCTTCCTGCTCCACAAGCTGTTGATGTGTACAACAAGTACATGGGTGGAGTAGACCTTCTTCATTCGATGCTGGGCTTATATCGTATACACTTAACTTCGAAGAAGTGGTATAAGCGATTATTTTTTCACATGATAGATTTATGCATAGTGAATGCATGGATTCTATGGCGTCGTCAACATGAATTTAACCTACCTTTCTTTCGATTTCAAACTTGAGATAACCGAGCATTTAGGCAAAGCTGAAAGGAAAGCACTAAAACTCCGTGGACGACCGACGTGCAACTCCAACTTTATCTGCCACCGATCTTAAAAAGCGGGTCGGATCACCTGCAGGAACAAGACCAAAGAGAAAGCGTCCTGAAAGGCATCAAGACTATCTTCTTCTTTCAGTTCGTTTCGACAATATGGGTCATTTACCACAAATTAAAAAAAAAAAAACAGATAAAGTTGCCAAAACGATTACTCCTCCATTCTTTTACCTATTGCCCGAAATGTAAAGCTCATTTATGTTACAATAAAAAAGAAATTGTTTTTTCTAAATTTCATGGAGCTCAAACTAACGAGGGTGAGCTTTTTTTGACTCAATAAATTTGTATTATTTTTATATTGATCTTTTAATTTTTATTTGTGTTCTTTTAACCAATTTTAGGGAAATGTTAAAGTTGTAAAACGTTTAATGCATACGAAGCCAAATTGGGTTTCTCTACTTAAAAGTTTTAACAAATTAACTTTTTTTTAATTTTTCACTAAACAGGTCTTATAATGATCTTATTAAGTAATTAAAAGCCTATTAAATTTTTTTTCTTTGTTGGAAATAATTCATGCGGTAAAGGGTTAAACAGCTCAATAAAGTAGTATTCTGTTCTAATATCTGGAATTGAGCAAATCAACTCAACAGCTTGAACGGGGCAACGATTTTTTGACAAGGTACATTTTCATCATTCGGTAATTACTTTGGAAAACATTTTGGGCTCCACACAGATTAAAAGTTTCACGAGGATTGTTTACTAGTGGTATCATTTGATCATTTTTCATCTACAATGAAGCTGAGAAAAACGTTTCGATCAATGTTAAAAGATATTGCAGACAACCTCTAGTCCCCCCCTCCTATCTTTTGTTTGCTCACACCTAATCTTTTTCTAATATTGAAAAACCAGTTGATAGTTTGTATGCAATTTTTAATACTTGTTCGGTACAAAATATTTCTTTAAAGAAACCCAACAATTCAAGCTTCAACCATCCTTGCTATAGGTACAAGACCTGAGTACACTGAGCAGCAGAAAAAATAAAGAATTTAAAACTTATGTATCTCAAGACTTTTATCTCTAACTAACTTCTCTTTTTATATTAAATTTGTTGACAAATTTAAAACTCAAAATCTACAAATCTGTTCACATTCTCAAAAAAATGCTCAAACTCTTAAGAACAAGGATATACTCGTAAAGTTGACACTGACATTTCTAAAGCTTTGGACCAATTTAGCCACAAAATTATTTTATTCATACTTACAACTTTTTCTTAGCTAATAGATACTACCAAGTAAAATTTAGAAGTTGTCTTTCTAAACCTTTTGTTATTTAATGGGTTATAAAGTATCAATTTCTTCTTCAAAAGCCCTTTTTGAAACATGAACGGAATTATACAGGGTTATCCATTTTTCGGTTTCAAAAGTAAATGTAAACAAAACACATATAAAATATTTTTGTTCCGGGTATTTATTTTTTGTTATATAATTCGCTCGAGTTGTGGCAACGGAACCGTCACATATTCTCCAAGTCGTATCGTTATATCAACCGAATTGACGGTGACAGTCGTTCCATCGTCTTTTTCGAAGAATTAAGGTAAGGCGACATTAACACCGACTTCTCAGAAGGAAAAAAAGAGGGCATGAGAAGCGTGCGGTCAAAGATGTTGAGAGGTTTAAAAGCAGCAATGAAGTTCGAAAGTTTTATGAACAGGTGAAACGAAATTTACAGGTACATAAACCTAGAACCGAAGGCTGCAAAGACGAAAGTGGAAACATGATAGTGGAACCGTAGTCAATGCTGAGGATATGGAAGGACCACTTCTGCAGACTGTATAACGGCGACGACGAACCGAATTCCGCTGTCAGGCAGGATGATCCATTCAACATAGACGACGAAAGCCAACAATCCCGTCCCCCCGACTTAGACGAAGTAAAGGTTGCTATATTTAAGCTGAAGTCTAACAAAGCCGCTGGAGCAGATGGCTTGAATGCCGAGTTCTTTAAAGCAGCTGGAGATAAGTTGGTTAGGAGCATGCACCAACTTATCTGTAAGATATGGTCGGAAGAAAGCATGCCCGATGAATGGAACCTCAGTATTGTTTGCCTGATCCTGAAAAAAGGAGACCTTCTAAACTTCACCAACTAAAGAGGAATCAGTCTACTTAACATTGCTTATAAGATCTTCTCTGCCGTAATATGTGAACGTCTAAAGCCCATCGTCAACAACCTGATAGGTCCTTATCAGTGTGGTTTTAGACCAGAAAAGTCCACAGTCGAACAAATATTCACATCGCGGCAGATCCTGGAAAAAACCCAAGAACACTAAATCGACACCCACCATCTTTTCATCGATTTCAAGGCCGCATATGACAGTATCTACAGGGACGAACTGTATAGAGCCATGTCTAGTTTTGGCATCCCTGCCAAACTCGTCCGTTTGTGCAGGATGACCATGGAGAATTCACGCTGCTCCATAAAGGTTGGAAACAACTTAACTGAACCTTTCGATGTCAAAAAAGGTTTTAGACAAGGTGATGCACTGTCATGTGATTTTTTTTAACATCGTACTTTAAAGAATAGTGCAAATGCAAAGCTCAAACGTCAACACTAGAGGCACTATCTTTCAAAAGTCTTTCCAATTACTAGCATATGCTGATGACATTGACATAATCGGAAGAACTCAGCGTGATGTCAATTGGGCTTTTGTGAGTATTTAGGCAGAGGAGGCAAAAATGGGTTTAACGGTTAATGAGGGCAAAACAAAGTACATGCTGTCGTCAAGAAAGGACCTACAACACCGAAGCGACGTCTTGGTCAAAACGTCACCATCGACAGACGTAACTTTGAGGTAATCAAGGACTTCGTCTACCTAGGCTCCGCTGTAAACGCAGAAAACAACACCAGCGCTGAGATCAAACGAAGAATAACTCTAACTCTTACTAACCGCTGTTTCTTTGGGCTAAGAAAGCAATTGAGTAGCAAAGCCTTCTCTCGAGGGACCAGAGTGTCGCTATATAAAACTCTCATCATCCCCGTTCTGCTATACGGTGTAGAAGCATGGACTATGACAAAAGCGGATGAAAGCACCTTGAGTCGTTTCGAGAGAAAAGTTCTTTGTGTGATCTATAGTCCCGTATGCATAGAAGAGGAGTGGAGGAGAAGATGGAACAACGAGCTGTACGGCCTGTACAGCGACGTAGACTTAGCCAGAAGGGTAAAAGTCTAACGACTAAGATGGCTGGGTCACGTAGAGCGCATGGACACCAATGCTCCGGCCCGGAAAGTCTTCGAATTCACACCCACAGGACAGCGCAGTAGAGAAAGACCGCGAATCAGGTGGCGCGGACAAGTGGAAAGTGACCTCACCCAACTTGGAGCGCGAAACTGGAGAGATCTAGCCAGCGACCGAGCTAGATGGAGAAGTTTTTTGGTGGGGGAGGCCCTAGTTCACACAGGACTGTAGCGCCACCTTAAGTAAGTAAGTAAATAAGGTTCAATCACACCTCCGGACCAAAAAAGAGCGCACCAAAAAGTGACTTTTTGTGGATGTAATGGCCTCTCTTCAATTACTTGATGATTCTTAGAACCCCAAATTTGTTTATTTACATACCCAACGAGTGAGAAATGTGCTTCGTAGCTGAAGAAAATTTTGTTGGAAAATTCGCAGTCCACCGTTTGTTGTTCAAGCACCCATTCGACGTATCAACGACGTTGTGAATGGTCAGCTGGCTTCAGTTGTTGTGTGAGCTGGACTTAATATGGATATATGTAGGTGTAGATCCAAATGCAAAATACGACATAATGTGCCGTAAGACAGTCCTAATTCCTGAGAAGAACAAGTAATCGATACATTCTGGTCTTCGGCAACACTTTCACATTCACTTACAGCAGCGATATATTCGGGGGTACGTAACCAATCCAGTTTCTTCAAACTTCTTTACATTTTGTCAATTGCTTTCATTGTTGGACGATTATTTAAACCATAATCTTCTCTTAAAGCACGACAGACACATGTCTGTGGCAGAATCACCATTTTTGTAGTAGGTTTTAACAATTTGTATGCTTTGGTTTTTTTTTTTTTTTGCCTGGCAAAAATTCCTCGTTTCAAACCCTCCTAGTTGGTGCCGGGCGGTAATGATCACCACAGTTGTCTTGTATGTTGTCAAGATGGGGATCAGCTAAGGTCAGGTTGAATTGCTGAAGTTTCCTACTCCTTAATAGTAGCAAGCCTTAGCAATGCAATTTGACCATAGATACGAGGTCCCTAATTTCAGTGGTGGTGTGAGCGTTTTTACATAATCCGTGCCGAAGAATGAAAGGCTGGGGGGCAAACCAGTCGCTAACGAGCTCATTCGGATGCCTTGGCAGGGTCCGTCTTATTTTTCTGCCTTACCCCGGTATATCGGCTCTGCCGGGGCTGACCTTTTTTTTCCGACCTACTCGTGGGACCAACATACAAAACTTAAACAAAATGGACGAACTTGACCTTACTGACTTAGAACCATCCGCAGACTTGGAGGATGAACTCTTGGACTTCAGCCAGGAGACCATAAAGGGGAGCTCATTTAGCGCTGGTAGTTCCAGCACTTGTGAGCAACCCAAAACCACAGGAAGTACAGGCAGTGCTATTCATAGCACTCCTATACTTCCTAAACCGCAAATAAATCCGAAACCCTCGAGTAGCAGTGCAACTGGAGAAACCAAAAAGCCATCAGAAGGCGTTCTTCTCAAGAACCGCTTCAAAACGGCCTCTTTTATTCTTGCCAAGATTGCCAAGAATGAAGAGACCGGAGCGATTCATGAGAAGGACGCCCTAGATAAAATAAAGTACCAGAAGGTTGTTGATGAATACAACAACCTTCTGGCCAGCCGAGATAAGGCCGTCAAGCGAAACAGATCTCAGGAAGAGATCTGCACGTCTCAGAAAAAGAGCAAGCTTGACGGCCGGACAAAGCCAGGGAAAGCACCATCTTCTGGAGCAGCGCAACTGCGTACCCTTAGTGAGGTTGTCAGGGATGACCTCCAAGTAGCAGTTGTGGATGAGCTCTCCACTAACAGCAAAGGTCTGCTGAACGTGTGGAACTCTATCGAGGGCAAGCTCTCTGAGATGGTGTTTTCATACACAATAAGTAACAGTGAGGGCCCCTACCCTAGTTTTGACTCTGGCGAGATGCTCAGGGGGTATAGGGTAATCAAGTGTGCTGACAGGTTTTCTAGGGATTTCCTTAGTGAAAGCATTGCTAAGGTTAGCAATGCCTGGGAGGGCTTGAAGCTCATGCTTATCCCGGCTAAGGACATCCCTAGACAACCGAAGGCTCGCATTTGGTTACCGCTCATGAGCATAAAGCCAAGCGGACAGGATTTGATCCGCGGTCTTCAGAGGCAAAATCCGCTGGTCCCCATGCACGATTGGGCTGTGATTAAGGCAGAAGAACCACAGAAGACCAGCGCCTCTTACCTTCTGAGGATTAGCGAGGAAAGCCTAGGGGCTCTCGAAAAGGCCGATTATAAGCTTAGTTTTGGCATAAGGAATGCCAAAATTAAAATTCTGCAGAGTCAGGGAGCAGACACCGACAAAGCTGATGACAACGTCGAGTTTGACGATGTTGTTAGCGGAGTCGAGGTCCCCAGCGAGTTGCCGGGCCCCAGGTCTGCAGCCAAAAATAAAAATTAAAAAACGCGCTGAAGGTCGTTCAGATTAATCTGAAGCACTCTAAGTGTGCTTCAGATAATCTGAGAGTTTTCCTTAGGGAGGAAAACTTCGACATTGGCGTTATCCAAGAACCGTGGATCAACGGCCTCAAGGTGCGGGGCCTCCAAGACAACCAATACGACCTCTTTTATAAAACCGCAGACCAAGACCAAGGTAATCCCAGAACTTGTATTTTAGCTAAGAAACATTTAAAAGGTTTCTTATGTCCAAATTTTAGCACTCCTGATCTGGCAGTTGTCAGATTCGAAGACAAAAATACACAGGGTTTGCTGCTGGCCTCTTTCTACTCTGCCCACAATGCATCATCACCTCCGGAGGAGGTGCGCAAAATTATAAACAAAGCTAAGATCGATAAGGCAAACCTTCTGATCGGAGGCGACGCGAATGCTCGGCATACCCTTTGGGGAAGCTCTGAAATCAACGAACGAGGTGAGTCACTTTTTGATTTTATTATTGCACATAATATGACCATTTGTAACAGAGGCAATACTCCCACTTTCGTCTTTCCGAGCTCGGAAAATTATGATGGATGGGAGGATGTGCTTGATGTTACTTTAGTAAACAACCGTAATTTATTAGTGGAGAATTGGAGAGTTTCCCCTTTGAATTCGTTTTCGGATCACAAGTGGATTCTTTTTCAAATTAATTTCGAGTCGAAAAACCCTCCGCCTTATAGAAATCCCAGAAGAACTGACTGGAAGAAATTCAGTCAAATTGCTAATTCCAAACTGAGCAACTTACCGAATCTAGCAGAATCGATAGTAGACCTTGAATCAAAGGTGAAAACCTTTGAAACTTCTATAAGTAAAGCTTTTAGAGTCTCTTGCCCAGTTAAATACAGCCGTAAAACCCTTCCTTCTTGGTGGAATGAAGAACTGTCCAGTCTTAGGAAAATGACGAGGACAATTTTCAACATCTGCCACAAACATAAGTTTTACCAACCGTACCAACAAGAAAGCCCTGTCATCAGCCAAAAGACAAGGCTGGAGAAATTACTGTCAATCAATCGAAGACATAAAGGACTCCGCAAGGCTCAGCAAAGTTCTATCGAAGGAACATTGTAATCCTTCATTTCTAAAAAAGCCTGATGGAACCTGGACAGCCTCTCCAGCCGAATCTCTTGAGCTACTGATGAAGACGCACTTTCCGGGTTGCGAGAGCGACAACCCCGAACCGCGTGAAACCACAGAGCTAAACGTAGCTCATGTGGAGCAAATCAATTCCGTCATAACCAAAGAAAATATTGTGTGGGCCATCAATACTTTCTCTCCATATAAATCCCCAGGCATGGATGGTATACTGCCAGTTATGCTTCAAAAGTTGCATGATGTGGCAGCTCCATGGCTGGAACAAATTTTCAAAGGATGCCTCCTTCTCAAACATGTGCCCATGTCGTGGAGACAGGTCAAGGTGGTTTTTATCCCGAAAGTGGGTAGGCGTGGTCACGAATCCGCGAAGGATTTCAGACCAATAAGCTTAACATCTTTTGTACTTAAAACCTTGGAGCGCATTCCTGATTACCATATTAGAGAAATCCTAGATGGAAGACGTCTCGAAAACTCTCAGCATGCTTATCTTAAGGGCAAATCTACGGAGACTGCCCTCCATGAGGTAGTGCGTACTGTAGAAAAAACAATCCATTATAAAGAATTTACTCTTGCCACCTTCTTAGACATAGAAGGTGCTTTTAACAACGTCCTAACCGAATCCATAGAAGAATCGCTCGTGAAGTTCGGTGTAGAATACTTCATTCGAGAATGGATTATTTCCATGCTCAGTGGTATGAAGATTCAAGCCACTCTAGGCAATACAACCGCAACAAAACACGTAAGTAGGGGAACACCCCAGGGTGGTGTCCTTTCGCCTCTTCTGTGGCTTCTGGTCATGGATACAATTCTCGTTAAATTAGAGAGATGTGGAGTGAAGGCGGTAGCCTATGCGGATGATTTGGTGCTATTGGTGTCAGGAAAGTACACCTCTGTGATTAGTGAAATCACGGAGTCAGCTTTGAAGAAAGTTAGCAGCTGGGCCACTAGTTGTGGTGTAGGAGTTAACCAAAGTAAAACTGAACTGATGCTCTTTACCATCAAAACTAAAGTACCGCCCTTCACGCTACCTCGACTCAACGGTCAAATCCTATCATTGTCTTCCAGTGCAAAATATTTGGAAGTTATACTCGACCCAAAATTAAACTGGAAACGAAATATTGAAGTGCGGGTTAAGAAGGCCTGTGTTGCCTTCTACGCCTGCAGCAAAACTTTCGGCAAAAAGTGGGGACTTCAGTCGAAGATGATTTTACGTAGTACGACCAATCTTAACTTATGGTTCGATTGTGTGGTGGCCTGCTCTTAGCAAAGCCTATAATATCGATAAGCTAAAGAAGGTTCAGAGAACAGCTTGCGTGGGCACCACAGGGGCCATGCGTACTTGCCCAACGGACGCCTTAAACGTTATTATGGATCTTCTACCAATCGACCTTTTTATTAAATACATAGTTTCCTGCAGCGCTATTAGACTGAAGGAATCAAACAGCTGGTTGTCAAAACCTTATGGTCACAGCAACACAGCGAAATTGATTCCCTCAGATATTATCTCGGTAGACACTGACTACTGCACTCCTACTTTGAGCCTTAGTAGGGGTTTTAAGGTCTTTTTCCCATCCAGAGAGGATTGGGAGGATGACATCGTGTCGATAGGTTTCGATACAACCATCTTTACTGACGGCTCAAAGATGGAGTGCAAAGTTGGTTCTGGGATCTTTTCTGAGTCCCTAAATGTAGCTAAATCCTTTAGGCTTCCTGACTTTGCTAATGTTTTTCAGGCTGAACTGCTGGCAATTAGGGAGGCATGTAAGATTCTTAAACAAAGCCCAAACCAAAACCGAAATGCGACTATCTTCACAGACAGTCAGGCAGCTATCAAAGCCATTAACTCGGCTACATCCTCATCTAAATTGGTCCAGCAATGTCGCGATGAGCTTGCGAGCCTGAACATTAACCTCGGTATCACCCTGATCTGGGTTCCGGGCCATAGTGGTATCGTGGGAAATGAACGGGCTGGCGAGCTAGCCAGGCAAGGATCGGCCCTTCATAGTTCATTTGCGGAAATGGTTAACATTCCTCTTGGTGCTATGAAGGGTAAAATCTTTTCCATCTACCAAACTGAATCAAACCGAAGGTGGAGCAATTTACCCAACTGCATTATATCTAGGAAGATATGGCCCACCTATAATAAAACCCGTACAAACGATCTTCTATGCAGGCCAAGGCAAGACATAGCCAGGATTGTTGCGGTTTGTACCGGACATTGGCCCATAGGAGTTCATGCAGAGAAGTTGGGTATCTCTTATAACACCTTTTGCCGTAGTTGCGGCGACCAAAGAGAAAGTGAAACGATAATCCATTTCCTCTGCAAATGTCCTGCCTTGGCAAGCACTAGAATGAAATGCTTTGGGAAAGCATTCTTTCACGAACTGGATGAGCTATCTGAGACAAAGATTAGAGACCTAATCTTTTTTCTCAATGCGACAAAATGGCTCTAATTTAATCGCTATAAATCTTCTCCTTTCTTTCACAGGTCAAACGAGTTTTGGTATCAAAACGGCGCACTACAGCGCTAATTGGATCTCAAGCTAGGTCTGCCCTGAGATCGCCATTTCTACCTACCTACCTACCATGCTTTGGTTTAACAAATTAGTTTGACAAATGTCCAATTCGAGCCTTAAACTTTTGAAACCGCAAAATGGATAACCCGTTTTATCTGTCAGCTTAGGATCTTCAATTTATATTAAAACCCAAATGTCAGTACTGTTTTGTATAAATTACTAATGAACAATTTTACAGGAAAAGTTAATTATAAGTATTATATTGTTACCAAACAAACAACCCAAAGCACTAGACGAATATACATATATAGCTCTTAAACCACTAGCCAATAATTGGAATTTTGTTTTATTTTCACAAATTCCTTTTCTTAACCTTCAGTCTTTTCTACCTCAACAACAAAATTTCAATCGAATTTTATTTCCCTTTAGCTAAGTAGTATCGCAATCGAATTGAATTTTTAATTGAAAAGAAAAAAAAAAAAACCTTATACTCGTGTATAAAAAGTTTAGAAGTAGGTAAGGTAAGTTTTAGTTAGAGTGAGGTAAGGTACCTTCCAGAAAAGATTATTATTACTGACATTTTTCTATATAAACTACTAATTATTTTCTGTACCTTCTAACTACCTTCTACATCCATAGGTTTTTAATAATTATCTCTCTGGAAAGAAAAATACCAAAATCGTATTGTGTAGTTTCAAATATAAAAACAAAATATATGTACATGTTACATAGAAGGAAAAATACTATGTATACCTTAAGGATGTAAGGAAGAATCTGTTTCACTATCAATTCTGCCCTAGTGACCGACCTTTCTTTCTTTTTTTTTCCACCCCTGCATTTGCCCCAACCCTTAAGAAGATTCTATACTACTCGTATAAGAAGAAGATAATTAGCTGTCTTTCAGTTCTGATTATGGCACTTTCAGGATAATCCTGCACAAAGAGGATATGTATGTACTGTACATAATATAGCTATCTATATTATTTTATATTATTTTATACGAGTATGTAGATAAAATAGCCCTCACGACACGTTGGGAAAATTTATTCAAAAAGAAATCACCGTCATAAGGAAACACAACAAAATAAAAATAAAAAAAAAGTAATCACTCACGGAATGTGGATCCACTTTTTTTTTTTTATTGTATAATGTAAATCTATTCTATAGTTTAATGCATCATGTTGACTGACTGTATTTATATATATATTAGGGTGGTCCTTATTCTTAAGAAAAAAAATTGTTTTCTTAAATTTCGCGGGCCACCACGTTATTTTAATTTATACCATGAGAAAGTAAATCAGTATTTGCTACCAAGGATTGAATTTCAAATAAAAACACAAAATCCGTATTTTTCAAATTCTTATATTTTCATAATCAGGACAAAAAATATTACTTAATTATTATTGTTCTTATGAATTAACATGTTTAGATCATTTATTTTAAAGATATAAGGGTTGACTTGTTAGTATTAGGGTACTTTTTCCTATAATCTTTTACCAACAAAAGCAAATATTGCTTTTGTTCTTCATTAGTTGTAATTAATTTATTAAATTCTTCCATTAAAGCAACACCGCGCTCAGCTAAATCGTTGACTACTCGTAAAGAATGAACAATATTTTTGGCAGCTACATAATCTGAGTCTTCGTTCCAAGTTTCAACGTCTTTTTCCAGAAAACTTGATAATTTACCTAGGATCTGGAAAGGAATTACTACTCACGAAATTTTCTACATTTTTTCATGGATATGTGTGATATCAAGGCTTATTCTTTTTAAGCAATCTTCTGTGCCTTCAATTCTCAGTGCGTCTACCATTTTTTTCTTCTGTTCAACTGAAAGTTCGTCATCGAAAAAGGCAAGTGAAGCTAGCTCCTCCGACAAGTACCACAAATGATTTAGAATCTTTTTCAGCGCAACAGAAGCAATATTTTTGTTGAAGATTTCGAAGGCCTTAAGGTCTTTCAATAATTGTAGGTCGTTTCTTGGTGCTGACCATCCGCTAGGAGCTTGAAACCAATATTTAACATAAATTACCACTGTGAAAATGCATATTTCTCTCACAGCCTTTTCGTCTTTCTTTGTAAGCTTGAACTGATGCTTGAATAAATAAATTTTCAAACAGTATAAGCCATCCACCTAGCTCGATGTACACCAGCAGGCCTCCTAAATGAAACACCTTTTTCAGGAATACCTCCTAAGAAAATGGTCGTGAGATTCAACAGTTCTCTGTAGTTATCTCGAGTTTGATGTACTTTTTGTTGTTTTTTTAGCAAAAAAATCATGTCTGCGGCCACTTCTGCAGGAATATTTATCTCAGAGTCATCTGTTATTGTTTTGAAGTCGCTTTGGTCAATAGTGTTTCAATTGTTCTTAAATCTTTTAAATAATTGTATATCAGGACCACTAGATAGGGCCAGCAATTGATCCACTACAGCTGACAACATAATTTCGATTATGTGGTGACGACAAGCAAGCCAAAGCATATTTTTATTCATTTTTCGTTCCAAAAGAACGCATACTCCACTTCTTAAGCCCGTATTTACAGCAGTAGTGTCAAAATACAAACATTTAACTTTATCACTCAAATTCCATGAATTTATAGCTTCGGAAATAGCTGACGCACATGCTTCGCTCGTTCCACGTTGCAATTTTGGAACTGCGAGTAGTTGATCAACTCCATGTCCTGATACCAAAATTGGCAGCCGATCTACAGTTTCGTGTCCAGTAATATCTTCTATCAGTTTACCGTCCCAATGGGTTGTTAATGATGAATTATGTTTAAACTCGCTTTTGAGAGACTCTGCAACAGCTTTGCGATTTTTCACACGCTGCAAACGAATAGAAGATCTATTGACATTAAATTCTGATGGATCATAGCCTGCACTTTTTAAAGTAGACGTCACAACCATAGTTGCTCGCCTGTCACTCAATTTAGAGACATCAAGAGTGGAGGCTAATTGGCTGTTAATTATATCTTTTCGAGCTCGTTTCTGGGGTGGCAGCATTTCGGACAATTGTGGTTTGGTGTTTGGCAAAGTTTCTTCTTCACTGGTGGATTCAGACGACGAAATAAATTGAGATAATAAAGAAATTGAGGACTTTTCTGTTAATGCCGAGATATTTTTGTTTTCACGCTCGCGCAATTTTTCAAGGCGTTCTTCTTCTTTTCTTTTATTTTCCTTCATTTTCTTACATTTGTTTAAAGTTTTTTCTGTCCACTGAACCAATTAAAAATTGTCGTACTGCTATTAAAAACTGCTTGTCTTCTTCTGAAGTCATAATATTTAAAGCATCACGATGAGCAATGTCAAATAAACCTTCTAATTTTTGTTGCTAGTTTTGTTCTTTTATCTTCAATGTTTCTGAACGTTTTTTCTTGTTTTCTTTATTTTTTTTAGATTTTGCCATTCTTTTAATAGTTTTTCAATTTTACTGATGATATGTTTTTTTAATTGAATTGGCATACTAGTTTTTTCCCACAAACTTATAACTGCACAAGCCGTCAAAGTCGCAGATTCACGTACGCTTTTTTTTGCTTCATTTTTGTAATGAAAAAAGTACCGCAAAACTTCACGGATGGATGGCAACGTTGATTGGCTTAATTGGGATAATAATTGACCGATAAGCCAAACTTTACTTTGATTTCTAGTAACTTTACTGAGTCCGCTACTTGTAGACGCCATTGCAAGTTGAAACACGTCACTACTCACTATAACTCAAAGCGCGTGCGCACACGTTGATGACTTATTTAAACTGAAGTGCGCGGCGGGCTAGATCTCGACGCGTCGTAACAGAAGAGCCCTCGAGGGGTGGAGGGGATAGACAGCGATTGTCTATGCGAGTTTCACTTGTTGATGTGATTTAAACACCTAAATGAAACATCACTGTAAGACTGTAACTATCATTTAGACTGTTATTCGATGCTTTTTGTACAAAGTTTGACAGCTGGTAGCGATCTCTAAATCTTAACAAAAAAATTGAATAAAAAAACTCACTTCATATTTAAGGGTATATATTCGAATGAGAAAGTGGCCTGGGGAAAATTCAAAAGTCAAAAAATAAGGACCACCCTAATATATATATATGTATATTTATATGATGATGATGAATAACAACAACAACAACAAAAAGAACGAAAGAAAAATCAGGACCATTACGAGCATCAGGAACTGGATATATACAAAATTGAGTATCCTTTTTATTTTTTCATTATACGCTCTACTCTGCTGGTATTGTGTTGAAAATCACTCAAAGGTATTTCTTATGTATGTAGGTGGGTTGAAGTTGGTACATAAAAATGTACTTATTTTGGTACAAAATAAACAACAACAACTAAAACTAAAAAATGATAAATAAGAAAAAGGATAAACAACCTCAGGATATATGTACTTGTACATGTACATCCTTTCACAAGATTCACCTTTGCTGCTGCTGTTGCTGTTGCTGTTGCTGCTGTTTTCCATTTAAGTATACGGATTTTGTTCCTCTTCTTACTTCACCTTCTTCTTCTTGTTCTTCTTTTGCTTCCTTTTCCATTTTTCTCGAAACAACACAAAATGTATTCTATGTTAACTTGTGAATAAGGGAATTGAGTGAAGGCTATGCTCTGTAGGTACTCTTTGGTGGGTGGTGACAGAGAATTGAGTTTAGAGTCCTTAGAAGGTCCTCTTCAGCAATTACATTTTAGATTCTGTTGCATGCACAGTAATTTTTGTATAGATATATGTATAGGGATAGTACGGATATCTACTTCATCCACACTATATCGGTAAGTCGGTTGGATGAGGTGAAACGTATGGTACGAGTATTTGTCAACCTCATGTTGCAATCCAACCTGCAACCTGTTACTCAAGAGTCTTCCGTGTCACCGAGCATTTTGCATGCTGATGGTTATGTTGGCTAAGAAAGAAGAGTGTTTATGGTTAACCTTGCTTTTTATAGAGCCTCAGGGCAGGGTGATGGCAAAAACACACACAAATTGCATGAACATTGGACACATAGACTAAGAGACTTAGATTAAGTACAGAGACACGAACAAGACTCAAGTACCTAAATATCGGTTGGTTGGTTTTGTCCGTTAGATATTCGTATATTATAGGTTATATCTGGGGTTTTGGTCCTTTTGTGTTTAACAGGGCAGGCAGGATAGGGCCTTAAAATATTTGTATACATTCTCGTGTTGGTATATAAGCTAATTTTTATTGCAAGGACGAACTTTATGCAAAAGCATCAAATATACAATTTCACCTTGCCAAAAATGTCGATCGTCTATATTCGAGGACGAGATAGAGGCCAGAGAGTTAAAGTGCCCTTTCAAACTAATGCTATGTATGTATTTATGTTTGTTTCGATTTACAATTTTTGGCAAACGTCAGTAGAGCATAACGGAAAATGGTCCTTTCGAATAGCCATTATTTCTAAATTGCCTTTCTGGAATGAAATTACCTTTATTTGTGATTCTAATTTAAATATATATGTATGTATGTAGAAACAAATGTATGAGATTTTATATACAATTTTAAAATTCATGGTTTTTATTTGAAAATGGACTGTATGCTAAAAACAAGGTGGTTATCGTGTGCCTCTGCTAAATTTTAACATTTTTCTTACAAAAACAAAAGTTTCATGAATATTTTTTGAAATATTTATGGTCAAGAGTGTTGGAAATAAGGACCAATACCTACGTGAATATTAATAAATATGCAAAATTTCGAAATCCAATTATTTAGTTCAGTTAACAATCATACCCAAAAGGATTGGGTTTGGCTTAGAGAAAAATAAGGCATTCATTAATAATTGTTGGAAGGTTATTTTTTCCAAAATAGTATCACCAATCAATGAAGTAGACGTCATTTTTGAAAATCTTGGCACTATTCTGAAGATATTTCATCTGTTTTTAAAATATATCATACATTTTGTGCTTAAAATTTAACCCCTTTATGATCTTGAAAATGGTGCGGGGAAATAAATCCACGGGAACTAACTTCACTGAGGGATTTAGTTCCCACTCAGTGGGAAATAAATCCACTTTAGTAAAGTGGATTTAGTTCCCATGCTAAGTGGGAACGAACTCCACTTTCTTATGGGAATTTAGTACACGTTCAAAAATATGAAGAGGGAACTAATTTCTAACAACAACAGCTTCAAATTACAGTTAGTTATCAGATTCTTGAAACTTATTTGATTTTGATGAGTACAGTCGAACATCAGTCTTAAGCAATTTAAGAAAACAGTACGTAGTGTGAATAAAATTAAAATAAAAAATTAAAAGCATGGAAAATAAAATTGAATTTATTACCGGGTTTCGTAAAAATAGTGTGTTAATTTATGTGGTGCAGGGAATTAACTTCACCTTCACATGGGAACTAACTTCACAACTAGTGGGAATTAATTTAACCTTTTTTTGGTGAAGTTATTTCCCACTGAAGGTGGGAGATAATTTCATTTTTTGTGGGAATCAATTTCACTTTCATGTGAAGTTAACATAAGTTGAAGTTGAAAAATGACACATACTTGTTGCTCGATTGAAATTTTTGAAATTGAAATTGGAGCCTAACACAAGTTTTTTTGAATTGATAGCACGGCGTACTAACAGCTAGGTATGTAAGGGGGGCATGCTGCCCCCTGCAACCCCCCTGCTTGGGATCACTATAGGATTTGGGGTGGGTGCGAGTTTGGGTATATGCAAAGAACACGAATGCGTTGTGATTCTTTCATAACTGTGAGCCATACTTGCTTTTTTTTTGTTGGGAATTTCTTTGATTTTAGTGCTCAAATGCAAAAGTTCTTTGCATATACCCAAACTCGCACCCACCCCAAATCCTATAATGATCCCAAGCAGGGGGGTTGCAGGGGGGCAGCATGCCCCCTCTTACATACCTAGCTGTTAGTACGCCGTGCTATCAATTCAAAAAAAGTTTTTAGCAAAAGTAGCTATTCTAGACAATAAATCAACCATTTTTGAATTTTAAAATATTCGGCGTTGTTTCCATTATTTTTTTGGCCTTATTTCTTTTTATAAATCGAAATAAAGCCAAATTGGTTTTATTTCGTTTTGAACAACGAAATAAAGCCAAATTTGAAATTTGGTGTTATTTCATTTGGTACTATTTCACGTCACCAATTCAACGCTTGATATTTTTTCAGATATTTCAATCGTAGGTGGGAAGTTACTTCACACAATTTTCTGATGAAATTATCTCCCGCCTTCAGTGGGAGATAACTTCACAAAAAAATAAGTGAAATTAATTCCCACTAGTGGTGAAGTTAGTTCCTATGTGAAGGTAGTTCCCGTGAAGTTAATTCCCTGCACCATTTATGACCGTGAAGAAAAACAAATGTATGTTAAAAAATATACTCAAAATAATATTTCACGTTACATTTGCTATTATGGTCAAAATTGCCAGGGGAGCTTAGTTATTGATGAGCAAGGTGATAAAAAACTAATACAACATTGTCCCCAAATTTTTGCAGAGCCAAAAAATAATATAAAGTTTTTGTGTTTTAATACAATGAACAATATTTTTTGATACGGGGATAATACAAATATTAGGAAAAACAAAAAAGTGTATTTTCAACATTATTTTCGGGATCTCAGGATTTTAACTCCCTTTTTTGGGGTCACACCCGCTCACGCAACTCCGTTGCTCCGCTTAGGGTTTGTAAATTCGTCAGGCAGGCGCCTATATCAACAACTTCTTTCAGTAAAAGCACCTGTGGGTGGCCCGCTTCGTGGGTTCTCAGGATTTTAAGTGCTCCAAGTTGTGTCATTTGGTGATTCTTATTAAGTGGGACATTAGCCCCAAAATTTTTATTTGGGGCTTCGGTCTTACTTGGGTGGGACTTAGGGCCCAAATAAGATTTCGGTTTTATGTCCCACCGAAGTGAGACATAAGCCCCCAAAAAAAAAGTTGGGCGTTATGTCCGTGGGCCCTATGTCCCTGCGCCTTATTCTACTTGCTTCTTCTTTTAAAAAGTGGGAATTAATTTCAAACTCAAGGAGAACTTAAATCACACATTTTTTTCGGAATTAGATTCCCAGTTAGCATGGGAACTAAATCCACTTTACTAAAGTGGATTTAGTTGTCACTAAGTGGGAACTAAATCCCTCAGTGGAGTTAGTTCCCGTGGATTTATTTCCCCGCACCCTTGAAAATCTTCAAATATTCATTGAAAAATTCAAATGAAATGTTTGTAGTTTACCGAAAATGCTATTGAAAGAAATTAACCATTTTTGACCAACTACTAACCCTTAGGTGTTATATGCGATGCTAAGATTGTTCTATATAGAAATTGACTATTATACTTTGAGAAGGAGGGGAATCTCATTCAATTCAGAATTAAAAGTATGCTTGAATATTTTTTATTTTTCTATACCTTCGGAGACTACTTAAACAACTTATATAATTAGACAAATGTGAACGAATATTTTATTTAACTTTAAAACTGTGTCTTAAAAGGGGTCAAGCCTTCCTTGATTTTTTGTATGAGGACAAGTCATCTTATAACTTTGTTTTAAATGTTTAGTACCGACAGCTTTTTTGATATTGGGTTTTTTTGGTACGGGTAGATTTTGGCGCCTCGTGGCAGCCATTTTGTTTTGGTGACATCCGTCAAATCTTTTGTTTATTTTTTAGTTGTTTGTGCCAAATAATCATATCAAGTTACACGATTGAACAGCACGTTCAAATGATAAAACTTTATTATCAAAATGAGTGTTCTTTATCGCAAACGTTGCGCACATTGCGCCCATTTTACGATAGACGTGGTGGCCCTTTACAACCGACTCATCAACGTTTGTTGGCCAAATTTGAAACGACCGGTTCAGTAAACAATCAGCCAACACCCATTCGTTCAAGGAACGCAAGATCGGTCGAGAACATCGCCGCCGCCGCCGCCGCCGTCCGTAAAAGTGTACAGCAGAACCCGAGGCAGTCTATTCCTCGCCATGCACAAGAACTCGGCCTTTCGCAGACTTCAACTTGGCGAATTTTGCGTTAGGACGTGGGCCTATACCCGTACAAGATCCAACTGAACCAGGAGCTCAAAGTTCATGATCATAGACAACGCCGTCGCCTGTTCGCTGACTGGGCTTTGAATCGTTTCGGAAGAGGACCCCAATTTTGGCCGAAAAATCATCTTTAGTGACGATGTGCATTTTTGGATGAATTGTTTTGTTAACAAGCAAAATTTCTGACACCAACCCACGTGCAGTTCAAAAGATGATAATGCATCCTCAAAAAGTTACCGTTTAGTGTGTATTTTTTCTAAAACGACGATAGTGAGGCAGTCACCGTCAACAGCGAGCGCTACATAACGATGATACTCGTAACTGATTTCTGATGGCCCAAATTGAATCATATGAACCTAGACGACATATGGTTCTAGCAGGACGGCCGGCGCGGTGCTACGTGCCACACATCAAACGCCACGACATTCTACACACAACATCTACCCACCGTTATTGAAACACCCTATAAGAAAAGGATACATTAATTTCTTATTACAAAAAAGAATATCATAGGTTGTGTTGATACTTATAGCTGTTTCATGCTCAAAATCTTAACAGACAGTCAATATCAGGCTTACTAACACGTTCTATACACTTTAAGAAATATTGAAAACCAATTTCCAAGGCAGGTGCTCTGAAGCCCAAACATTGTTATAAAAAGGTTATGTTCCACATGAAATACTTAAGTTGCCTGCTGTACTTAAGTTTGTGAAAAAAGTTTTTTAGATCGGTATTCTAGTCAGCTGAGGGTGACAGACTCAATTCACGAACCTCAACGAGACGTTGACCGATTTTGAATTACAAATCATCGTTTCTGACAAGACGGATTTTCAACTCGCCGCCCGCCGCCGCCGCACAGTGGTTCGGTTTGTATGGGAGAGCGGAAAAAAGTCTGTAAAATATGAACGGTTCAACGGATTAAAATTAAAATTGGCAAACATGTTTAGATTAGTCTTTTACATATTTGGTCAAAATTTGGTTGAAAAAAAAAAAAAATTATAAACAAAGTTTTTGAAGTTTTTCTAAAATTTGAGGGTTTTTGATTTTTGTATGGGAGAGCGGAAAAAAAGCCGCCTACTTAGAGACTTAAAAAACCTATACACGTTATTCTAGGGAACCAATACATCCACAGAAAGTAGAAGTTTAGTGCAGCTTGTGGAGTGGTGGCTTTATAAAACCAAAAGCGAGGCTGAGAAAAACGTTTCTCATGAACGGTGAGCGATGCAGAGACTTTTTAAATGATTTTTACTTGAAAATTTAAAATAACAGTATTGGGACTTTTACTTGTGGGTTTAATTATTTTGGACTTTAGCTCTTTAACTAATTTACAATATTATTCAAGTAATAATAAAATTAAAAAGAGGGTGGGATGCTACCCACACTGATAACTTCCCATCCCGTCTGTCGATTTGTCTGGTTTAAAAGTTTGTAGGTTTTCGTGTTGGGTTAAAAAAGTTGTCAATTGAATTATTCTTAAACATTTCAAAATTACCAACAATATTTTTCATAATGAAGAAATAGTTTAGTTTGAAAATCTGGTTTTGTTAAATAGATTTTTAGTCGAAAAAAAATTTTTACCAATTTTAGTAGCATTTCTTATATTTTTATAAATTGGATGAATGAAATTAATTTGAGAGATATCAAGAACCGAACATCAATTTTTACCAAATTTGCGTACTATTTCTTGTAGATTTTATTTTTTTTATGAAAAAACGGACTGTTGGATTTTTATAAAAAAAACTACTGAATATCGAAAACAATATTTTGTGTAAAATAAAAAAAATTTTGAAGACAATATTTTAAATTTTTGAAAAGCATTTTGAGTCGAAAGTAAATTTTTACCAAGTTTTAGTATTGTTTTTTTGTTAGGTTTTTTATTTTTTTTTTTTTAAATGTGAAAATTTGATTTTTCTCAAAATTTTATACTGAATGTTGACAACAAATTTTATACTGAATGTTGACAACAATATTTTTTAAAAGATAAAAGTAGCTTAAAGCCGAAAATCAATTTTTTCCAACTTTTATTAATTTTTTGTTTAGGTTTTTATTTTTTGTAAAACGAACTGTCAATTCGATTTTTCTCAACATTTTTCAGAATGTTGAAAATAATATTTCTTATAAGATACAATAAGTTTGAAGCCTTAATCTCAAGTTTTTGAAAAGATATTTGAGTCGAAATTCAATTTTTACCAACTTTGAGTAATTTTTTTTTAGGTTTTTATTTTGACGTGACAACGTCTTAAATTAGGTTGTTAGGGAGTCACTTATGAAAAAGTGTAACGCCCGTAACGTAACGATGAGTCACCGAAAGAGAGAGAGGCCCGCCGAATGCCTTGCGTCTCTCTCCCACTCAACTATGATCGGTCTGCCGCGCGCGCAGCACTAGAGAATTAGGCGCATTGAATCGGCGCATGCTTGTGTCTCTGTCTTTGTCTTTCTCGAACGTTCTTGGCGTTGGAAAAACAAGAAAGCGTCACAATACAAGTTCACACGTGTGGTTAAAGTATCGTCAGCTGTGTCTGTAGTGAAAATGTGGAGTGCTTAGATTCGTCATTTACAACAACTACAACAATAAAGGTAAATAATTGTACACTGATATTTCATTATCGTAAACTATGATTTATTGATTAATTGTTAGATTGACACAAAAGTTGAGAAACTGAGTTTATAGGTTATGTCATAGGTACTATTGATAAATGTTGATAGTGTTAAGTAAATTATTAGTTTAAAATTAATTAATTAATTAATTATTATTTTACAAATTTTCATTAATTTCAAATTTATTTAGCAAAAATTTGAACCTTCGATCTGAATAAATGTTTTGATTTTCGAATTGATTCTTTAAAATTACAAATATTAAGAAAAAGTGGCAGATATAAGAAAACTTGATTTAAACTGTGTTGAGCAAGAATTTTAACGTTGTCACGTAAAATCTTCGCCCGTAAAACCGACTTTACAGGCAACCATTTTTTTTTATAAAAAAAAAACTGTCAATTATATTTTTCTCAAAATTTTATCAGATGTAAAAAAATCGTCCCCGCCATAAGATGTCATACTAGAGGGAGAGCAAGTTGAGGTTGCATATTCGGAGTAAAGAAACTATTGAAGAGTTACAATTACTTGTTTAAGACTTTTAACGATACAATCTATGTAGATATAAGATTAGATGGAGAAACTTTTAGTATCATACCCTGCTATATCAACTGCAACAATTGGGACTCAGATTTCGACAAGGTGAAAGAATTTATTATGTGTGGAACAAGCTCCTCAAATTTACTGATAGTAGGAGATCTAAATGGACGAGTGGGTACAACAGAAGGTGATGAAAACGAAAAAAGAGATATAGTCAGATAATCCAAGGACAAGACAAAAAATAATAAAGGAAATCAAATACTTGATCTTTGTAACTCTTTTGGATTCCGAATTCTCAATGGAACAAGTGATGGAGATCCACTTGGTGAACATACTTTTGTCGGAAAACAAGGAAGTTCTGTAATTGACTATGGACTCGCAGGAGAGAGGTGGAACTCAGTTATTACTGATTTTGAGGTGGAGCAAGTACCGTTTTCTGATCACATGCTAATAATCATACACTATAACAGTGGCTGAACTGGAAATGAGGAAAGCGTGAGCCTAAAATTGATGCCAAAGCTACATTGGAAACAGTCAACATCAAATACTTACAGAAATCGTTTAGATATGTATCTGGCGACAAATGAAGACATACATTTGAACACCATCGAAGATTGCATTAAAAAAGCAGCTGCAAGGCAGAATAACTTTGACAGAAGAGGAATATTTAAACAGTCATGGTTTGATACTGAGTGTATGTTGGCAAGGAAAACAGCATATATTTGGCTTAATAACTATAGGCGAGATAACTTTGAATCTTCTAAACAGAAATACCTTCAACTGAATCGGAAATTCAAATTGTTGTGTAGAGAGAAGAAAGTAACTCACTATGAAAACGAAGCGAAAAGCTTAGCATTATGTAAAAGTACGAGAGATTTTTGGCAAAAAGCTCAAACAATAAACGGAAAGGTACATGTCATCAATAGACACCTGAATTGTGAGCCGTTAAGAGTACATTTTAATGAACTGCTCAACCATTTGCCTACCACTAATGATATTGTGCAATTTGCTCAACCAGCCTTTAGCAATGAAATATTGGAATCAGCAATCGAGAAGGATGAGGTTAGTACAGCCCTAAAACGTCTCAAGGACGGCAAGGCAGCTGGAGCGGATAGAATACCTTTCGAATTCTATAAATATGGATCGGACATGTTGATAAACCGATTAACGGACATGTATAATATAATCATGGATACCGGAGTTATACCGAAAGAATTCAAGGAAGCACTTATTTTTCCCATCCACAAAAAAGGCAATACACTAGACTCTGCAAATTATAGAGGGATTTCCTTCTTGAATGCATCCTACAAAATATTCACTTCAGTTTTGCATAGTAGACTTAGATTGTGGATTGATTCATACAAACTGTTGAAAGAATTTCAAGCAGGTTTCCGACAAGGGTATTCTACTGTTGACAACATTTTTGTACTTCGAAGTGTCGCTGACTTCTTTTTGGACAGAAATAAGAAGCTATATGTATTTTTTGTCGATTTCAAAGCAGCTTTCGATACGATAGACCGTAATGCACTGATGTACAAAATGTACAGATTGGGAATGACATACAAATTCGGACGTGTACTGCAGAACCTGTATCTAGAAACAAAAGCAGCAGTGTGGGATGGCGAACATACTTCTCAGTGGTTTGAAACGAAGACAGGTGTAAGGCAAAGTTGCATTTTAAGTCCAAGTTTATTTGCACTTTTTATCGATGATATCACCGATTGTTTGCCGGGAGGAGTAGAATATGCTGGGACTCTCATCAAGGCTCCCCTTTTCGCAGATGATTTAGTGTTGTTTGCTAATACACCAGAGTCACTACAGCTTATGATAAATAAACTTGGTGTGTATTGCACAACTTGGAGACTAGTTGTTAATCTAGAGAAGTCGAAGGTGATGGTTTTTCGAAAAGGTGGAGGTAGAGCAAGCGGACAAGAAGAGTGGTCATTCAACAATGAAAGAATAGAAGTAGTCAAGGAATACAAGTATTTAGGGATCACTATGACCAAGAATAACAGTATGGAAAAACATCTAACCGAGAAACTACAAAAAGCCAAAACTACAATAAATATTGCGTGGAAAAATGTTTTTAGTAATAAAATTGTAGCTCATAGCAGTAAATATAAAGTATTTGAAGCAGTAGCGGAATCAAATTTAATGTATGCAGCCCAGGTTTGGGGTAGTAAGAAGTATGAATCTGTTGAAAAACTGCTTCGCTTTTATATCAAAAGGATATTTCGACTACCACCAAACTCTCCAAACTACATGCTCATGCTGGAAACGGGTATCTCTCCTCTATTTATTAAAACTCTGAAATTGAATATTGACTATGTATGTAATGTCCTTGAGATGTCAGATGAACGTCTCCCAAAAAAAGCAGCACTTCACACAATACGAATTAAATCAGGTTGGTTTAGAGATTGGTTGGAGCTAGCGGAAGAAGCAAATATAAATTTAGCACCAGATGAGTATCAAAGGTGGAAACCCGCTCTGTACCACTTGATTTCACAAGTAGACGAAAAATGTAGATTGGGATACGCATTACAGGCAGAAGAATCCATCTATAGAATGTCATATAGCAAGCTGAACTACAACCTCAACCAAAGGAACTACTTCCGAGATGATTTACCAACGGAGCATATATCTTTGATATTTAGACTAAGAGGAGAACTTCTCAATCTAAATTACATACCTCATCGCGAAGACCTGCCTTTACTGTGCGAATTATGCAATATGGGTGAAAGAGAAAACATTTTTCATTTTATGGGTAGATGTCCTGTTCTACGAGAAACAAGAAGACATGTATTTGGTAGTGACATCTTATCAGAAGAACGTATCACATATTATCTTAATGAAGTTGATGTTCCCTTATTATACAAATATTGTAAAATAGCATTAAAGTATAGGAATAGAATCGAACAAAGTTGTCAATCGGGCAGACGGCGAATAGCCATGCATTATTGTTGTAAAAATTGTATGTATTAATTAATTATTTGTAAATAAAATTACTTACTTACTTATTACTTACTTCTTTTGTATCACGTTACAATATATAAAATAAAATGTAATTCAAGTCTCTGGCGTCATTGGTTCATGAGATATTTAGGGTTAACCAAAATGTTCACCTTTTTTTTTAAACTGCTATGGTAAGAAAACCACCCACCCACTGGAGAACCCTTTCTGCATCTTTCTGACGTACAAACGTACGTACACACGCACGCATAGACATCTTTCTAAAAATCTTTTATATCAACTCTAAAGACCTTGAAACGTCGAGAAAAGTCAAAATTTTCAATTCGACAAATCGGACGCATTACAATAACTTCCTATGGGAAGTTAATAATTTGTCTTCATATTTTAATCCCCAAACAATATGTTGTATTTAAAAAACAAAACGCTCTAAGGATTTTCTACAAAAAAAAACTAAATTAAGCTATTTCATTCCAAAATTTGGCATCTAAATTTTAGGAGGTATGTTTTATATTCTTAAAATAGACTATACAGGAGCAAGTGAATGTGACAATTTTATTAATGTACATTAAATGTTCACATCAATTTATTCAATGAAACTTTTTGAACAAATTTGTGTGTATATTCGGATGTACCTTATCATTAAAAGTTATAAAATATATATTTAGTTAAATCTTGATCTCCTTCATCATATCAAGGACTATTATAAACAACTATGATATGTAGGGTAGGTTCTAAGATAATCCACTTATACTCTTATGTAATATTATAAAGTTCATGTGTTTTCTTTCTTTTTTTTATAATTTATCATAAAATATATATAGACAGCAACAACAACAACAACATTTCCATCACCGCAATGAATTATCACATAAAGTTTATTTCCTTCTTTCATTTGAGTGAGTACGATAGAACATATGTATATATTTTTTCCAAGAAATCTGAAACCTCATGTTAGATGAGTGTATTTGACCTATGACATCCTCTTCATATTCCAACTGTGGGTGTTTGCCATTGCCATCATAGTCTCTCTTCAAACTTCTGAGGTAGTTTCAGTAATATTAATATAGGAATAAGGAAACCCCTAGAGTACACCGGTAGGTGTTATATCTATATTATACCTTTATACATATATCCTACTTATATCCATATGTAGAAGCTTATAGATACATATGTATATACATAGGTGCATATACATATGAATGAAACATTTTCTCAGTGTGACTAAGCCGAGATGGTCTATTTTGAGTACTTGAATGTTAGTTACATGGGGGCCTCCTGGGATTATTTCAAATGATGTGTGCTTGGCATTCTAGAAAGAAATAAGTAGTATACGTATATCTATCTGTAAGGTCTAGGTACCTTACCACTCTATAGATATTGTGTTGTGTTGTGTTGATAGATGGTATTTTATTACGTGGATGACGAGAGAAAGAACACACGTGGAATGGATATATGATTTCATCATTTAATCAAATTAAATATGCGGTCACACGTCCTTCATGTAGGATATTTGTTTTTCCTTAAAAGTTTTAAAATAAAAAAAAGACAAATGGACAGAAGGGCAGGTCATAGATCGTAAAGCTCGCTCATAGTTAAAAGTGACATATTGGTCAAATGGCGTAACTTAACTATACTCATCATCACTAGTTTCCTCCTCTCTCCTAATTAAAAGATTACCATGATATTCGAAACGCCAAAGTATTGGTTAACTGAAATTAGACATTGCCTTTTGTACACACACCCCCCACCCTCTTCTATCAAACTAACAAATTCCAAGTAATATGAAACATAAGAAGCCAACTAAATGAAGCATGCAATCAGGAAGCTAAAAATAAAACATATGTAGGTAGGTGTTGTAATTTCACATCACGGTAAGGTTATTGTTAGTAACTTAAGTGTCTGCGATAATCTTGTGGGTAGTCCTCATTTGGTGACCATTAAAATCACGAACACTTTTCAATGGAATCAGGATTTTTGCATTTTGTCAAATTTCAATTAAAAAAAAAAGATACCAGAAGCACCTGCTTCGTTAGGAGGTACCGATGCAACCTTGAATATTTTTTTAACTTTTATCAGTTTATTGTAGTTGACTTAGTGATGGATTTCACGATATAATCGTCTTCTCTTTTAACGCTAAGAAAGCAATTGAACTCCTAAGCAAAACCTCTAATCGATTCAGTCTTGGAAGCGATAAAAAAAATATAGGCTTAATTGAAAAATAGGTGGCTTTTAGTCTAGTGGAAAGGCTTTGAAGAAAAAGGAGACATCTATAGGTCAAGGAAATAGTTAAAAGAATTTAAGTTAAGACAAAATTCAGTCACTAACCTTGCAAAATTCTTTGCAAATTAAAGTTAATCATTTGATGTATCTACGTTTCAATCTTTCAATTAAGTTAAACACCAACAAAACATTAAAACAGTTTTCTTCATCTTTGATTAATATTAATTGAACATTCCAATTGCATTAGATAACTTTATATGAACGATATCATCAAAAACAATTTTAAATGAAGAATAATTTTTGAATTTGAAAAAAAAGACTAAATTATACACACTCGTGCCATGTCATATGATTTCTTTAGATTATTACGTATTATTAATTTATTGTTGTATGTGCACAGTACGTCTTTTTAATGTCAAATTGATTAAACTTTTACACTCATTATTATTTTAGAAGAGCAAGTTTTAATTTTGAGTGAAAATAATATTAAATTCACTTTCTATCGCATTGAAATCTATGATAAATGATATGTTTCGAAAAAAGTATTTAACCATAAGTTAAATCCGGAGTTGCATAGCCTTTCTTGTTTAAGAGGGCCGTCTACCTTCGCGGTTTGAAAAAATCGTTTTTTTTTTGCATATTTCTAATGTATGTTGCGGTAAATTTTACCACAACAAGTTTCACCTCCCTTTTTGCTAACCACCCTTAACAATTCTTACTGCGGCCTGAAAATTCTGGAAGAGTTTAGTAGAAACCTGGACTATCAGCCAGTGACCTGCTCTTATAGCATTTTGGGAAAGCAAATTTGACAGGTCTTAACAAAGTGTGCGAAAGGTTCCACACCAACGAACTGTGCGACGGTTGGCCCACATATTGGTTGAACAATATCGTCAAGGCATGAAGACGGGGTCTATGAACTAACTCCCACGAAATAAGTCCCACTTTTAAATACAAAATAAGTCCCACCAAAAATTGCTTAAAAAATGGAATAACTCCCACGAAATAAGTCCCACTTTTGAAAACGAAATTAGTCCCACCAAAATGAAATGATTTAAAAATTTACTTGAAATGAAATAACTCCCACTCAAAATGAAATAACTCCCCCTTGAATAATATATTTCTTAAATGAATTAAGTCCCACTTTCATAAACGAAATAAGTCCCACTATTAACAACGTTTGGATTCGTAAATGGATTAAGTACAGATCAATTGTTCTTATTATTAAGTTTTAACGTGGCATTGGGATTAGTTGTATTTTGTAATGGTGATATTAGAAAACATGGAACACGAATTCCAATTTCCTACTAAAAATATAATAAAACACTTACATATGTACGTAATTACGTCAACAATTGTGTTTAATATTGTTTTTCCAGTAGTTAAGTTCGGTACCTATTTGTACACATTTCTTTAAAGTTTTTTTTTACTATAGTAAGTATAAAGTAATTAATAACAAAAAAAGGAGAGCCATGAGAGAAAAGGACAAAAAATTATGGTCGTCCCTTTTACGAAATGTCCAATATATAACTTTTTGCATAAGAAAGAAATGAGAAATAAAGCCATAATGGCCTTTTATTCAAAAAAACTGTTGATATGGCGCCTGCCTGGTGACTTTACATACCCTAAGCGGAGCAACGGAGTTGCGTGAGCGGGTGTGACCCCGAAAAAGGGAGTTAAAATCCTGAGAACCACCCACAGGTGCTTTTATTGAAAGAAGTTGTTGATATAGGTGCCTGCCTGGCGACTTTACACACCCTATATATAATTGTTTCTCAAAAAAAAAATATAAAGAAGCTTGCTGTTCTTCCTCTTCCCTGCAATTATTTCGTATGTCACACTCATGTTCAATATTGAAATTCACAAACTTAACTAATCAATATAATGATAAGGTCTTGTAAACTAGCACACTTAACAACAAATTTGAAACAATGCCATTCATTTCGTAAAGAGCAAGAAATAACGGAACTTTTCGAAAGCATATTCTACAATACAATACATTTTTTTTAAAAAGCAACAAAAAGAACATTATGAAATTCAATGAGAAACAACGTGAAGAACAACAAATAACGGCAAAAATTATTAAGCAATTCACTTAAAATGCAAAATTATGAAAACGAAATAAATCTCAATAAAATATAAATTTAGGGGTATGAAATAACTCCCACTTTACAGAACGAATTTATTCCCGCTCAAAACGAAATAAGTCCAACTTAAAATAAAAACGCGTAACGAAATAAATCCCACCAATTGCCGAAATAAATCCCACTTTTAAAAACGAAATAACTCCCACTTTCAAAATAGCAATTTTTGGTGGGACTTATTTCGTTTTTAAAAGTAGGACTTATTTCGTGGGAGTTATTTCATAGACCCATGAAGACGATACCCATGCCCAACAATGTGTGTAGAAAAGTCACACCAACTTTAACGTAGTATGGCCGAGGCCCACCATAAAGTATTAACGATAGAAAAATCACTCCAAGAATATCTTACCTAATAACTTTCATTTTAATTATAGGCTTGGCTACCGACTTCCTTCAACACGACATATGTAAGTAGTTTTTCCTCAACCAAAATCTAGCGCGTGTAGGTACTAGGTAATGCGAGGAATTCCACACGATTTTTCAGAAAGTCTTGGCTGGAATGGGTTCGAAAGTGAAAAGCTGAACTTACTCATTGAGCTACTGGGTGATCGCATCACCTTTTTAAAGAGATCGCGTGCGATGAAAGATACCTGGCTTCTCGGTCGCACACCGCAATCTTATGGATGGAGCAAGTTGTGGGACCGAGACAGATCGATCACCACGCAAAAGATCCGAGAGGATTGCCTGAGGGCAAGTAGCCGGAAGGGTCAAGCTCGCCATGATGATGGCCATTTTTTGGATTGCGCCCAAAGCTAAAAGACTAACAAAAAAAAAATTGTGTGATGGAATTTTGTTTAAAAGACCTACGTAACGTACGATAGCTTTTTTAATTTTATTGAGTTGAAGATATTGTTCCGCTGTGGAGAAGTATTGGATTGAGAAAGGACTACGATAGCTGTTGTGGAAATTGAAAAGCTAAGTATAGTGTTTTCTTCGTTTCCTAAGAATATTGCTTTTTTTCTGGTGTCCTTCTTTTGTCTCAAATTCGTCCTTTTAGCCTTAGAGTCGAAGTATTAATTTCCCGATATTTCGGGACGCGTTTACCGCTTTTGATTTTTTTTGTCTTATCAAAATACTTTTCTTCGAGTGATTTCTTTTATCGGTTTTGTTATTGTATTCATAATTTTTTTCTTTTTTTGCTTGCACTACATTTATCGAGAATTGACCCTCTGTCAATCTCAATAATTCAATTTGTATCTTTGTCTTTTATAAAAGAACCTGGTTTTTAATCCCGGCTTCGGCCAAGGTTTTCCAGGCAATAAAACATGATTTAAATTTCCCATCCGGAAAATAAAACCTTTCTTTTATTTCATATCTCTGTTTGAAGACTAATTTTTCAGCTTCTGGTTTTGGTAAACTTCCAGTAAAAAGTTTCCTGGCGCCTACTTTAAACAATACGACTTGGAGAAATTCACCTCGTCGTATTTCAATATCATTTTGATATCATTTTTATTTCAATTTTATTGATCACCTCGATTAATAAAATATTCACTAATCGAAACCCCCCCTTAGGCTGAGCTACCGCGCTTACAATACTTTTATTGCTACCTGTGGTGAATTCTTTCATCTACCTGACATATCGACTGACGTTTCTCATAAATTGTCAAATTAATTCTCGCAGCACATCGGCGGTGTGCAATTTTGATTTTGTTTGATTTAAAATAGTTTAAATAAAAAGGAATTTAATTCAATCAGTCGGTCGGTCGGTGGAAAAATTCACAACATGTAGACATAACTAAAAACATGCTCTGTGGAGTATTTGATCGAAAGCATGCTGGTTTACGAGATATCGAGCCTCAAACACGGCCCGCCCTGCCTATTTACATTGTAACATTTATCTTTAAACACGTTTTCTGAAAAGTAGTGTTTTTCAAAACTATTGGCACAATTTTGACGAAACTATAGAAGGTATCCTAAATCTGTAAAGAGTTAATTATTCACAAAACATCACGCTAGGTCTAGACACAAGTTTTTTTCAAAACAATTTTTTTTTATATTGGAAAACATGGTCAAAAAGTGCAATTTTTTTCAAATATTCAAAAACCTTGTGTCTAGACCTAATCAACGTTCTAAAACTAAAGTAAAACATTTTTTGTTGTTGTTTTAAAGTTCTGAAGCTGAGATGTCCTGCCAGCCGTTCTACTCCCTCGCACCGGCAGTAGTGCATTCAACTACGCGTCAAGGGCAAATTTTATTAAAAAAAATCATACTTTTTTGTTTTTCATTAAAGTTCAAAAATTGACTAATCAAATAAAAAAGAATTGTTCAAATATTAGGTCCGTTCGCTTACCCTCCTAAAACAGTCCAATTTTACGAAAAAATACGAAATTTAACCAAATCCTGTTCGCGTACTCAAAAATTTCGTAGTTTTTCGTAAAAGAGAGCGCTCACGAGAGAGTAAAATATTTCCCCAACCTACGAATTTTAGCCCAAGAAATTTCTTTGGGCTGATTTGTGAAAATTTCAAATTTGATAGAAATTCAAATAAATTAAATAAATTGCTCGCTTTTGATGTCAGTTATAAAATTTAAATAACAAATTTTCAAAGAACAGCAACAAGACAGTAATATTGTGTGAAAAATTGAACGGCTGTTTTTTTTTAGAAGTAAGTAATTTGAAGTTGGCAGCACTATTTTAAATGGTGATCATTTTGTAAGATATCAAGTGGCACTTGAAAATTGTGTAAACTTATTTTCAATATTATGGTTCTGTTCGAAATACGTATCCAATTTTTATAAGCGAATTTTATTTAGCTGTTAAGTTAACTTTTAGATAAATGCTGAGACACCGTTACATCTAAAATAATGGAATAATTGGTCGGTAATTCTATAAAAACGATTCATTGGTGACCGCTATAGATCCATGTTGACTGAATTTGTCGTTTCAAGAAGAGAGTACCGCAAAATATCCTACAGCTCATGCCACAATTGATTTATTGAGATAAACGTTTAAATAGATAAACGATAAAAAAGTTTCACATTACTGATTCGTGAATTGGAATCGAAGATCATGACATTGCTGAGGGTGTATGAAAGGTCTAGTATATGCCGATAAGTCAAAAATGATTGACAACTTGGAGGATAATATTCACCCCATTATTGCCAATAATTGGACCTCCAGAATATTATCTTTTTTGAGTAAAGTTAATAGCATGCCAATTAAAAAAAAAACAATATCGTTTTAAATCATTTCAAATGTCTATACTCCTAGAAAAACATCTATATGTCCTTTAATACCTTAATTTTTTTCCAAAAAGTACTTTCTGAAAGAAAAATGTATATAGCTACGTTAAAATCAGTTTTTTAATAAAATAAACAAACTTTTTTCATTTTCAATAAATTTAGTATCTTCAGGGTCCAGCAGCGAGGTATGAAATATTTGGACGGGACGTCAAGCGTAGTGGGGGAAACCGTATTGTTATAATAAGTATGGGTACTATCAACTCGTTACTAGAAGCCTTTTCAGTAACCATGGAGCAGTGGTAGATTTTGTATCGTGTGTTTGTTTACAACAAGTTCACTTAAACGGGCCGTTCTGTCATTGGAACACAGAGACGAATCAAAAATTATTTTAATATTGGCCGCCACAATCTTGTTACAAAGTTTGATAATATTATAAAAAGTGTGAACAGATTTCACAAAACTGGTGCGTGGAGACCTGAAACTGCACAAGGAGGTGATCGAGCGGTAACGACTCCGAGTGATGTTAAAAGACTGCAACAAATGTATCAGAGGAGTATGCACAACTCCTCTGCAACTCCACAACGTCTGCAGGAGTGTTTTTAGAAAAATTGCCCTGTATAAAATGATTGCAACAAAGCTGTATTTTTTGAACGAAGTCTAAATTATATATTTTTTTTAATCCTCTTTAAATTGTAAAAACTCTATTAAAATAAGCGTAGTACCGTTAGACTGTAATACCTGAGGTTTTAAGTTCAATCCGTGCCTAAGTCACCTGAAGTTTTTTAACGGATACTCTCTCTTGCGAGGATTTGATAAATCATCTAAGAGTAATTTTTATCATGAAAAAAGTGCTTTCTCAAATCACCTGTTCGGATTCTGCATGAAAACTTTAGGTCCCATCCATTCCTGGCCCTGGCATTACTCGCACACAGGAATGGCTGAGAGTTGTAAGTCACTAGGGCCTGGTTCTCTACAAGCAGTTGCGTCATCTTATTTTTAACTTCCCATAGGAAGTTATTGTAATCGATCCGATTTTTCGAATTGAAAATTTGGACATTTCTCGACGTTTCAAGGTCCCTAGAATCGAAATAAAAGATTTTTAGAGAGATGTCTGTGCGTGCGTGTGTACGTACGTTTGTACGTCCGGAACGTCCGTACGTTCGGGAAGTTTTTTCTTCGTCCATAGCTCAAAAGCCAGTAGAGATATCGACATCAAATTAATTTTGTTATACAGATAATAATGAAGAAAGATGCAGAAAGGACTCTCAAAAAAATTGAGTGGGTGGTTTTTTTACCATATCAATTTAAAATAAAGGTGAATATTTTGGTTAACCCAAAATATCTCACGAACTAATAACGTTAGAGACTTGAATTAAATTTAATATTATACGAGTATATTGTAACGTGATAACAAACTAATATATTTTTGGAAAAAATACCAATTTACGTTTCAAAAAAACTGAGAAAAAAAAATTTGTCACCTCGAAAATTGTACGACACAAATATGATTTCATCTCCAAAACAATTTTGTGCAACGAAGAATAATGTTTTTGACATCTGATAAAATTTTGAAAAAAATCGAATTGACAGTTATTTTTATAAAAAATAAAAACCTAAAAAAAACATTACTCAAAGTTGGTAAAAACTGAATTTCGACTCAAATATCTTTTCAAAAACTTAAGATTAAGGCTTCAAACTTATTTTATCTTATAAGAAATAATGTTTTCAACATTCTGAAAAATGTTGAGAAAAATCAAATTGACAGTTTTTTTTTACAAAAAATAAAAACCTAAAAAAAAAATAATAAAAGTTGGTAAAAATTGATTTTCGACTCAAATATCTTTTAAAAACTTTGAGCTATTGGCTTTAAACTACTTTTATCTTTCAAGAAATGTTGTTTTCAACATTCAGTAAAATTTTGAAAAAAATCGAATTGACAGTTTTTTTACAAAAAATTAAAAACCTAAAATAGAGAATTAACAAAAGTTGGTAAAAATTGATTTTCGACTCAAAAATCTTTCCAAAAATTTGAGACTATGGCTTAAAACTAATTTTGTCTTATAAGAAATATTGTTTTAAACATTCGGTTTTTTAAGAAAAAATAAAAATTAAAAAAAAAATATGTACCAAAATTTCGTAAAATATGATGCAATGCAATTAAAATTGGTAAAAATTGGTTTTCGACTAAAAAACTCATTTACAAAAACAAATTTTGAAATCAAACGATTTCATTATATGCAAAATATTGTTGGTTATTTTGAAATTTTTATGAATAATTCAACTGACAACTTTTTTAACAAAACACGAAAACTTACAAACCTTTTAAGCAAGACAAATCGACAGACGGGATGGGAAGCTTTCAGTGTGGGTCGCATCCCATCCTCTTTTGTATTTTATTAATTTATTAAAAGGGATGTTAATTAAGTTTAATTTGTGTTGCAATCATTATTTAAAACAAAGTAACTAGTCCAGTCAAGGAATGAGGTGTAGAGTGCGTGAGCAGGTAACTAAGCGATTCTTTCAGAAACTTGTTTAGGGGGCTTAGGTTGTTAACATACCAAAAGACCTGACTCCTGGTGATGAGCGAGGGGGAGGAGGGGGGGTAAAGGTACGAATTTTGGGTTTTTCGCTTATATCTCGAAAACGGTGCATCGGAGAGAAATATTTTTAGAGAATAAAATGGAGTTCTTAAAATTATCTAAAACTTTTATATCATATGTTTTTTTCTAATTCCTAACCGTTTTCGAGCTATACCCTTGGAAAAAGTTGAAATTTACAAAAAAAAAATTAATTTACGTCAAAATATTCATAAACATTGCATCATATTGTCTAAACCTATTCATAAACGAAAAGTATGAATAGGAAAGAAGTTGTAGATTTTTAAATTCCCTTTTAGAATATATATACATATGCTGATTAATGTCCAACCCGCCTAAAGTAACAGCTATTTTAAAACTTGTATAGCATTTTGCAATTTTCAGAAAACTAGTTTGTATATCATATTCTTAACCCACAACCTTTGTTTGTGTATTTTCATGAGATATGCACTTCGCTTGAAGAGTTTTCTGGAGTCACATTCACTTCAAGTGAACAACACAAGGACATTGGACAGGCTCGCAAGATGCAGAAGACATTGTCAAACTCAATCAGTGGTTTGATTCTCATCCTCCCTTCCCAGAAACCTCTCAAATCATGTCAATTTCGAGTGGAGTTGTCGGAGATGCCACGATAACATGCTTTGATGCTGTTCGAGTAGGTAAAAGGGCTATGAATTCAGTAGTTGACTTGACATTTGCAGACGTAAAGTTATCGCGCAAGGATCGGGCTTTGCCAATATCTTCTGTCAGCTCATCGATAAAAGTTCACGATAGGTAGTAGTTGACCCAACATTGCTCTTTCAGCGGATATGTATAAGCAAACGATCAGATGAGGATTTGATGACATATTTTGAGTATGAGTTGGCCCCATTTCAAAAATCTTACTTATCGAGGGCAAGAGTGATATAGGCCTACAGTTACCCAGATCATTAGTTGCTCCTTTCTTGAAAAGTGGCAAAATATTGGCACATTTAAGAGCAACCGGAAATACTCCAGAAAAAATACTTTTGCTAAAGATATGTGCCAAAACATCAATTATAAAACATGCTATATTTTTCAAACAAACATTTAAAATACCTTCATAACCAGAAGAGTTTGAAGTTTTTAAAGTGCCAATTAACTTCAGAATCTCTAAACTACTTATAGGCTCAAACACAAAACTTTGGCTTTGAGAAGGTTCATTACTGAATGGACTACAAAGTGTACAAGATGGGTGACTAGAACTAGCTTGTAGATTAAGTGAAATCGTTGAAAAGTATTCACTGAATGCATTAGCAATTGCAATTTTATCTGAGACCACACGACCATTAACATTGACAACAGATGGTTGTTTTTTGCACTGAGATTTATTAAGTATACTATTCACTATTTTCCATTCATTTCTAATATTTCCTTCAGCTAGATTGAATTTGTTTTTAACGACAAATAGGAATTTCCTTCTTCAATTCAACACAAATTTTTTTATATTTAGTTTTTAAAATCTGACTGCTGTTGCGTTTTAAACACTTTTTTCTTAATTTGTTTTTATACTTCACTTTTTAAGCAAACTATACGTAATCCACGGCTTTAAACGCTTATTAGACTTTTTCGGAACGATATCAAAAGAAGCATCAGAAATGCATCCATTCCATATCCAGAATGAATAGAAATGTAAGACAAGGTAACGTGATCGTCCGCTTGCTCGGAGCAATCTTCGTCTTTGCTAGAAGTAAGTTATTGTGGATATCTCCTTTGTTATCTAATACTCGCACATAAACCACTGCTCCATATGCTTTGGTTGAAGCATCGCAAAAGCCATGCAACTCGATTGCTTGATTTGATGGGCTCATTCGATTCCATCGCGGAATTCTCACCTTTTCTATGGTTGGGAGTTCTAGCTGAAAAGCTTCCCAACTCTTTTTGATGTGGGCTGGAACTTCCTCGTCCCAATCACATCCAAAATTCCAGAGCTTCTGCATAAGATTGGGGGTGGAAACGTGTAGGAGACACCCTGGTGGCAATTACAATGGAAAATCTACCAGCACCAGAGGTTCTTCTGAAAACTATATTTTGCCGCTCCACCAAGGATTGTATAATTGGAAAATGTGGCAGCCGAAAAGCGATGCTCACCTGTTCTGCAGCGTGCCTCCACTGTCAAGGGAAATGCCTGAACAGTGTGCCTGTTGACGATGGGGACGATGAAGACGATGTAGAGCCCATTCAGCAAGAGCCACCCGCTACTGAGGAAGAAGATGCCATGGAAGAACAATCATTGCCTAGGCCCTTAAGTTCAAAGAGGATGAAAATTTGATTACTTTTAAAGTTGAGAGTAAAACATTAGGAATATATTGAGAACAATAGGGCTTACAATTATTATTATTGTATTGGTGTAACGAAACTATCTGTAGAATAAAGTGTGAAATTTGTCATCATCATTATTTTTCTACTTTATTTAATAACTTGCTTATAAGTGACCATATAAGTTATTAGATGAACGAACAAAGGTTGGGGGTTAAGAATATGATATACTCGTACAAACTTATTTTCTGAAAATTTCAAAATGCTATACGAGTTTTAAAATAGCTGTAACTTTAGGCAGGTTGGACATTAATCAGCATATGTATATATATTCTAAAAGGGAATTTAAAAATCTACAACTTCTTTCCTATTCATACTTTTCGTTTATGAATAGGTTTAGACAATATGATGCAATGCTTATGAATATTTTGACGTAAATTAATTTTTTTTTGTAAATTTCAACTTTTTCCGAGGGTATAGCTCGAAAACGGTTAGGAATTAGAAAAAAACATATGATATAAAAGTTTTAGATAATTTTAAGAACTCCATTTTATTCTCTAAAAATATTTCTCTCCGATGCACCGTTTTCGAGATATAAGCGAAAAACCCAAAATTCGTACCTTTACTCATTACCTTTCTGGGTTAATGAGTTCCTATTTAAATCCTCTTTCAATTCAAAACCTTTTGTAATCAAAGAAAATTTGTTTTAGAACTGTTTACACAAGATAATGGGATACAAATATTTTTTGTTTTTTGAATATTCATGCTGACTTGCTCTAATACGAGATTCATCTTTCAAATAACAAATATTTTTTCTGATTTTAATCCACGTATCATGACTTTTTACAGGATTACATTCAAAACAGCCTGTAACACAATTAGAATACATTAAATAAAATAGAAAAATGGAAGCCTATAATTGTAAAACATTAAATTATTAATCTGAAAAACATAGACTATTTTTTATTTCTAAAATTCAAAGCAAAATGTTAAGAAATAACATTAAAAGATATTAAATAATCTCTCTATAATTTTTAACGATGAACGCTGTCCTCAACATTTCAAAATACAATTAGGACAAACCAACTATGAAAAATTCCTAGATTGGGTGTATGATTACATTGTAAATGTAAGTAAAGACCAAGTACTTAGCTTAAATTCATTCAAATCGTTGATAAAAGAAATGTATACAATTTTTGGTCAACATTTCAAACATCTTAAACAGTTGCATATTTTTAAGATAAACAAAAACCCAAGGACATTTTTTTACAGGAAACCTTTGTTTTTAGTGAATGAGAAACTGTAAAGAATTTGTTTACAAAATTTTAAAAGGGTCTTAATTTTTTCATAAAACATTTTTCTAAGAACAATTTTCTTGAATAATACTCGTACACCCTCAAATTCATTATAACACTACAAGCATTATTATTATTCTTTTCATTTTCCGACGTCTTTGAGAATGAAAGATGAAAAGTTTTCCACTTGACAATTTTCCACAAGACCTTTTCATCTTTTCATCCATCACCATCATCATCATCAACATCATAATCAGGGGCCGGGCGGAGCCGGCCTTATACTTTGCAAAATGTTTTTTAGAACTTATATAAATATGCGCAGCGCTAACACCCGCAGCACCACCACCATACATATTGTTTTCATGACACAAAATAAGTGGGTAAATGCCACCTCACATGTATGGAAGGTACATAATATGAAACTAGGTCAAATAATTAAGCACACCAAAACTACCTATACTTACACCACCTGCCAAGACCAAAAACCTCCAAGGTACTTGTACAAATTGTCAAACTCTCCAGTTTCCCCGGATTATGACCAAAATTCAACATACGAGTAAATGTGAAATCAATCTGATAATTCTGTTTTGAACCTAAGTCAAAACCAAATTTATAACCCTTATTCACTTGAGGCTTTCTTAGGAAGGTTTATTGTTTTGTTGTTATAAAAGAATATACTCGTATATCAATATCACTTACCATATAAAATCCTTGCAATGCGAACAGAAGGTCGGCTGCTTAAAGAATCTCGGTATAAAGCAATGATCCTTAACATTGAAGACATTCTTCTTCTTGAGGGCACCCTTCCTGAGACGATTTTTCATCGTATTCTCAGCTCCACCGCTGGCACCATCCTCCTTCATCCTTTCGATATTGTTATCATTTTCAATCGACGACGACATTTTTAATTTTGTTTTGTTTTGCTGCTTAAATTCTCGTTGAAAGATATTATAACCTTATAAATATAGCACACAACTAGATTTATAAATTACCCACAATATAGTGAACTTGACTTTTAATTTTTTTTTTTTATTTATTTTTAGCTAAACACTTGAACCTTTTATTTTAATTTTTCATAAATAATCATAAATGCATAAGAACAAGGTGAACAAAAGAAAACTTTTATTTCTTTTTCTTTATAATTTCCCAAAAAAACACTCTCGCACAAAACTCGCTACAAACTTGCTTGTACTAAAGATACTATTATTTTTTTGGTTGTTTTAATTTCTTTTGTTGAATTTCAAAAAAAAATAATATATAACGAAGAAAAATCGTTAAAATCCAGGTGCAGAAACGAAGCAACCGCAATTATTATATTATGAACAATGCGATGGATGACCAGTGTGCGACAGGTTGTTGCGTTCGATACGATTTATGTACGACGACGACGATGAACGAGTGACAGTGAGACAAGACAATGCAGGTGGTGAGAGGGTAAGTTTTACACTATATGAAGGTATATTTAGCAGTGTATCAAAACGAATATCGAACGATGCACAGGGTATAAAATATATTATATCTACGAGTACTTCAAATGCACACACAGCTCTTTGAAAGGAGCTAAAATACTTTAAAATTTTATGATTTGCAAGCTTTTTCTTCTTTCTTCACCTTCTTCTCTCTTCAAAACTACACCAAACTTTCTAAAACTGTTGTATTTTTCTTCTTTTTTTTTCAAAAAAACAAAACGATGACAAACCGAAACTTTCTCAAAATATGCAACAGATACAATATCTATCTTTCTATCTATCGTTCCTAGGTTTAGAAATTAGCTTTTTTTCTATGCAACACTCGAGACCAATTTTGTATTTTTTTTAACTTTCTTTCAAATTCAAAACTTTATAACTATGCTAGTTGCGTAAATTTTCGCGTCGTCGACCGACACGCTCAACAAACCGAAACGGAGTGAAAAACCTTTTTCACGGACCCTGCTGTATAGGTTGCCGATTTGCTCTCTTTTTTGCTCATTTACTCGTATATAAATATAGGGGTAAGTTTTCGTTTTCGAAGTTATGTCTCTGTTGCTGCCGTTGCCGTTGCCGTTGCCACTGCCTCTGACATCAGTGCCCCAGTAGCAATTTTGTTTTTTTTAAATCGAAATCAACATCATCATCATCAGGCGGGAAAATGCAAAACACACTACCTATACCTAAACTAAACCATGCCAAAGTTGTGGCTTTAGTGGATGAAGGTATAATAGAACTCACAAACGACACGGAACACGGAAAAGCCCGGCGAGACAATTTTGAAAATGAAACGCTTCTTCTCATTCGTTGTAAATAGATACGAAAACGAATTCGAGTACAACAACCATCGCACTGAGATGGTGCGCGCTTATGGGGCTTCTGGAGCGCTTCTGCCTCTAACGATAGTCTATCTTTCAATAGTAGGTATGCTCTGCGGATGACCTCAAATGAGAACAGAGCGAAAGTTCAAAACAAACGAGCGCGCCATCGCAGAATCAACCCCCTTTGCATTGATTTGGGGGTAAATAGTGAGCTTTTCTTCTATGTTCTTGGTTTCCTTCTTTGTGTTTTTTCTGGGTTTTCTTTCGTTTTTTCGAGCGCAATGATTTTTTACTATAGATTTGGATTCTGTTTTTATATAATTTTCTTACACATTTTCATTCGGTTTTTTTGTTGTTCTTTTTGTTTTAATTTCTTTGCATTTTATGGATTGTAAAAATGTCGCAGGCAAGTGAGTCGGTTAAAAATGTGTACTGGATTGTAAGAAAATGGCACCTTTTTCTAATTTGCTTTGGCTTATATTCAAATACGCGGAAGAAGTTACGTAGATATGTACAAAACAATAATCTTAAAATTCTTAGAATGCATTCATTTTGCTCCTCTTCAAATACGACCGACCTCCACACCAATAACTACGGCTACAACTTCCACGACGACGACGACGACGAAGACAAAGACGTAGACTACCCCCAAACCATAGAACAGATGTTCCCATTCATTTTCGTATTTCACTTTTGTTTGCGCAATTAATTTTCCGGGCCATAATATTTTTTGCTATGTTTCTTCTTCTCTCGTTTATGAAAAACTATAAAGCCGAATCAATATACACAATTCAAAAAAAAAACAAAAAGACTCAAGATTATATCTTGTGAAGGCAGACACCGAGTCGCGACAAAATACATTTAATTTATTTTTTCTTACTTTGGTTGAATTTTATATTTTATTTATTTTTGTTTTATATCTAAAAAATTAACGTGGAAAAACAAGGAATCTGAGTAGGTAGGTATAGAAACAGTAGATACGCGGTACGCTCGTCGATTTTAATATTATTTATAATCGGATGTGAGTGGAGACTCAATCCATACGGTCCAAATGTATCTACTCAATTCGCACAAACGATGCTGATTTACTGCTCCTACATGCGGTGCTCTCGGTCTCGATAATAATAATAATTTTTGTTTTTTTTTTTCTGTTGAATTGTTGTTGTTATTGTATCAATTTTGTTGTTGTTGTGTGTACTTTTCTACCTTTTAGTAGTTTTATGTGAAGAAAAAACGAAAAAAAAAGAACGTTGAAAGTAGCAGAATTTAGTATTCAGTGTGATGATGTAGAAGGCAACCTAGAATTTTTATTTTATTTCGTCGTTGTTGTTGTTGTTGTTGTTTTCTTGAATGTTTTGCGGCAGCATCTAACACCAACAGCAGCACTGATTAATGTATGGAGAAGTAGTGTTGCCAATAGGTCGATTTAACTTAATTAAAATTGAATATTGTTGCATATAAACAGTAAATATTTAAAATGGGTCACTGGGGCGTATGTGGAATATTTGTTTGACTGTTTTTCTTGTTTAACGAATTTGTTATATTCTACTAATTTAAATCATTTAAATGACTCTTTGTTTGGGAATTGAGTGTTTAATGTTGAAAATTATGTTTTTAGTTAAAGTCTTAAGTATAATACCTTTATGTATATAGATTAAATGAAAACTAGGTTAAAAATTATTTTTTGGAGTCCACACAAAAATCTTGAATTGAATATTTTTAAAACACAAGCAGAATTCTCCAAAAAGATTTTGCGGTATGGTAAAGCACTCAAAATATTGTACTTTCATATAAGGGTAGATTTTATGAAAAAAAAAAGAAAATAAATTCAAATTGCACAAAACTTAAATACTATAAATAGAGATTATATAGGTTGTTTTGTTTTTGACACTTTTAATTAATTCTTCTATATTGAATTATGTCTTCGAAGTTAAAACTTATGTTAGATAAAAAATTATGAATCATCAACATTTCTAGTATATCGAAAAGAGTATTAAGCTAGTTCTTGTTTTTTATTAGTATCTAAATTTTTAACTTCCCATAGGAAGTTATTGTAATGGGTCCGATTTGACAAATTGAAAATTTTGACATTTCTCGACGTTTCAAGGTCCTTAGAGTCGAAATAAAAGATTTTTAGAAAGATGTCTGTGCGTGCGTGTGTACGTACGTCCGTACGTCCGTACGTTCGCGACGTTTTTTTCGTCGTCCATAGCTCAAGAACCAGAAGAGATATCGACTTCAAATAAATTTTGTTATACAGATAATAAAGCAGAAAGATGCAGAAAGGGCTCTCAAGAAAATTGCGTGGGTGGTTTTTTTACCATAGCAGTTTAAAAAAAAGGTGAAAATTTTGGTTAAACCTAAATATCTCATGAACCAATGAAACTAGAGACTTGAATTAAATTTTATATTATATATTGTAACGTGATACAAAACAATTATATTTCTGGAAAAAAATTCAATTAACGGTTTTTTTTATAAATCAAAAAAACTGAAAAAAAAATTTGTCACCTCGAAAATTTTACGACTAAAATATGATTTCATTTCCAAAACAATTTTGTGCAATGAAGAATAATGTTTTTGACATCTGATAAAATTTTGGGAAAAATCGAATTAACAGTTTTTTTACAAAAAATAATAACCTGAAAAAAAATAAAAAAAAAAGTTGGTAAAAATTGAGTTTTGACTCAAATATCTTTTCAAGACTTTGAGATATTGGCTTTAAACTACTTTTATCTTTCAAAAAATGTTGTTTTCAACATTCAGTAAAAATTTGAAAAAAATAGAATTGACAGTTTTTTTACAAAAAATTAAAAACCGAAAAAAAATTTAACAAAAGTTGGTAAAAATTGATTTTCGACTTAAATATCTTTTCAAAAATTTGATATTATGGCTTCTAACTAATTTTAACTTATAAGAAATATTGTTTTCAACATTAGGAAACATTTTGAGAAAAATCGAATTGACAGTTTTTTTACAAAAAATAAAAACCTAAACAAAAAAATTAATAAAAGTTGGTAAAAATTGATTTTCGGCTCAAATAGCTTTTCAAAAATTAAAAATATTGGCTTCAAACTTATTTTATTTCACAGAAAATATTGTTTTTTATATTCAGTAATTTTTTTTATAAAAATCCAACAGTCCGTTTTTTCATAAAAAAAAATAAAATCTACAAAAAATAGAACGCAAATTTGGCAAGAATTGATACATTTAGACAAACTTTTAAGCAAGACAAATCGATAGACGGGATGGGAAGTTATCAGTGTGGGTCGCATCCCAGCCTCTTTTTTGAAAATTAGTGTGATAGAAAAATAGCATCATATTTTGTTATTGCAATATTTTCACTTTCCATTGGATGTAATTGTAATCGAAATAGTTTGTCGAATAGAAAATGTTGGCATTTGTTTGTGATATATATTTTAGGATGTAGAAAAAATAAATGTTGATGAAAACGTTCAAATCTGTTTGTTTTTTTAAATATGAATGATAAATTTGGTTGATCCCAAATGTCGCCTGAGCCCTATGCCGCTATGTTCCAAACTTCCAAACGTTTCGTATAAGCTACAATGTAATAGCATAACCAAAACATGTTGCTGGGGTTAAAGAACAGGTTGAATTTATTTTGTATTACACGAAATTAAGTGAATTTCACTTTTTCAATTTTTGGTATTACAAATTTTCCGAAAAATTACTAGATATTGTGAACCATAAAATAGAACTGCAAACAAATACACAATGTATTAAACTGACAGACAATTTCTGCACTGTTCTTCAAGAAAAAAAATGGTTGCCTGTAAAGTCGGTTTTACGGGCGAAGATTTTACGTGACAACGTCTTTTTCTCGGTAGAATATTTATTGATATGAATATAATTAAATTGCACAATAGGAACAAGGAATTGAATGAAAATAAGAATTGCACAAATTTTTTAAACTAATAATTTACTTAACACTATCAACATTTATCAATAGTATGACATAACCTATAAACTCAGTTTCTCAACTTTTGTGTCAATCTAACAATTAATCAATAAATCATAGTTTACGATAATGAAATATCAGTGTACAATTATTTACCATTATTGTTGTAGTTGTTGTAAATGACGAATCTAAGCACTCCACATTTTCACTACAGACACAGCTGACGATACTTTAACCACACGTGTGAACTTGTATTATGACGCTTTCTTGTTTTTCCAACGCCAAGAACGTTCGAGAAAGACAAAGACAGAGACACAAGCATGCGCCGATTCAATGCGCCTAATTCTCTAGTGCTGCGTGCGCGGCAGACCGATCATAGTTGAGTGGGAGAGAGACGCAAGGCATTCGGCGGGCCTCTCTCTCGTTCGGTGACTCATCGTAACGTTACTGGGCGTTACACTTTTTCATAAGTGACTCCCAGCCGCAACCTAATTTAAGACGTTGTCACGTCAAAAATTAATTGATTAAAAGTACATATATTTCCGGATATACAGAGTAATTACTTGAACCATAACTGTCTCAACCATCGTGCTATTTTAAAAATAAAAAAGAGGCTGGGATGCGACCCACACTGATAACTTCCCATCCCGTCTTTCGATTTGTCTGGCTTAAAATTTTGTCTACATATGTATATGTATCAATTTTTACCAAATTTGCGTACTTTTTTTTGTAGATTTTATTTTCTTATGAAAAAACGGACTGCTGGATTTTCATAAGAAAATTACTGAATATCGAAAACAATATTTTCTGTGAAATAAAATAAGTTTGAAGCCAATATTTTTAATTTTTGAAAAGCTATTTGAGTCGAAAGTAAATTTTTACCAAGTTTTAGTATTGTTTTTTTTTTTTTAGGTTTTTATTTTTTGTAAAAAAAACTGCCAATTCGATTTTTCTCAAAATTGTTCCTAATGTTGAAAACAATATTTCTTATAAGTTAAAATTAGTAAAAAGCCATTATCTCAAATTTTTGAAAAGATGTTTGAGTCAAAAATCAATTTTTACAAACTTTTGTTAAATTTTTTTTCGAATTTTAATTTTTTGTAAAAAAAAATGTCAATTCGATTTTTTTCAAAATTTTACTGAATGTTAACAACAATATTTTTTTAAACATAAAAGTAATTTAAACCTAATATCTCCAGGTTTTGAAAAGATATTTGAGTCGAAAATCAATTTTTACCAACTTTTGTTGAATTTTTTTAGGTTTTTAAATTTTTGTACAAAAACTATCAATTCGATTTTTTTCAAAATTTTTGCTGAGTGTTGACAACAATATTTTTTGGAAGATTAAAGTAGTTTAAAGCTAATATCTCAAAGGTTTGAAAAGATATTTGAGTCGAAATTCAATTTTTACCAACATTGAGTAATGTTTTTTTTAGGTTTTCATTTTTTATAAAAAACTTTCAATTCGATTTTTCTTAAAATTTTATCACATGTCAAAAACATTATTCTTCGTTGCACAAAATTTTTTTGGAGATGAAAACATTATTTAGTAGTAAAATTTTCGAGGTGACAATTTTTTTTTCAGTTTTTTTTGATTTATAAAAAAAACCGTTAATTGGATTTTTTTCCAAAAATATACTTGTTTAATATCACGTTACAGTATATAATAATAAATTTAATTCAAGTCTCTAGCGTTATTGGTTCGTGAGATATTTAGGGTTAACCAAAATGTTCACCTTTTTTTTAAACTGCTATGGTAAAAAAACCACCCACGCAATTTGATTGAGAGCCCTTTCTGCATCTTTCTGCCTTATTATCTGTATAACAAAATTTATTTGAAGTCGATATCTCTTCTGGTTCTTGAGCTATAGAGGACAAAAAAACGTCGCGAACGTACGGACATACGGACGTACGTACACACGCACACACAGACATCTTTCTAAAAATCTTTTATTTCGAATCTAGGGACCTTGAAACGTCGAGAAATGTCAAAATGTCAATTCGACAAATCGGACCCATTACAATAAATTTCTATGGGAAGTTAATAAATTAGGTGGCGCAACAGTCCGTAGAGAACCAGGGCCTATTGACTTACAACTCTCAACCATTCCTGTGTGCGAGCAATTGCAAGGTTGGAGGGGACCTACAGTTTATATGCCGAATCCGAACGGCCTAATTTGAGAAAGTACTTTTCATGGCAAGAATTACTCTTGGAGAATTTGTCAATTCCTTGCAAAAGGCAGTACCCGTGAAAAAAAAATGTAGGTGGCACAGGCAGGGATCGAACCCAAGACCTCTCGCATGACAGTCCAACGCACTAACCATCATGCCACGGGTACTATTTTGGCAGCTAAAAATGTTGATGTTGACGAAATTAAATATCTTTAAATCAATCGATACGTTGTTTATGAAAAGTGATAGCGTTAATTTTCAAATTGAATTTTTAAATTCAAAAGATATACCTGCAATGCTATCACATAATCTTCGATTAAATATTGGTTCACTTATTATTCTCCTGCGTGATTTACCAGGATCCACCTTAATTATGCAACGGTACACGTTTGGTCATCAAAAAGATCACCGGAAATATTCATGTAGCAACCATTTTAACTGGACAAATTAAAGGAAAAGTGGTCCTGTTGCCACGTAGTCCAATGATACAGTCAAATTCTACCATCAGTTTCCAATTCGTTTAGCTTTTGTAATGTTTATAAATAAGTCTCACAGCCAAAGAATGTTCATTTGTGGTTTAGAATTAAAAAAATCCATGTTTTTCTCATGAGCAGCTATATGTTGCGTGTTCACGTGTAGGAAAACCGTCGAACCTATTTGTGTAAGCAAAAGACAGGTTAACCAAAAACATTGTGCATCGATTAAGATTTTAAACTATCCGCCCTACCTACCTCATTTATAAGTTTAACTGTCAAATGTTATTTACTAAAAACTTTGTTATATACTTATTTGTTATAAACTTAAATAAAAATAAAACATATTAAATTTAATTCTTTTGTATTAATTTTTACTTTAAATCAACTGTACGAAAATTTTGATCAATTGTGTTGAAAGTCTTAAATTTTTGACTGCATATTTTTTGAAGATCTAGCTGTTATTTATTAATTTTTCTTAACAATTTTCTGTTAATTTTTGGGTAATAAAAATTTCAATCTTCTTAAGAACTTTTGCTTACTATTTTTAATAGAAATTTTAGAATTCGAAATTTACATAAAGTCAAATTAGTCGGCTGAAATTTAGTAAAAATTTTTCGCTAATTAGTAAGACAATTTTTTTATTTCATTTGCAGAGTGTAGAGACTTAGTTTTCTACGAATTGAAATTTCGGCAACTTTATATTTCTAATCCTAGTTATAGGTTGTAGAGACAGGTGTCAAGATAAGGCTACTATTTTTCGATTTTTGAAGAACAATTTGCACCAAGTCGTAGTACATGCGGCGTGATAGCTAGGGCGTAGGACTATCATGCTAGAGGTCTTAGTTCGAATCCCTGTATGTGTGACCTAAAATTTTTTGTAGGTGTACTGCCTCTTGAGAGGGATTGACAAATCTTCCAAGAGTCATTTTTGCTATCATAAGTACTTTCTCAAATTAGCATATAAAAATGTAGGCCCTGGCATGACTCGCACACAGGAATTGTTGAGAGTTGTAAGTCACTAGGTTCTGGTTCTTTATAAGTTGTCGTGTCACCTAATTAATTAATTGAATTAAAATTTTAAAGTTGTGGCTTGCAATAAACTTTAAGATGCAGAATCTCAATAAATTCCTTTCAAAATCTTTTAATATTTAATATTTTTCTGGTCTTTTTTCGACTATTCATAGTTGTTGTCAACTTTTTGAAGCTTTTACCAAAAATATCAAAATCTTCTGGGATCTTGTCTCACTGCATTGTAATTTTTATCTCGTTAAACTAAAAAAAGAACTTTGTCGAAACACTGTTTTTCACAATTAAAATAATATAATATGATACTTAGAATACTGTGTTTTCATGTAATATATATTTTTTTTTTTTTTGAAAAACTGAATTTGAAATTTGTTCAGCCAAAATATTGAAATACTCATGATAAAGTCACTTAAAACTTAAAAACTAACAAGTTTTTAGGAACTCTTAATTCAAGTTTATTTAAAGAATATTGAGACATATAACCGTTTTAAAATGTTTTGCTTAATTAAGGTTTATACAAAACTAGCGGCCCGGTACGTGCTTCGCTACGTATAAGGCATAGTTATAAAAAAAATTATTATTAAGTTCATTTATTCAAACAAAAAAATATTTTAAATTGCTAGCTATTTAAAAGTCCAAATGATATATTGTTTATATTATATTTATCAGCAAAGAGTAAAAAATAAAAAAGAATTGGGTACTCTTACTATGGTGGGTCTATATGGGTTCCTCCAAATTGACACCACAAACGTGAAGTGTTTGCCTTGGGCCTTTTTGATGCCTCATCTTGATTCAATTGATTTATATGTCTTAACTACACCTGGCAGTTTCGCTTGAATTTGAAAATTAATGGCATTGATATGAATATTCTTCGGTGCAAAAATGGCACGTTCTCTCAACCAAAAATGATTTCTGTAATTCTGAAAAATATTCGGAAAAACACATTCAATCAACTCATCAATAGATTGCGCAATTGTACAAAAATTGTTAAGTAAAGTGATCAATCCGGTGGTACTGTCGATTGGTATCACCAATTTCTAACAATTGTTTTGAAAACTCATGGCAGTTGCATCATTATGTAGGTGTATACGCATATTAATGTTCAGTATCAATTTTCTTACATGTCCCAAAGAACTGATTACTTCAAACAGGCGTTTATTTCATCAGCAGGAATTGATCGAGGAATGACAGGCAATGTTTGACGAAAGTCCCCTGACAGCCATATCAGAGCATCACCAAAAAGCTGTTGATTACTGCGTAAATCTTGCATTGTTCGATTAAATGCTTCTACTGATTTTTTATTCGCCATTCACTCACTCCATAAAATAATTGAGGGTTAATCGCAGAACTTTTGCCATAGCAGAATTTCTCGAAATATTGCAAGTTGGAGTTTCAATCACCTGTACATTCAATGACAATTTTAATGCAGAGTGTGCGGTCCGCCCACCTTCTAACAATGTAGCAGCAATTCCCGAAGATGCAAGTGCCAATGCAATTTTCTGTTCCGATCGAATAGCAGCTAAAATCAATGATACAACGAAAGTTTTGCCTGTACCACCAGGTGCACCCAAAAAATTTAATTCACCTGCGTTATTGGAAACGGCTTGCATGATTGTATCATATACATGTTTTTGTTGAATTTGGAATCTCTAATAATTTTAGTAGCACCAAAAGAAGTCATTTCAAATGCCGAATTGTATTGTTGAATATTACTCAAAAACTGTTTCGACGTTTGAGATGTACCAAAAATAAATGAATACAATGGTTCGGGTGGAGTTTCTAATTTTGGCAATCTCACATTAGCACAACACATGCCGGGCTTTCACCTTGAAAGTTAGCCGTATCAAAATGTGGACATATTGCGTCCATCATTCCAATGTATCCGTACATACTATAATCAATCTGACTATTTTAATTAAAAGCAGCACGCAGCATTTCATCCAAAACAGCACGACGTATTCGTGATCGCCGTGCAAGATTAAGTACAGGTACAGGGTCAACAGATCTATTCTGTGCACTACGTTCACGCTGCGATGCATTAGCTTGTGAGCGTTCATCTGTAGCCTGAGATTGTCTTAATAATGCCACTTGATTTGCATTACGCGTTCGCCAGCCTATGTTTGGTCGTCTTGCTCGTGGCATTTTACCTTCACTCAACAACTCAACAATATTTTGAATAATATAAACACAACAAAGCAATAATTGAGCCGTTTATTTCGCAAGTGGCATAAGTCACTTTTTTTTTAAGTCGAGATATTTAAGGTATTTATTATACCGTTAATTACCAATACTTCTCTCGAAAAAATCTCAATAGTTCTCAACTTATTGAGTGCAAATTTTTTAAAAATGAAAAGATACCGTTCAATTGTATTTAGTGTTGCCATTAACTCGATTTTTTTTTTTGGAAAAGTGACTGATGCCACTTTCAAAATAAACGGCTCAATTATCGCTGATAAAATGAAATGACATATGATGACATTAAATTTGTTTGACAGAACTAACGTCACTTTTTTATCTTCTATTGTTTTGCCAAATGTTCAAATTGGCTTTTAAGTATTAGTACAAATTGTTAGTATATGGGAGTATAGAAAGATGTTGATTTAACACCTTTTCAAGATTTTTTTTTTCAAATTTTCTCTACGTACAAACCTTCTCTGGACTTCCACGAATAATTCAAGACCAAAATTATCCAAATCGGTAAAGGCATTGCTGAGTTATAACATTACAACGAAAAGTGGCATTGATTTTTATATACAGGGTGGGCCGTTAATAAGTGCACTTTTTGTCTCGCTCTAACTCCCGAACGAAATAACCGAGACGCGCGGGGATGGTATCTCCTTGCAGCTCGAGATCTAAATTTTTATTCGCAATGAGTCCGTTCACGGGAAAGCAGCGCGCTTTCTGCGTTCGCGCCTTTTATGAAAACAATCGCTCATACGTGACTGTTCGTCGGCTTATTCGGGTAAAGTTTGGATTACGCAACATCACCGAGTGTCCAAGTACGACTGTAATCAAAAAATGAATCGTAACATTCGAGGCAACGGGATCAACGCAAAAACTTCGACCTACAGGACGCCCACGTTCCAGTCGGACTGCAGAAACAATTGAACGCGTACAAGCTTCTGTGCACGAGGATCCAAGAAGCTCTACACGGAAACGCGCTGCGGACCTGGGAGTACCCAGAACGACTTTACGTCGCATTTTACGAGATGATTTGAAGTTATACCCTTACAAAATTCAGATTGTCCAAGATTTGAAAGAATCCGATTTTGTTTCACGGTTCAATTTGGCAACAGAAATGTTACGGAGATTCCCTGACTTCAATAACATTATCTTCTCAGACGAAGCTCATTTTCATGTCAACGGATTTGTTAATCGACAAAATTGTCGATACTGGGGAACAGAAAATCCACGCTTAAAACATGGACGACTGTTACACTCTCCGAAAGTGACCGTTTGGGCCGGAATAGCCAAGTGGGGGATCATAGGGCCGTATTTTTATGAAGATCGATACGGGCGTAATGTTACTGTTAATTCAGAGCGTTATGTTTCGATGCTTAGAGATTTTTTAACTCCAAAACTGCAAGAATCGAGTGGTTACACTATTCACACCTGGTTCCAGCAAGATGGCGCTACCTGCCATACAAGTAACGACTCTCTGGAGGTCGTTAGAGAAATGTTTCCTCGAAGGTTGATATCGAGGGGGGGTGATATTGCTTGGCCACCCAGGAGCCCTGACTTAACGCCACCGGATTTCTTTTTATGGGGCTACCTCAAGAGTAAGGTGTAATCTAATAATCCTTCAACGACGGCTGAATTAAAAGCGAACATTGAAGAAGAAATCCGCTTAATCACTCCGCAACTTTTGACAAAAGTGTTCCAAAATCTCAGAGTCAGATTGGAAGAGTGCTGTAGGCGAAATGGACAATATTTGGATGATTTAATTTTTAAAAAATAAAAATTCATTTCGTTTTGTATAATTTAAAATAAATATTTCATTTAAAAGCGCTACAGTTCTATTAATATAATTTTTTTTAAGTGCACTTATTTACGGCCCACCCTGTATATAGATTTATGTGATGCCGAATTCTTAAAAATTCTTCCTTTATACTATTTACAGTATTTTAAAATACAGAATTGTATCCTATAGAATTTTGAATAATCAGACTTTTGTTGGTACAGAATTTTGCAACACAGTATTATGATTTATACAGCATTTGGACCTCAACCTTAATGAAACATCACCTAATTATAAATACTGAACAATACCTTTTGCTCTTAAGAAACCTCACTTTCTCCATGTTTTATTTTGTGAGAGATAAAACACTCCAATTTTCTTCTAGAGGATGTTTAAAAAACTAGGATTTAAAATAGCATTTTAAAAACTGATCTTTAATGATACATATCATCGTTTTTTTGTGTGATATATTAGACACCTAACCGTATTTATTTTAATTAAAACTTAAAAATTGCAGCTATGAAAAATGTAAAGGACATAAAAATAGGTGATAAATCAGTTTTTCAACAAAAGTACAGTAATTCGTTTCCTCATTCCCTTTTCCTATATAGCCTATCTTTTTGAATTTAAGTCTTGACAACACCTTGAAACAGTAAGCAAATACGGATACTCCTTTGCATACGCATTTTATTTTAATCTCGAAAGAATAAATTATAAGAGTGTCCAATGACTGACCTTTTCAAAAGTCACTAAACTCAATTTTAGTGTTTACTTGTGATACAAAACGAAATGGAAATAAAAATAAAATAAAACAACCAATTTTTTTTTCTCATACAGAATTATTTTAGCGAAAAATTTCAAATATATGCTAAACAAAAGCTTTTGTTTTGTTTATTTATTTTCGTTAAAATAAAAAATAGTACGTATTGATTGACATAAATAATAGATACCAATCAGAATTTGTCCACTTACTGTGCACATCGTATATTTTGGTTATGAGTACAGAATTAGAACGAATGTGTGGAAATAATTTAAGAAAAATTAAGGCATTATATATTTTATTTTTCTGTGTCATTATAAACAATAGTTTCATAAAACAATGACAACAATTTTATTTTTGAAATGAAAACACAACTAAATCTTTTGAAAATAAAATAAATGTCATGATATTTTTTTTTTTTTTTAATGCAGTAATTGTCTACAATTTATCAATAGCGTGGCAACACCCACATTTTTGTCAGTGGATATTGAAAATAATCGAAATAAATAAAAAGCTTTATATTTGTGCCAAATATATATATGTATTTTCCATCATAAAAACCAACCGTGTCGCGTCGTCATTAAAAACACAGTGACGTCAATACAATTTATTATCATCTACAATTCTAAAACGTCTTTACGACTTGCATAAATACAAATTTTATAAGATTCCATGGAAAAGTAGGTTGGATGTGTTATGATATGAGGGTTTTTTAAAATAAGGTTCATTTGAACTTTGATGTTTTTTCTTCTAATTATAAGCTGTGAGTATGGAACGTTTTGGTGTGAATTAATATTGTTTTCTTGTTTGAAGTTTTATATATTTAAATAGTTCATTACCAAAAGTTTTGAATTAGTAACTTATTAATAATAATTGATAACTTATATCTTAATTACTACAAGGTGCTCTGCATAAGAACTTATTAACAGTTATATGTGAAATAATATCGATGCAATAGAACGTTTAAGGGGTTTATTTTATTTTTTGAATACTCATATTGATACAAGCTTGAATAGGGGGATATTTTTTCGGTTTGTGTACGAACTTTTTTTTAGAGCTTTTTAAGTTATAGCATAATTCGAAAGTGCTTTTTTTCTCCATGTACAAGTTTTCACACCATAGATAGGCTTTACTATAACTTAAGTTTACTTCAAGTGGATATTAACACCAACTATAAATGTATGAATGCTTTAAACTTTGAGATTATTTGGTCATATTCAATCGTTATTATATGTTAAGGTATAAAAAAGAAGCTGGGATGCTACCCACACTGATAACTTCCCATCCCGTCTGTCGATTTGTTTTGCTTAAAAGTTTGTAGGGTTTCGTGTTTTGTTTCTTAAAAATTTAAAAATTACCAACAATATTTTGCATATAATGAAATAGTTTAATTTCAAAATCAGTCTTTGTTAACGAGATTTTTAGTCGAAAACCAATGTTTACCAATTTAAGAAGCATTTCTTAAAAGTTATTATTTCTTAAATACACAAAATACAAATTGGATGAATGAAATGAATTTGAAGTCAATACCTTCTATTTTTCACGAGATATCGAGAACTAAACATCATTTTTTTTTGTAGATTTTATTAACTTCCCATAGAAAGTTATTGTAATGAGTCCGATTTGTCAAATTGAAAATTTTGACATTTCTCGACGTTTCAAGGCCCCTAGAGTTGAAATAAAAGATTTTTAAAAAGATGTCTGTGCAGTGCGTGTGTACGTACGTTCGCAACGTTTTTTTCTTCGTCCATAGCTCAAGAACAAGAAGAGATATCGACTTCAACGAAAATTGCGTGTTGCGTGGGTGGTTTTCTTACCATAGCAGTTTAAAAAAAAAGTGAACATTTTGGTTAACTCTAAATATCTCACGAACCAATAATGCTAGAGACTTGAATTAAATTTTATATTATATATTATGACGTGATACCAAACAAGTATATTTTTGAAAAAAAATCCAATTAACGGTTTTTTTATAAATCAAAAAACCTGAAAAAAAAATGTGTCACCTAGAAAATTTTACGAATAGAATATGGTTAGGTTAGGTTAGGTTGAAGTGGCTGTCCAAGATGGAAACGGACACACTTAGGCCAGTTTGATGGCCCATTGTGATACCACATGAATCTTGAGGTTTCTTCCTAAGCTCAATGGAACCAGTTTGAGTCTCTTACGAAACGTGAGAGGCTGCTTATGCCGATATGATTTAGATCGTTTAGATCGTTAAAGAAGAATTCTCCTAGGTAATTCTTGCGTTTTCGAGCCAGAGCAGGGCATGTGCAGAGAAGATGAAGAACTGTTTCTTCCTCTTCCTCGTCCATACAGCTTCTGCAGAAGTCATTTGAGAATACGCCTAATCTCATGGCGTGCTTTCCTATTAGACAGTGTCCGGTTATGACACCTATTATCGAGCTTATATGCGATCTGCTTAGAGAGAGCAAGCACCTTGAACGTTTTAAATCCAGTGTTGGCCAGATGTTTTTTGTGACTTGACACGTGGTGATGTTGTTCCACCTGGTGCCTGCCCTCCTCGCAGCGTCTTGCATTAGCAACAGTTTACAAGTAGCGATTGGTATGCCAGTACCTGCCAAACGTGGTAGAATGGGCTGTACTGTACCGTTCCTGGCGAGTTCATCTGCCTTACAGTTACCTGGAATGTCTCTATGGCCCGGCACCCAGCAAAGGTGAATATTAAACTGTTGTGCCATCTCCATTAGAGATGATCGACAGTTCTGGACTGTTATAGAGTTTGTAGAGACAGAATCCAGAGATTTAATAGCGGCCTGACTATCTGAGAAAATACGGATATCAGATGTCGATATCACGTTTTCTTTAAGCCAGGACAAGACTTCTTTTATCGCCAAAAGTTCCGCCTGGAACACGCTACAATGATTGGGAAGGCGGAATGAGAGACTTAATTTCAGTCGTTCAGAGTACACACCTCCACCAACCCCTTCTTTTGTTTTTGATCCATCTGTATAGAAGTGGATTGACTCGTCTTCCAGGAATGTCCTATCCTCCCAAAAAGATCTGGGAGGTATAGAAATCTGGAAATTTCTGTCGAATTGTAGTTGGGGGATGGTGTAGTCTGTGTGCTTTGGGATTGATTCTAAATAACTAAGAATAACGGAGTGGCCAATGTTGTTGTTAGTCCACTGCGACGAAGCTTTGAGGCGAATAGCAGAACTTGCAGCTATTTGTTTGCTAAAGATGTCAAGAGGTGTTAGGTAGAGTAAGGTGTCCAGTGCCGCAGATGGGGTCGTGCGAAGCGATCCACTTATACATAGGCAAGCTGAACGTTGGACTTTATTTACTTTATCTCGGTTTATACCTTTTTCTAAAGCAGTCCACCATACTGCCACACCGTACATTAAAATCGGTCTGATTACCGATGTGTATAGCCAATGCGTGATTCTGGGTTGCAAGCCCCATTTATTACCGATGGCTTTTTTGCAAGAAAAGAGAGCTACAGTAGCTTTTTTGACTCTTTCCTCTACGTTGCGTTTCCAATTTAGTTTTTTATCTAAGACAAGACCCAGGTATTTAGCCTCGTCTGAGAATTTTAATTGGATTCCTTTAATATGGGGAGGGTTGACAAATGGAATTTTGTATCTCCTCGAAAATAAGACCAAATCGGTTTTGTGTGGGTTAACACCCAGTCCACACCGATCAGCCCAAAGTATTAGTCTATCTAAGGCATTTTGTATGAGTTCTTTTAACGTGTTAAGATGCTTTCCTGAAACTGCTATAGCAACGTCGTCCGCATATGCTATCACTCTGAAACCCTCCGCATCCAGACCAGTTAGGATTTCATTCACCACTAGGTTCCAGAGGAGAGGGGATAGAACACCACCTTGCGGTGTCCCTCTACTAACGAATCGTCTGCCAGAAGAGTTGCCCAGTTTTGAGTTAATTATCCTGCTAGTAAGCATTAAATGAATTAACTCCCGAAGCGAACTCTCTACATTTAGAGATGTTAGTGCAGATGTGATTGCAGATGTGTCCACGTTGTTAAAGGCACCTTCGATGTCAAGGAAAGCAACCATAGTGAACTCTTTATGATGGAGGGAATATTCGACGGTGCGTACTAAGGTGTGTAACGCTGTTTCCACCGATTTACCTTTACAGTAGGCATGTTGAGACGAAGACAGAAGTCTTGTATCAATACTTGCCCTTAAATGGATATCAATCAATCTTTCCAAGGTCTTAAGAAGGAATGATGATAGACTTATAGGTCGTAGATCTTTAGGATTAACTTGCGAGCATTTACCTGCCTTGGGTATAAAAACAACTTTAACTTCTCGCCATGCCGAGGGAACATGGACCAGGTAAAGACAGCTGGTAAAAATTGCCTCAAGGATTGGTGCAATTATGTCAGAAGTCTTTTGTAGCTCGGCTGGTATTATTCCATCTGGTCCTGCAGATTTAAATGGTTTGAAGCTGTTGAGAGCCCATTGTAGCTTGTCCCTTGTGATCAGACCTTGTGGATATGTTGTATTGGGACTTGAACGTATATAACCGTTGCAAGTCTCGGTAAGAGAACTTCCAGGAAAATGAGTATCCAGTAGTAAGTTCAGCGATTCATTACTTGAATTTGTCCAGGAGCCGTCTGCATTTTTCAAGCAGCTTGGCATCGCTGGATTAGTTGAAAGAATTTTCCGTAACCTAGAGGCTTCAGAAGTTTCTTCTATCGTGCCACAGAAGGATCTCCAAGAAGATCGTTTAGATTTCCTTAGTGCCTTCTTGTAAATTCTTAGGGATTCTTTGTAAGAATCCCAGTGAGAGGCTAGTCTTGCGGCTTTGGCTCGGTTGAAAAGTTTCCTGCATTCTTTCCTGAGCGAGTCAAGCTCTGAGGCCCACCATTGTGGTTTCCTCTTTCCTCTTATGTGTATAAGTGGACAAGCAATTTCTAGCGATCTGTTCATAGCTGAGGTAAGTTCATTGACTTTGTTGTCAAGTTCATTAGCGTTAGAGGAAGGACAAGATAGTCCAGGTTTTAGTAAACTCTGTAATGAGTTCCTGTATGAAGTCCAATCAGTTTTCCGATAATTTCGAAAAGTCAATGGACTCGGGTTATCATCCACATTGATATTGAACTGGATATATCTATGATCAGAGAACGAGTGTTCTTTGGATACTTTCCAGTCCAAGATCATATGGTGTATAGTATCTGAGACAAGAGTTATGTCTAAGACTTCTTGTCGAGTTTTAGTTATGAAGGTTGGTTCATTTCCAACATTACTTACTAAGAGGTTAGTACCAAGAATATAATCAAAAAGAGACTCACCTCTGTCGTTGATATTGGTACTTCCCCATACCGTATGATGAGCGTTAGCATCGCTCCCAATAATTAGGCGGATCCTTTGCCTTTCCGCTTCAGCGACGACTTTCTCCAGGGTTTTTCCAGGGAGAGGGCCAAGGTGGTCATGGCCAAGATACGCCGACACTAGCCAGAAACTTCCTTTGGTTGTTTCCAGCCTAGCTACGGTGGTATCTTTGTCACTGAAATGATGGAGTAAAAATACATTAATGCTACGTTTCACTAGTATGCAAGATCTAGGTTCACCTTTATCTGTCACACACAGTGTGTAGTACCCAGGAGTCCTGAGTCCTCGAACAACGGATCTCACAATCCATGGCTCTTGGATCAGGACAATGTCTTCCCCGTTTCTTGCCAGCCGGAGAAGAAGTGAGGCCGAGGCCTTTACGGAGTGCTGGAGATTAATCTGTACTAACTGCAGCATTTTGGCTACAATTAGGCAGATCAACCTCCACCACGGTTTTGTTCTGATCCTCTGAGTCTGAGGATGAACCCAAGAGTTCGTCCTCACTCAAAAGGATCATGTTGAGGTCGTCCTCAGTCTCCATTAAGGATGGACTGTCTACGACTTTTGTAGAGGGTGGGGTCGCTATTGGAGAGGGCATTGGTGCATCGTCACCTTCAGTTAAGAGAGAAGACGATGTCCCAGGCCCACCAACCGCTAGTTCACCCTCGGTTGTTTTTGGAGGCCCGCTTTCCGCGTTAACCTCATCTTTTTTATAGACTCGAATTTTAATGGTTTCGAAGCCATAGTTTATCGAGCCCTCGTTTATGGCTAGAGGAGCCAAAGATTCCTTATTGAGTACCAAAATGGCGCTCCTATAAAGATTCTTTACCTCCTCTAGCTTGGCTATCTTCCAGTTGTGCGTCGGAAGGGACGGGTTGCAAACTCTGATCATCTCGAGAATTTCATCGATACCGGCAGGTTCCATTGGGATCCAAATGCGGGCTCTAGGTCTGCTAGGAATGTCTTCCTTAGCGACTACCTCGAGCTTCGCACCTGACCAAACTTCACCTAACCGGCTGACAGCGAGCTTATACATTTCACAAGACCTCTGATCGCCACAAACCATGAGTTTTACGTGGCCTTGATGCCAACCCCCATCGCTTATGGAAGGAAGTGGTCCTGGAAGCTCCCTTAAAATGCTTAAAAAGCCACCCGAGAGCTTAACCTTGACCAACTGCCAACGATCAGCCGATATTGTTCCATCATCATCACTCCTGTCAATGACCGCAACCACGACTTTGCCCTTCGCGACGTCACTGAAACTGGCTTTCTTGATGGGATTGAGGGGAGTGCTGGTGTTGTGCACCCGAGGCCGTTTTGGTGTCGGTACGGCCCCCTCGAGAGACCTTTCTCGTTTGGACGTAGAGTCCTTACTGGTCTTAGTTGTAGCAAGTATGCTTTTTGCCCATTCGACGCTAGCGGTTTGCTGCGGTGTCCTTTCAGCCCCCGATGATGCACCAGAGGCCTTCAGGATTTTCGCCGCTTGCCGCCTTTGCCTATATTGGCTTTTCGAGAGTTTCCCCTTTCTCTCATTAGTAGTGGTAGGGCCATTTTTCACAACCCTGCCACTACTGAAATTAGGTATCACTACCTTCCTATCCTCGTTGCTGCCAGCTGCAGAGGAGGGTCCATGGTTAGCCACTACTCCCTTCTCTGTGCTGGCCGCAAGAGATACGGCAACAGGCTTTGACGCCAAATTGCCGCCCGGTCCTGAAGAGATACCGGTCTCATCATCCTTTAAATTTTTGTTTTTTGTTTTTTCCATTTTAATCCCACGAGTTGCGAAGAAAAGAGGTCCGTCTGCACAGAGATTCGCATGTACAGATAAGGCTAGTTAATCCGGAGGTCGCCAGGTATCCGGATACTCCGTTAGAGACTGGGCTATTTTTGAATTGGGCCCCCAGCCAGGCTGATCATCGGCACGGGTCGTTTAACACCTTAGATCCAGCCCAATAAAGATAAGAGGTGGTAGGGAAGGAAGAGATAGGGTTAGGAATCAGTTGATGTTAATTCATCATTCTGATATGGGAGGAAAAGATTGGGATTCGGTAACAGCAATTCAGCTAATTTACCTAGAGTGAGAAGGAGCATAGGAGATAGGAGCGCTGTCTAGCTTTTTCGCCATTACAACGTGGGAGGTGGGATGGGAGTTGGTGACATAAACGTTGGCTGGTATGCCTTGTTTATGTGGGAATGGATGATGATTTTGGGAAAGGTAGAGGGATAAGAACGTCCTTTAGTTTCGGGACTCATCTGGAGAAAATTCTCGAGAATCATTGACCCTACTCAGCTTCTACAACTCGACAAGTTCGACGTTCAGAGTAGAAGGAATAGAATATGACCTCCAAAACAATTTTGTGCCACGAAAAATAACGTTCTTGAAATCTGGTAAAATATTGAGAAAAATCAAATTTACAGTTTATTAACAAAAAAAAAAATAAAAACCTAAAAAAAAATGTATATAAGTAGGTAAAAATTGATTTTCGACTCAAATATCTTTTCAAAAATTTCAAAATATTGCCTTCAAACATATTTTATTACGCAATAAATATTGTTTTCGATATTCATTAATATATATATATATATATATATAAATATACATAAAATAAGCACGCAAATTTGGTAAAAATTGATGTTCATTTCTCATTTTATCGATATATACTGACTTCAAATTAATTCCATTCATCGAATTTGTATTTGTTTATATAAGAAATACAATTTTTAAAAAATGCTACTAAAATTAGTAAACATTTATTTTCGACTAAAAATCTATTTCAAAAATAATTTCAAGAATAATTCAACTGATAACTTTTTTTAAGTCAAAAATCAATTTTTACCAACTTTTATTAATTTTTTTTTAGGATTTTAATTTTTTCCAAAAAAAAAAAAAAAATGTCACCTCAATTTTTTTCAAAATTTTACCGAATGTTTAAAACAATATTTCTTATAAGATAAAATGAGTTGGAGCCCATAATCTCAAATTTTCGAAAAGATATTTGAGTCCAAAATTTATTTTTACCAACTTTTATTAATTTTTTTTAGGTTTTTATTTTTATAAAAAAACTGTCAATTCGATTTTTCTCAAAATTTTACCAGCTGATAAAAACGTTATTCTTCGTTGCAAAAAATTGTTTTGGAGATAAAATCATTTTTTGTTCGTAAAACTTTCGAGGTGACAAATATTTGTTTTCAATTTTTTTAATTTATGAAAAAACCGTTCATTGGAAATTATCCAAAAAGAGGCTGGGATGCGACCCACACTGATAACTTCCCATCCCGTCTATCGATTAGTCTTGCTTAAAAGTTTGTCTAAATGTATCAATTCTTACCAAATTTGCGTTCTATTTTTTGTAGATTTTATTTTTTTTTATGAAAAAACGGACTGTTGGACTTTTATAAAAAAATTATTGAATATAAAAAACAATATTTTCTGTGAAATAAAATAAGTTTGAAGCCAATATTTTTAATTTTTGAAAAGCTATTTGAGCCGAAAATCAATTTTTACCAACTTTTATTAATTTTTTTGTTTAGGTTTTTATTTTTTGTAAAAAAACTGTCAATTTGATTTTTCTCAAAATTTTTCCTAATGTTGAAAACAATATTTCTTATAAGCTAAAATTAGTTAGAAGCCATAATCTCAAATTTTTGAAAAGATATTTAAGCCGAAAATCAATTTTTACCAACTTTTGTTAAATTTTTTTTTCGGTTTTTAATTTTTTGTAAAAAAACTGTCAATTCTATTTTTTTCAAAATTTTACTGAATGTTGAAAACAATATATTTTGAAAGATAAAATTAGTTAGAAGCCAATATCTCAAAGTCTTGAAAAGATATTTGAGCCAAAACTCAATTTTTACCAACTTTTTTTAAATTTTTTTTAGGTTATTATTTTTTGTAAAAAAAACTGTCAATTCGATTTTTCTCAAAATTTTATCAGATGTCAAAAACATTATTCTTCGTTGCACAAAATTGTTTTGGAGATGAAATCATATTTTAGTCGTAAAATTTTCGAAGTGACAAATTTTTTTTTTTCAGTTTTTTTGATTTATAAAAAAAACCGTTAATTGAATTTTTTTCCAAAAATATAGTTGTTTTGTATCACGTTACAATATATAACATACAATTTAATTAAAGTCTCTAGCGTCATTGGTTCATGAGATATTTAGGGTTAACCAAAATTTTCACCTTTTTTTTAAACTGCTATGGTAAAAAAACCACCCACGCAATTTTCTTGAGAGCCCTTTCTGCATCTTTCTGCCTTATTATCTGTAAAACAAAATTTATTTGAAGTCGATATCTCTACTAGTTCTTCAGTTATGGACGATGAAAAAAATATCGCGAACGTACGGACGTACGAAAAAATCTTTTATTTCGACTCTAGGGACCTTGAAACGTCGAGAAATGTCAAAATTATCAATTCGACCGATTACAATAACTTCCTATGGGAAGTAAAAAATGTCGTGTATCACAAGGTACTTAAGTAAAGAGCAACCTAGTATGTACTAAAATACAGATAAAATAATGAATGATTAATGTAGGTATGTACATGATTTTTGTTTGTATTTTCTAATAAAAAGAAAAATATAAAATTCAAAAATTTGCTTATTTATTGCCTTAAAGGCGGAACAAAGTTCGTCCGGTCAGCTAGTAGTATTTAAAATATAAATTAAAAAAATTAAAATAATTTTTCATTTTGAAGATGTTTTATTTTGTAGCGGGAAAAATGTTAGAATCTCAAATTTTCTTTTCCAGAGGGGTATAATTTCAAAACTCTTCTTTTCCAATTTTTGGAATTGTAAGTAAAACGAAAAAAACTATTAAAAGCTGCTAAAATTACATTAGCGATTGGTCGAAAGGGTAAATTTGAAGTTTGGAATGATCATTATCTATTTCTTTTGGTTTTGGTTTTCAACATATAAGATGAATCTAAAAATTATAAAAATTCAATTTAATTTGGGAAAGAAGAGTTTTGAAAATTACGATTGGAATAGTTGTGTTTTGATTCAACCTATTTAGGAATCGAGGAGTTTTGAAAAGAAAGTAAACTTTTTTTCATGATCTATAAAAACAATATATTTAATTATTAAATACAAATCTACTTATAAAACATTATTTTATCTGCGAACTTACCAAATATGTTTTCTTAACAAGAATTATTGCAACACTAAATAGTTTAACCCATGAATGCTCTCAAAACAACAAAGATTCCCGCCTTTTTATTGTCATTGGAATACACGAGTTTTGAAAGCGGCTATTTTAATTTGCATAGGAAAAGAAGAGTTTTGGTGCGGATTTTGGTTTGTATGAGAATAAATGAGTTTTGAATTAAACGACTGAGTGGAATAGTGTAGTTTTGAAAAAAACTTCACTTTTTGAGTACTCAAAAGTATAGGAAGTAACAAGTTTTAATAAATTTTAGCTAAATACATAGACGAGGGCTTTTCTAAAGAACACTTTCTCATACTTAACTCATTTTTGAAAAAAAGTGGAATAGAAGAGTTTTGAAATTATACCCCTCATCTATATTGTAAAAATGTTTACGGTCGCGTTGTACTAAAAGTCTGACTATTGGTATCAATAACTTCTCTATAACTTCATTTATTTAAACATTGCGTATACAAATTTCCCTTATTAAATCGATTTGATAATAATTTAGTATTGAATTACAAAATTAGGGTATTTTCGAACGTTTTTAAATTTGCCTGGCAAATTTATAATTTGCAAGGTCAGACACCATAAGCAACAAAACTAATGAGGTGTTACCTCTTAATAAATTCTCAGCTATCAAGATATAGTATGGAAAACTAATGTCAAAATTGACAAGATGCCATCAAAAAAGCGACATCTGACGTGCTGGGATTCAAAGCCACCAACCAGAAACCGCTGGTTTGATGAGCAATATCAGCAACAAGCAATCAAAGCGTCGTTGCAAAGGACGAGGGCTGCTCACGAGCTACATATACGAGCAAAAGAGAAGAGAGGAACACCGACTTTTAAGACTCTTTCTGCAGACTATAATAAAGGCGACGACTACTAACATCATTCCGCTGTCAGACAAGATAATTCATTAAATGTTGACGAAGAAAGGCAACAATCACGTCTTTCCGACTTGGACGAAGTAAAGATTTCCATATCTTAGCTAAAGTCTAACAAACCCGCTAGAGTAGATGGTCTAAATGCAGACAATTTAAAAGCGGCTTGGAAAGATTTGCTAAGGAATATGAAATAACTTATCTGTAAAATATGATCGGAAGAAACCATGGCCCATGAATATAACCTCAGTATTGTTTGACCGATACTGAAAAAAGAGACCCTCTACACTCTTTCAACTATGAACGTCTAATGATCCTCGTCAAGAACCCAATAGGCGCTTATCACTGTGGCTATAGACCCAGGAAAGTCCACAGTCGATCAAATATTCACATTACCTCATATTCTGGAAAAAAAAAAACAAGAACATCAAATCCAAACCCATCAAAATTTCAGCGATTTCAAGGCCACATACATATGGGACAGCATCAAAGCAAAAACCTTAAAGGAAAAGCGATGCACTGTGCAGTGATGTCTTTAAGATTTTCCTTGAAAGAATAGTGCAGAAGGCTTTCACCTCAGCGCCAGAGTCATATTTCAAAGGCCTATCCAACTACTTGCCTTTGCATATGATGCATAAAGCGCGATGTCAATGGGGCTTTTGTGCGCAATCAGACAGACAGAGATGGTAAAAATGGGTTAAGTTGTTAATGAAGGTAAAACAAAGTACATGCTGTCGCCAAAAAAGGAATTACAATACCAACTCGATCTCGGTCAAAACGTCACCGTCGATAGATGTAACTTTGAGTTAGTTAAGGACTTTATCTAAAAAATAACACCAGAGTTAGGACTAAACGAAGGTGTACGAATGTACAAGAAACACATATTTTATTATAATAATTTAAACAAACATAACTTGGAGTTTTAAACAATACGTTCCACATTCCACAATCTTAAAAGTAAAAGAGAATGTAAAAAATGACTTTGAAATTTAACTAAAGGACATTACATTATAATAAAGATTCGATTAACAAAAGAGGTGGTGTTATTTTTTCTTTGTTCCTTTGTTGGAAAATATATATCTATACAAATTTAAATTTATTACATTCCAAAAAATTATAAAGCTAATTGGAAACATTGGTCCTTCGAGCCTTTAAATACGAACTTATAAACTTTAAAAAGAACAATATAATATACGTGCGGTGTGTGCCCCGATATTAAAATAAAATATAATCCGAATTTACGATTCGTATAAAATAGATACGTGATATAAATTGTGCATTGAACAAATCGTTTTTAATCACGAATTGATATTACAAATTAACTTAAAACTAATTAATTTAACTTAAATTTAACTTAAAACTAATTTATGAACAAAGTGTCCAGCAAAGACACTAACAAATCTACATTATCAACGATCGTGACGTCGTCGACAGCAGCAGCAGCATCAGCATCAGCATCAGCATCAGCATCAGCAGCAGTAGCAGTTGCAGAGAAGCAGTAAGTCTTGCTTTGTGTGTTGTAAACTTGTCTATTTGATTTTTTCGTCATTTCTGTCAATTTTAAAAGACATTAAATATTATTATGGCTGAAACCAAAAATTACAAATATGGTGAGCTACAAAAAGATCTTTTAGCTAAGGTAATAAGGGATCTTACAAATTTTAAAAAGTCTCCAAAAGACCGTAAAGTAAAAGCCTATGCTTCAGCTCGTCTAAGCAAGTTAGAAGAAGATGTTCTTTCGGCAAAAACTTATAATGAAGCCATCATTGGGGGTGGTATGCTGGAAGAAGGAATGAAAGTTGAAGAGTTAAAGGTAGTATATGAGCAAATTAACGAAATATACCTCGAATATCGCACAGAGTTGGTGGAAACGATCGAAAAATCGTCATCAATCGTTGCGACCCCTCCAATCCTAGGGGCTCCGCCCAGTAATACAGCTGCACCATCGACGTATTCGGGGATAAGACTTCCACGAATCGATTTGCCAAAATTCGATGGTTCATATACTACCTGGCGTGCATTCCACGACAGGTTTCAGGCTCTTATCCACAATAACAAGAGTATTGAAGACATCGATAAGCTTCATTTCTTGCAGTCGTGCATGACTGGTGATGCAAATCGGTTTTTGCAGAATTTTTCTGTGGAGGCTGCCAGCTACGATAAGGCTTGGGATTTGTTGAAGGATCGATACGATCATAAGCGCATTCTTGTACATACTCAAATGCAAACGCTTTTTGGTCAACCTTCTTTATCTCGTGAGACTGCTGCGGGCCTGAAGGATCTTTTGTATACAACAAAAGAATGTTTTCACGCGCTTGAAAAAATGGATGTACCTGTTTCCAGTTGGGACACCGTCCTGATATGGTTCCTTTATCAGAAGCTTCCACACTCGTGTCAAAAACTATGGGAAGAAAAATTAGGTAATAGAAAAGATTTGCCTACATTTAAGGAATTTACCGAGTTTTTGGAGATCCGTTTTCGAACTCTTGAAGTTATTGGTCAACAGGAGCATGAAACATCATTCCGGACTAAAGAGGAGCCATATTTAAAACCAAGGCCACGAGTACAACCAGCTAAGACAAAAGTCATGCATGCAAAGCAGATCGTCAAACAGCCATCCCAAAAGGCGGACAAGAGCAACACCGTGGAGAAATTAATTTGTAAGCTGTGCAGTCAAGGCAAACACACATTGAGAAAATGCCAACAATTCCTCAACATGGATGTCAAAGGTCGACAAGAAGTTGTTTCCAGACTCAAGATGTGTGAAAACTGTTTGTCTTACGGGCATCTTGTGGCAACGTGCTACAGTTTCACATCGTGTTATTTTTGTCAACAAAGACACCATTCGCTGCTACATGACAAGCAGCAGCATGCAAGTGGAAGCAACACACACATGCAACAGCAATCTTCAAGCAACACACAGATACAACAATTTCCTGCAACTAGTGCTTCATCTCAGGCGAAAACATTCCAGACGTCAATAAATCCGAATGCTCCTGTATTTCAACCATCGGTTGAACAACAACTACAGTCAACACAAGGACAGTCATTTAACTACCACGCGTCGCAAAATGGTTACGCACACCAGGTGCTCATGGCGACAGCGGTAGTAAAGGTACGGGCAGCAGATGGTAAGTTACGTCTTCTACGCGCTCTCATCGATACAGGGTCAGAAAGGTCCTTCATCACTGAAGCAGCAGCACAACTTCTGAAATTAGAAAGAAAGCGTACAAATGTTGAGGTATCCGGGTTAGGGTTGGTCAACAACGGCACTGCGCAATACTCCGTCGAAGTAAGATTTGCTTCACGCCACTCGACGTTCGAGACTGCCATCCAGGCGTTGGTCTTCAAGTCGTTGACTGGCCATCTCCCGACCCATCGAGTGATACCTGGCATTTGGAAGCATTTGAAAGGCCTTTCTTTAGCTGATCCTCATCTCTATGAGCCTGCACCCATAGATTTACTGCTCGGTAGTGAAGTTTGCGCCGAAATACTCCTTCCTGAAATAAGACGTTCGGAAAATGGAGATGGACCTATAGCACAAAAAACAGAACTGGGGTGGGTTGTGTTCGGGAAAGTTTCAGCCGAAATTCCTGAGCAAGTTCGAAGCTTCGTTCAAATTACTGACCTGAGTTCGCAGTTAGAGAAGTTTTGGGAGATGGAGGAGATGCCTTTTCAGAAGCAAGATACGGAAGAAAACACTGCGTGCGACAATCATTTTGAACGACACACAACACGTTTACCGAACGGGCGTTACGAGGTGAAGTTACCGTTTAAAGGTGAAAAGTATCCAGCAATGGGATGTAGTAGAGAAAACGCCTTTCGACGATTTCTACATCTTGAAAAAAGGCTGAATTCGAATCCAAAGCTGGCTGAAGCCTACAAAAACTGCATCAAAGAATATGAAGAGCTTGGTCATATGGAAGAGGTAGATGGCAATGATGCGGTGCTTCAATCCCCATTCCACTATTTCTTACCACACCATGCGGTTTTCAAAGAAGCGAGTTCTACAACCAAACTGAGGGTAGTATTCGACGCCGCAGCGAAAACGTCCGATGGCAAATCTCTGAACGATTGGTTGCTTGTGGGTCCAAAATTGCAATCAAGTATCATAGATCTTGTTCTGAAATGGCGGACTCACCGAGTAACTTTCACGGCCGACATCGAGAAGATGTATAGACAAATTTTCGTCAATCAATCAGACCGATATTATCAGCTTGTTTTGTGGAGAGACAAGAAGACGTCACCTGTAAAAATATTTAAAATGAACACGGTTACATTTGGTACCGCAAGTGCACCATACCTTGCGATCAAAGTTTTGAAAAAGGTAGCTGATGATGAAAATGAAAATTTTCCTGAGGGGGCGAAGGCTGTCCGTGAAGACATGTACGTCGACGATCTCATCAGCGGAGCTGACACTATTAAAGAAGCGCGAAAGAAACGTGACGAAGTTAAGCAACTTTTAGCAACAGCAGGACTCAACCTCAGAAAGTGGACAAGCAACACGAAAGAACTCATAGAAGATATTCCAGTTCAGGATAGGGAACTTGATTTTGAACTTCCGTTCAACTTGTCAAACCATGTCAAGACTTTAGGCATCAAATGGTTCCCCATCGATGACTTCTTCTCATACCAAAATCTGCAACCTGCAACAGAATCAACGACAAAAAGGTCTATGCTGTCAACCATAGCAAAATTATTCGATCCTTTGGGTTGGATCTCACCATGCATCATCACTGCAAAGCTTATGATGCAGCGCTTATGGGAGCTTGGCTGTGACTGGGACGATCCAATTCCGGCTGCTTTGAAGAAGGATTGGGATGCTTTTCTCCGAGAACTCCATCTGATCGAACGGCTGCGGATTCCAAGATGGATCCAGTTGAGCAAGACGAATAAAGCGATCGAGCTACATGGATTTTGCGATGCTTCTATGAAGGCTTACGGTGCAGCAGTGTACGTACGAGTCCTGGATAGTAAAGGCAAAATTCATGTCAATCTTCTTTTGTCAAAGACTAAGGTAGCACCAAATCAACGAACAATAACTCTACCTCGTCTTGAACTTTGTGGCGCAGTAATGTTGGCAGAGTTGTTACAATACACCAAGGAAGTTCTAGCCATTCCAGATGTGAAGATGTACGCATGGACAGATTCCACAATTGCACTTGCCTGGATACGTGCCACTCCCGCCAAATGGACCACATTCGTATCCAACCGTGTGTCGGAAATCCAGCGGTTAGTGGGGATCGATTGCTGGGGACATGTCGCAACGCTTCATAACCCAGCCGATCTGGCGTCCAGGGGTGTATATCCATCGGAACTGGAGTCACTTACGTCGTGGTGGAACGGTCCAGAGCTTCTGCGAAAAAAATGGGTATTCGATCTTCCAGATCAACCCACCGAAATAGACGTTGTAGAAGAACAACGTACAATAAAAGCATTCGTTATACATGCGATAAAAGGTGATAGCATATTACAAACTATCTACAACTTTTCGAGTCTTCTCAAAGTTATTAGAATTATCGCCACCTGTTATCGTTTCATAACAAAATGTCGACCCAAGTTGGGACCTAATACAGGATCACTTAAACCAAAAGAGTTGGAAACTGCCCTCCTATTCATCGTCAAAGCAGTACAAAAGGAAATGTTTGAAACCGAAATTCAACAAATTCGTGAAAACAAAACACCAAGGGCCTTACGGGCGTTAAACGTGTTCATCGATGCTAACGGAGTCTTACGAGTTGGAGGACGTTTGGAGAACTCTCTGCTTCCCTATGAATCTCAACATCCAATATTGCTCCAAAACAACCATCACTTTACGAGTCTGGTTGTCCGAGATGCTCATAAGAACACATTTCATGGAGGTGTCCAACAAATGATAAGCTATATTCGACAACGATATTGGATTGGACAAATACGAAGAAGCGTTAAATACCAACTGCATAGATGCCCTTCATGCTATCGGCAAAAGGCATCCGAAATGCAGCAGTTAATGGGAAATTTGCCTGCAGCGAGAGTACGTATGTCTCGACCGTTTAGTCATACCGGCGTTGACTATGCAGGTCCAATTGATATCAAGTCCTGGAAGGCACGCGGTGCAAAAATCCTTAAAGGTTACTTTGCAATTTTTATCTGCTTAGCAACTAAAGCTATTCACTTAGAAGTTGTATCAGATCTCACAACACAAGCGTTTTTAGCAGCATTTAAGAGATTTACTGCCAGAAGAGGAAGCTGTGTGAAGGTATACAGCGATTGCGGAACTAATTTTGTCGGTGCTCATAACGAATTAGCAAAAATGTTAAAAGAAGCACAGCACGATTGGAAGGAAATTGCGGAAGAATTAGCAAATCACGGTACAGATTGGCATTTTATTCCCCCAGCTTCTCCACACTTCGGTGGGTTATGGGAAGCGGGTGTGAAATCTGTCAAGTACCATCTAAAACGAGTTGTAGGAACAGAAAGGCTAACATTCGAGGAGCTCGCGACGCTTCTAGCACAAATAGAAGCGTGTCTGAATTCGAGGCCCCTTTGCCCTCTTTCCGACAGCCTAGATGATTTAAATGCACTCACGCCCGCTCACTTTCTAGTCGGCGAATCATTACACGCTATACCACAAGGCGAACTCGATAACAACATCACGCATAATGATCGGTGGAAACGCGTCCAAGCTCTATCAGAAGGATTTTGGCGAAAATGGAATTCTGAATATCTCGCAAGGCTTCAGCAACGACCAAAATGGACACAAGTCAAAGAATCGCCGAAAATAGGAGACTTAGTTCTTCTTAAAGATGAACGACTTCCATCGACCTACTGGAATCTTGCAAGAATTGAAGAAACCCATACCGGATCGGACGGATTGATACGCGTCGTGACGGTAAAAACACAAAACGGGCAATTGAAACGGCCGATAACAAAAATATGCCTGCTACCATCGAATAAAACTGCAGAACAATTAGCCATCGTATGAAATCACACCAGTAAAATTAATATACCGAATAAAAATTAAAAGACATATTTAATTAATTCATCAATCAAAATGTTAATATTTATTAATAATTCAAAATCAATATAACAAAATTATCAAATAAATTCATTACAAAAATCAGAAAAAAAAAAATAAAAGAAAAACACATAAATTATAATTTTGTTAATTTATTTATTCATCTTGTCTGAATTAATGTACACATATTCAACGTTTCATTCGAAAAAAAAAAAAACAAATAAATTTTCCATTTTTTAGTAATAAAAAACTCTAAACAAACAACTCTATAATTTCAACAAAATAATTATGTGTCAATAGAGTTTTAAAACACCATCCACAAATTAAAATAAACAAACTGCTGTCAAACACTTGGCACTAAAAATATGTCAAATTCACCAAAACGCGAAAATTACAAAACAGAATAAAACAAACAATCATAATTTACATTTAATCCAAAATATTATATCGCGTCAAAATAATTTGATAAAATATTTGAAATAACACTTTAATTCCAAACCGAATAAATGTGTATTTTATGCCAAAACGAATTTATTTAATATCAAAAAAAAAAAAGTTAACACTTGATCAAAACCGAATCACATTTGAAATAAAAAACACATCAATTAAAAGTCAAGATAATAATTCATCGTTATAATTTGTCAACAAAACTAAATCAAATTAACACAAAATGATTGTCACAAACAATTGCAAATTAAACTCTAGGAATTAATGATAATTATATTTCACTTTGGTACAAAACCAATATAATTTTTTTGTTTGGTTTTGTTTTTGTAATGTACACAATCACTTTAACTCCAATTCAAAACGTAAACAAACTCCCCGCATTCAATGGAAATCAAATTAATTCCAACTGGAAACAATTTTTGGTTGTTATATACTTACGTGTACATAAAGCAACCGACGCCGCGATTTACACAATTATGTATATACAATACAATACAGTTATTATTAACTACAAATTTAATTTTAATTCATATGTACATACAGTCCCTGGCCATATTATTAGACGCACTGCAGAATTTTTAAAATTATTAGATTATACGCAATATTTTTAACGTTCAAGAATGGATGTATGGTTACAATTTTATGCAAGATGGAGCTCCATGCCACACAGCCCGGTCCATAAAAACTTATTTGAGGGAAGAAAACATCCCTCTGTTGGACTGGCTGGAAACAGCCCTGATATGAACCTAATTGAAAACGTGTGGGAGCTGATGAAGAGGGAAATAGCTAAAGATGCGGTCACTTATTGAAAGAGTAATTCACGTGTGGAATCACCACCCACAAATGCAGGAAACAGTCAAATCATGCATTTAAAGTATGCCGCGCAGAATTGAGGTTCTCATTAAAGCAACAGGAGGTTCAACAAAATATTGCAAAAAATTACAAAAATAACAACAACAAAACTGAAAATATTAATTTAAAAAAAAAAAAATTTTAAATCTGTTGCTTTATTTCTAGGAAGTAGTTTATATTCTGCATACAAAATAATTTAAATGCATTACAATATTCGAAAACCTGATTAAAATAGCTGGAAATTAAGATTTTACATAAAATCTAAAGTGCGTCTAATAATATGGCCAGGGACTGTATGTACCTGAACATATTTTTAAAATAAATCAATTAATATTAAAAACAAAATAACACCACATAAATCACATAATATACCAGCCATACATATGTACAAACATACACCGCGGTCGCGACCAACTTACGCCGCCGCCGTACGAATAAATACGCGATATCGGCAATGGAATTTGCGAAATCCATTTATTTATACACATACACACCACGCACAATTCATTCAACAAACTTACCTGAATTAATAGATGAATTGATTAATGATTAATTAACGCCCGAATTAATTTAATTTTTAATTAAAACAAAACAACAAAAACGATCACAGACGCGCACACAAATCACCCAAGATGGATGCACATTTACTTACTATAAACTTAAACTATACTACAAATTACAATTCCAAAACAACCCGATGCAGCATGAATGAAATCAACAACAACAATTCTCATGAATAAAAGGAATAAAAAACTACAAATTTCTCCTATTTGTTTTGCATTCTCTGTAGTTGACTTTGTCTTTTGTATTTGTTTAAATGTCAAAATATATTTACTAATAGTCTGTCTCTTTTCATGTACGAATGAGATAAGAAGGAAAGTGGTGAATGACAACATCGAAAATGGGCCCTGCCGATAATGCAGTCCGGTAATGCAGTTCGTTATCAAATAATGATGCCAAGTTGCTGTAATTAAATCGTTTACACTGGGTATTTGATTGAGCAGAATTCACATCATCATTCTATCGTGGGGGGAGAATGTACGAATGTACAAGAAACACATATTTTATTATAATAATTTAAACAAACATAACTTGGAGTTTTAAACAATACGTTCCACATTCCACAATCTTAAAAGTAAAAGAGAATGTAAAAAATGACTTTGAAATTTAACTAAAGGACATTACATTATAATAAAGATTCGATTAACAAAAGAGGTGGTGTTATTTTTTCTTTGTTCCTTTGTTGGAAAATATATATCTATACAAATTTAAATTTATTACATTCCAAAAAATTATAAAGCTAATTGGAAACAGAAGGACTACTCTTGATTACCGCTATTTTTGGACTAGGAAAATAATCAAGTAGCAAAGCCATCTCCTGGGCAACCACAGTGTTGCTTTACAAGACCCTTATCATCCCTGTCCTTCTATACAGTACAGAAGCCTGGACTATGAAAAAATTTGATGAAAGAGGCTTTCCTTGTTTGAAGACAAAAGTTCTTTGCATTTTCTACGGTCCCTTATGCTTGGACGGCGAGTGGAGAAGAATATGGTATGACGGGCTGTACAGTAACGTAGACTTAACCAGAAGGATAAAAGCTCAATGCCTGATATGGTCACGTAGCCCGGAAAGTCTTCAAGTCCTTTTCGTGACAAAGAACTTGTCAGTTCCAAGTGAAACACATAAAAATGTGAATTTGTTTCCCCTCAGCAATAAAAATTAAGTAATTTCCTCATTGAGCATTATTAACCTTTTCAATATTTATACGAGTGTCTTCGTATTTTCCTTTTAATTTGATTTATTGTAAAGACATTAAATGCATTTAGTTTATTAATTTTTATTTATTTTTTAACTTTACAGATAACATTGACTAAATATATAGTTTCATCAACGTAAACGGCATTCTTGGTATGCTCCATAATTCCCATTTGAAAACTTACAACATAGTTATAAATTCTGGATTTAAATAGGAAAATCCAATAAACTCATTCTGTTCCATATTCATCATGAATAATTTATCAGTTGGAGTTAAATCGGTTTTTTCTTCGGTGAATTCCTTATCAAAGTTCGAAATATCTTTACGATGTTTCTAGGATTAAAACAAAATTATGAAAACGTTTAACTTTATTCAAATTTCAAACGACACAAGACTTACAATTTTTGGTTTAAATGGTGGTTCCATTTCACATGCTGATACCTTATCCCAATCGATGTCCTTGAAGAATGTATGCGTCCTAATATCATAACGTGCAGTTGATCCAGATCCAAGGCGATTTTCTGGTTTCTTTGTTAAAAACTACAAAAAGAAACACAGTTTTAGCCCATATTAGCTTTAACGTTTCGATTTCGAGGCTTATAGGTCTTACTCCAGTTAAAACATCTCTGGCTTCTTGAGTGAAATGTTTCGGGAAGAGCACTTTATTCTCTTTGGCTGCCTTGAAAATCATTTCATCAGTATCACCTTCGAATGGCGACTGGCCAGCAAGCATTTCATACAAAAGGACTCCATAGGACCACCAATCTGCTGCATTGGTATATGGTTGATATTGGGAAATCTATAATAATTTCATCTATGGATTTTTTTTAGATAAGTGAGGTAGGTGTTCTTACTTCCGGAGCCATGTAATTTGCAGTGCCACAGAAAGTGTTTGTTGTCATTTCATCTTTGATGCCTTCCTTGCAAAGTCCAAAATCTGCCATCTTAACATGTCCTTCAGAATCCAAGAGAATGTTGTCCAATTTGAGATCACGGTACAGGATGCCTCTTTCGTGTAAGAAGAACAATGCCACTGCAACCTCACAAGCATAGAACCTGTATACAAAATAGTTTTAAAAGGTTTTGTATCTCGGCAACATGTATAGAAACTTTGCTGCAAAGAATATTTTACAGCTTTTGCATTGTTGCTTATAAACAGTTTGTTATTTTCAGAATACAAAAATTTCCGAAACACACACACAAGAATGTTGCTAAAATGATGCTGCAACTTATATTTCCTCTGTCAAACGACTTACATAGCAACATTTTCCTTGAAACGTCCAACTTGCTGAATTTGGTACATCAAATCTCCACCTTTACAATATTCCATAACAAAGAATAATCGATCCTTAAAAAAATTAAGTTGATCATAAAATAATTTTAAGAAAATAGTTCGAAGCAAGCTCACCATAGTTTGGAAGCATGAATGCAATTGCACCAAAAATGGTGGTTTTCCCGACAATGCCAAGACACGTTTCTCAATCATTGGAAGTTCCATATCATCAGTTTGAATGATGACATCCTTACGAAGTACTTTGCATGCATACAACTCATCTGTACCTCTGCGTTCGGCCAAGAGAATCTTCGAAAATGAACCACGACCAAGAACTTTTAGGAAATTAAAGTCAGCTGCTCGAATCATATCACGTTTGCTCATATTATGAGGCATGTCCTTGTTGTCCATGCGGCGTTTTGCTTCACGTGATGATGAATTCTTTAAATATAAAATTTAGTAACTAGCTAGTTTTGTTGAAATTTGAAAACTTTTTTTAATGAAATTTAAATTGTAAAACTGAAAATAAAGGGTCTTTAAATAGGATCTTTCGAACTTTGACAATTGATACCGGATGTCAAGTTGGATAATATTTGATCATTTTGCTTGGGAATGTCGCTAACGAGTAAGGCGTTAAACAACAATTTTGCAGTCGCCGCATAACCTTATCTACATAAGTGTATAAATTTGAATCCAATGATTCAGTAAACCATGAACTTCTGATCAACAGACCTCCCAGAAACAAAGCCGCTATCCATGAGAGCATGCAGGAGAATCCGAGGCCGTTGATTATCGATTTTTTTATCACTTTCACCGTTCATCTAGGTTTTGTTCTTGGTGATGGGTTTTGATGGCCTTAATTCAAATCTAACTCCAATATAATTACGAGTATATTATGTTAAGTTTTTGGGATCACTTTTTCAAATTCGAAAAAGCTTTTTGAAGCTATCTAAATTGATGAAGTAGTATTTTTACTTGCAACATATTGGAACTTTTTGGCAAATATCACATTCATACAAAATTCGAACTCGAGATTTTAATGAAACATGACATTACGGTAGTAGAAAAGTGTAAAGAAGTGGGTGCTCCTATTTCGTCCATCTGTCTGTCTGTCCTCGTCCCTACAGCCCAAAACATTTGGTAGATTGAGTTCAAACTTGGAAATTAAGGTTTTAAGCAGGCGCGGCGTTTCGAGTTAGGCGTTTTTTTTTTTTTTTTTTTTTTTTTTTTTTTTTTTTTTTTTAAGACTAAAAATAACTGTAGTCCCAGTACATATTTCTTGATCGAAAATTCGAATTTTCTCAAAAACGAACCGATAGATTTTTATTAAATTTTCTCTGAATTTTGTTTAAAACTGGTTTCTTCTAATAAAACAAAAGGAGGCTGGGATGCAACCCACACTGATAACTTCAGTTGATCTTTAACTGTGGAAATGAGTGGTAGTTATTGTCGGCTTTCGCAGTGTATTCAAATTTCCAAATAAATAAGTGTGTTCTATAAGTAACTAGTTTGCTCAGCTATTTTCAACATAGCTGATAGCTCAGTGGAAGAGGTGGCAGACCGTCAAGGCAAGGTGTGGGAGTTCGAATCCCAGCCGGGCATAAAACATTTGGCTGCTTTTTTTCACAATCGTGAAGTGGAAGACTTCATTGATTGGGAAAACAAGCAGATGAGTGAGAGTAAGGAGGCGGGGACATCGAAAGGTGTCCCAACAACAACAAAGCCTACAAAGGCTATATTCACGAAGCCAGCAGCAGAGGCAATTGTTACCAAGCCAGTAGCAACGGCAAAATCTATGAAGTCAGCAACGGCAACAACAGCAAAATCATCCGATGTGGTACAGGTTGTGCCACCGGTCGAAACGGTCGAAAACATCGTACCATCTGGTGTAGTTCTGGAGGTACAGCAAAAAAGAAGGCGGTCCATAAAAGCGATACCAAACATGGTAAAGAGGAGAGCGACGGGTACCTCAGCTAAGCTGCCGGCTGGGGGAAGCGAGTTGCGGTCAGCTAAGACCACGGCAGCAAAAAAAATTGCTCAGCAATTAATTTCCTCACCATCCGATGACGACATCGAATATATGTCAGAAGATGGTGAGGTACGATACAGGTCCGGGGACAGCAAGGGGATTGCTGGACTGTCGACAGAGTCGTCCTCGGACGAAGAAGAAGAGGGCGAGGTAGAAAAGGCCCAGTCAATAGTGAACGATCTATATGACGAGATCGAGAACATCAAGAAGAAGATTAAGCCTTACCTCCAAGTGTTAAAGAAGAAACAGGAGGCGAGCCGGCAAAAAGAGGCTGAGATACGGCAGAAGCTCGAAGAGGTAAAACGAAGAGAGCAACAGCAGCAGCAACAACAAGAACAGCAGCAGCAGCAAGAAAAAGCAGCTATACAAAAGCAGTCGGCAGCACCCAAACCACAAAGGGTGCCACAACAAAAACAAAAACAGCAGCCCAAACAAAACTCAGGTGCGGCACAATCAGGCCCCAGTACATCGGGAGCCCCAAAATCGGCAGCGGCCGCTGTTCCAAAGCGCTCCGCAGTTCCAATTCCGGCTGCAGTATTAGCTGCAGTACCTGCTGCTCCTGTAGCAGCACCAGAAGCAGTACAAGCAGCAGCATCAACATCAGCAGCACCAGCACCATCAGCAGCACCTGCAGCAGCACCATCAGCAGCAACAACATCAGCAGCAGCGAGACAGCAACACCAGCAGCAACCACGGACAAAGTCTGAGAAAGTGCCACCAATTCGGACCTATAAGGTCGACCTTGCAGACATAAAACAGGTATGTAAGTCGGCCACTAATAACAATTTTTCTATTAAAATTATTAACGAAAAACAAATGAGGTATTCGGTTCAATGCTTCACATTGGCCGAATACAAATTAGTTAAAGATTGCCTTAGAGAAGCCACTGCTGAATTCGTCAGCTTCACTCCTAAGAGTGAAAAAGCGAAAACGGTCCTGTTAAAGGGAATCAGTTCCTACACGGAAACCGAAGAGCTCCTAGCTGGGCTCCGTCAGAAGGCCAGCGATGATCTCGAATTCGTCGGGGTCAAGCCATTTTCCACGGTCAAGTCCAGACGGGAGGGGCATAAACTGCCAATCTTCTTAGTTTCACTGTCGCCCCAAAGTAGACTGGAGAGTCTGAGGAATATTACTGTCCTAGACTACCAGGTCATACACTGGGAAAAATTAAAGAGGCATGACGACATGCTGCAGTGCATGCGCTGCCAAAGGTTCGGTCACGCTGCAGCCAACTGCGAAATGCAGTTGCGCTGTGTGAAATGCGCCGAAACCCACAATAGGGGTGAATGCAGGTTAGGGACTGAGCGGGTCGAAGACATGGCCCAGCTCAAGTGTGTCATCTGCGGGAACGAGGGGCACCCTGCTAATTATCGGGGTTGTCCTAAGGTCCAAGCGATACGGGAAAAACAGGCCAGACAAAAAGCTGAAAGTCAACCCGTAAGACAAGCTCCAACAACAAAATCTTCTATCGTTAATCCCCAAGTTTCTTACGCCAACTATGCGAAAGGAAGGGTAAACACGAGACAGGTTCCACCACCGGTCGCCCCACAGGCCCAAGTGCCTCAGGTGTCGGCGGGGCAGCCAGACATTGTATCCTTGTTGCTGAGCATTCAAGGCCAGTTGACAGGACTGCAAAGTCAGATCAAGGAGCAAGGCGAAAGAGTAGATTACCTCTACTCTTTGTTGCCTGGCCGAGCGCAAATTCATGGTTAAGGGCGCGCTGCCGAAGTCGCGCCTTAGGATCCTAAGTTTGAATGTAAATTCATTGATTAGGATCGAACGTAGAGCCAATTTGTTCCAGTTGTTGAAAGACCACAGTCCTGATGTGTTTATGGCTAGCGAAACTAAGCTAAACCAGAAACACAAATTGACTCACAATAATTACAATATCGTAAGAAGAGATCGACCCGGTTCTAATCAAGGAGGCGGTGTTGCAATCTTCATACGTAAAGGCATTAATCATAAAGTTATATACAATAATGATTTGCGAAAGCTTCAGACGTTAGAAGTTTGCGTCGTACGTGTGTCCCTCACTAGAGGTAAGCACTTATATTTGATTGCGGCTTACGCGGCTGATGCTCCGCAGCCAACTAACTTCATCACAGAGCTCGAGATTCTTTTTAGAGTACTCCAACTGGGCTTGGAAGAGAACTTTTTTATATTGGCCGGAGATTTGAACGCCAAACACGGAGATTGGGGAAATAAAATAAGTAACCCAAGAGGTAATCATCTCTTTAATTTGATGAATCTTTGCAGTGTTGAGTGCGGTATCGACCTGCTGGCCACTGAAAGGCCATCACTTCCAAGGAGCGGCTCCTTTCTGGACCTTTTGCTGTACGATACAAGACTGACAGTAACTGACAAAGTGGGTAACCACCCGCGAAATTGTCTACAGACAATTGAGTACGACAGTGACCATTGCGGCTTGGCTGCCTTAATAGAAATCCCAAACGAGCTTGTGGAGCTGGATGAATTCGTCCCAACGCATTCTTACAATTATAGTAAGATGCGCTGGCCACGTTTCACCCAAGCTCTTTCAAGAGAACTCCATTCGGGGGTCATATCCCCACCAAACAACAGAAATTTGACAAACACAGAAATCGACAAACACCTTGAACAGATGGACGATGTAATAAAACGAACAATGGAACGGACAATACCGAAGTACAAAGAACGCGACCAAACTAACGTCTACAGTAACGCGACTATAGACGCACTTCACAGACAAAAAAGCGGACTACTGACAAGACTTAAAAACTTATACAGACGATTTTTAGACCCCCACGACCTGGAGATTAGGACACTGAAGTCGTCAATTAAAAACGTAAACACTTTGATTAAAGAAAATTACAGATTGTCTGTTAATTTGTACTGGGACAAGAAAATTCGGGCCGTTAACTCTAGCGACCCGAGTATGTTCCCGCAAATTAATAAGATTTTCCGGAAAAATAATCAAAACGACCTTCCGTGTCTTAAGCTCCAGAGAACGACAGAGAACAGAGACGTACTTCTGACAGCGCAAATTAATCCAGAGGAAGCCGTCTTGGACGATGACTTCTTTGTGATTGAGGATCCGCAGGAGAAAGTGGAGACAATTGGTGCTGCTTTCCAGCAAGTGTATAAGGTGAATGCTTGCACTCACCCGAACCACGATCTGGAAAACAGAGCCTTACTTCACCACTTATACCTAAGGAATGATATTTCTCATTGGCGATCCGAGAACTGTGGTTTCACCCGGTTTGATGACGATTTCTTAGCAAACGCTATAATCGCCGAAAGAACGGGTTCAAATCCCTTGCTCATCACGAAGGTAGAGCTCCAGCTCATCCTCGATTCAATAAAGAACAAAAAGTCAGCAGGTGTCGATGGTATACCCAACATTGTTCTAAGACATTTACCGATTGAAGCTATAGACATTTATGCTACACTGTTCAACAACGCGCTGAATAATGCATATTATCCAGTGCGTTGGAAGACAGCTGTGGTGCATCCTCTCCCGAAAAAGGGAAAGGACAACTCCAATCCTTCAAATCTGCGTTCAATAAGTCTTCTTCCAGGCATCAGCAAGGTATTCGAGAAGGTAATCAATAGGGCTCTGGCTAAGTGGGCTGCGGATAACACAATAATTCCGGATAATCAGTTCGGGTTCAAGGCAGGACATGACTGTATTCATGCCGCGTCTAATCTCGTTTCTGATATCCAATGGAACAAGTCAAAAAAACAATGTACGGGTGCTGTTCTGGTTGACTTAGAGAAGGCCTTCGACACCGTATGGTTAGAAGGGTTGTACCTAAAACTCACCAGACTAGGCATCAGTAAACCATTATTGTATATGCTTTATGATATGCTCAATGGTAGAAAGTTTGTTGTCAAAAGTGGCAATGTAACCTCTACCAGCATCTTCGAAATTAAAAACGGTCTTCAACAGGGGGCGGTCAATTCGCCGATCCTCTTCAGCATTTTTACCAGTGATCTGATAGGTAGCCTAACTAACGCAATAGCGTATGCCGACGACCTGATTGCGTACAGAACGGCCCGAAAGGTTGAAGTTATTAGAATTCTCTTGCAGCGGGACTTCGAGAAGATTCAGCGATACTGCGACGACTGGAAACTGAAAATAAATGTCCAAAAGTCGGAGACAATTCTGTTCCGGACTCCTTTGGCTAAGGCCACGAGAGATACGTGCAAGAATTGGCGCAAGATGGTAATTGTGGGGCCCGACGGGCGGCCATTGGCGAGTAAAAGTGTAGTGAAGTACCTCGGTATCTGGTTGGACCAGTATTTGTATTTCGACAGACATATAAGTGCTGCTTTGACCAGAGCCCGAGGAGCCCTCGCTCTGACGAAACAGCTGTTTTACAGCAGTCGGCTTGACCCCAGGGTGAAGGTAATTTGCTACATGGCCCTCATACGGCCAATGCTTGTCTATGGTTGTCCCGTTTGGTTCAACATTGCCCCTTCCCAAATGGAGAAGTTTCGGGTGTTCGAGAGGCAGTGTCTACGGCGCTGTCTCGGTTGGCATCGGACACCGGAATCTTCTTATTTGCATTATTATTCTAACGAGGTCTTGTACAACGGAGCTCGGATCAACAGAATTGACAATTTCGTGATAAAACTTGTTCGGGGTCACATAGCGAGAGCTATGACTTCGACCAACAACTTAATTTTCGGGGCGTTCTATCCAAACGACGAATACTTCGGTATGGCACGCTTGAGCGGCTTTATTCCACCAGAGGCATTCCTCTATTTAGATAAATGCGGCCTGATACAGGATAGATTGGCAGTACCGCTTATCTACCACGTCAGGCGTAGAACCGTGGACCGGCGACTCTTGTACGAACGAGACATCCTCGCCCGAGATGGAGCAGAGCTCCTACGGTTCAGTAGGGCTGTGTCCGAACAGGACCGTATTGATAGGAGGAAGCAGGAGAACCAGTTTTGGTGGCTGAAAGAATTTAATATGTGGTAAACCGGGGTGGGGTATTTATTGCCTTGGCCGGCTTACATACTTGTTTTAGTCTTAGGTTTAGGTTAAGTAGAGTAGGGACGGTGGCACTATAAATTAAAAAAAAAAAAAAAATACAAAATACAAAAAAATACAAAAAATAAAAATAAAAAAAAAACTAACACTTACAAACATAATCAACAACACATACATATATGGACATGGACATAGCTTTTGCCGCTGTGGTTGCTCTAGTTTTAAGTAGTATGTAGGTAGGTTAGGGGTAGTTTTAAGTTTTATTTTAAGGAATTAGTATGTAAGATATAAAATAAACGATAAAGATGTTAGTTTTTTATATTTTCTAACAAAATAAACGAAAAAAGAAAAAAAAAATTAGTTCATAGGCCGAAAGGCATTAATTTAAGAAATCATGAATTCCTTAGAGCGCCCGTTTAGGGCCAGTAAGTTAAATTTAAGTATTATTAGTTAGGCTAGTTTTCCGAATTTTGTTAGCATGTAAGTAGATATAAGTTAATATTGAATAAAATTTGAATTAAGAAAAAAAAAAAAAAAAACACTGATAACTTCCCATCCCGTCTGTCGATTTGTCTTGTTTAATAGTTTGTATGTTTTCGTGTTTTGTTAAAAAAGTTGTCACTTGAATTATTCTTAAAAAATTAAAAATTACCAACAATATTTTGCGTACAATGAAATATATTGATTTCGAAATCTATTTTTGTTAACAAGATTTTTAGTCGAAGACCAATTTTTACCAATTTTAGTAGGATTTCTTAAAACTACTGAATATCGAAAACAATATTTTTGTGAAATAAAATAAGTTTGAAGCCAATATTTTTAATTTTTGAAAAGATTTTTGATTAAAAAATCAATTTTTACCAACTTTTATTAATTTTTTTTAGGTTTTTATTTTTTGTAAAAAACTATCAATTCGATTTTTCTCAAAATTTTACCAGATGTCAAAAACATTATTCTTCGTTGCACAAAATTGTTTTGGAGATGAAATCATATTTTAGTCGTAAAATTTTCCAAGTGACAAAATTTTTTTTTTCAGTTTTTTTGATTTATAAAAAAAAACCGTTAATTGGATTTTTTTTCCAAAAATATAATTGTTTTGTATCACGTTACAAAATATAACATAAAATTTAATTCAAGTCTCTAGCATCATTGGTTCATAAGATATTTAGGGTTAACCAAAATTTTCACCTTTTTTTTAAACTGCTATGGTAAAAAAACCACCCACGCAATTTTCTTGAGAGCCCTTTCTGCATCTTTCTGCCTTATTATCTGTAGAACAAAATTTCTTTGGAGTCGATATCTATTCTGGTTCTTGATCTATGGACGACGAACGTACGGACGTACGGACGTACGTACACACGCACGCACAGACATCTTTCTAAAAATCTTTTATTTCGACTCTAGGGACCTTGAAACATCGAGAAATGTCAAAATTTTCAAATGGAGCAGCGTGAATTCTCCATGGTCATCCTGCACAAACGGATGAATTTGGCAGGGATGCCAAAACTAGACATGGCTCTATACAACTCGTCCCTGTAGATACTGTCATATGCGGCCTTGAAATCGATGAAAAGATGGTGGGTGTCGATTTGGTGTTCTTGGGTTTTTTCCAGGATCTGCCGCAATGTGAATATTTGATCGACTGTGGACTTTCCTGGTCTAAAACCACACTGGTAAGGACCTATCAGGTTGTTGACGATGGGCTTTAGACGTTCACATATTACGGCAGAGAAAATTTTGTAGGCGATGTTAAGTAGACTGATTCCTCTATAGTTGGTTCAGTTTAGAGGGACTCCTTTTTTCAGGATCGCGATCGGGCAAACAATACTGAGGTTCCATTCATCGGGCATGCTTTCTTCCGACCATATCTTACACATAAGTTGGTGCATGGTCCTAACTAACTTATCTCCAGCTGCTTTAAAGAGCTCGGCATTCAAGCCATCCGCTCCAGCGGCTTTATTAGAATCAGCTTAGATATGGCAATCTTTACTTCGTCTAAGTCGGGAGGATGGGATTGTTGGCTTTCGTCGTCTATGTTGAATGGATCATCCTGCCTGACAGCGGAATTCGGTTCGTCGTCGCCGTTGTACAGTCTACAAAAGTGGTTCCTCCATATCCTCAGCATTGACTGCGGTTCCACTATGATGTTTCCACCTTCGTTTCGTTTTCGTTTCACCTGTTCATAAAACTTTTGAACTTCATTCCTTTTAAAACTCTCAACAATTTCGACCACATGCTTCTCATGCCCTCTCTTTTCCTTCTGAGAAGTCGGTGTTCCTCTCGCCTCTTCTGCTCGTAGAGCTCATGAGCAGCTCTCGTCCTTTTATGCAGCGCCGCTTTGCGTGCCTGTTGTTTGGCTGCATTTGCCTGCCTACATTCCTTATCAAACCAGGGGTTTCTTGTTGGTGGTTGCTTGAAACCCAGCACGTCAGAGGCGGCTTCTCTGATTGCATCTTGGCAATGTTGCCACTAGTTTTCGATACATTGTGTTGGCGGCAGAGAACTTCGAGAGAGGTTACTTGTAACTCGGTCGGAAAAGGATTTGGCGATCTCTTGCGATTGTAGCCGTTCGACGTTGTACCTTCTCCCAGCATCGCCCTGTTTTGCCTTGCAAACCCGAAGTGCTACCTTGGCTACAACGAGGTAGTGGTCCGAGTCGATGTTAGCTCCTCGGAAAGTTCGGACATCCATGATGCTGGAAGCGTGTCTAGCATCGATCACAATATGGTCAATCTGGTTGACGGTAGATTGATGTGGAGAACTCCAAGTTCCTTTGTGGATGTTGAGTTGTGGAAAACGCGTACTGGCTACCATGATGTTTCCCCCCGCAGCAAAATCTATGAGCCTGAATCCGTTGTCGGAAGTGTTGTCGTGCAGGCTGTTTTTCCCGATTATTCCACCAAAGATGTCTTCCCTTTCCTAGCTTGGTATTAAAATCGCCCTTAGATCGCCCAGGACAATTTTAATATCGTATCGTAGCTAGGAACCTGCTCACTTGTTTTGTCTAAGAGCTCGATGAACGTATCTTTGGTGTTGTCATCCTTCTCTTCTCTTCTCTGGGGGGCGTGCGCGCATATCAGGCTAATATTTCCGAATTTAGCCTTTATGCGGATGGTCATGAGGAGCTCGTTGATGTACCTATAGCTCAAGACTTCTTGCCTAAGTCTGGCTTCAATGACAAAGCCGCATCCAAATAAGCGCTGTTGGTTTTCTCGGTAGCAGTCACCATAGTAAATGTCGCAGTTTTTCATCCTCTTTTTGCCCGGCCCATCCCATCGTATTTCCTGGATAGCGGTGATGTCTGCTTTATAGCAGTCTAGGGCCTCCGCTAATTCTTCGGCCGCACGTGGTCAGTTAAGGGATCTAAGATTCCACGTGCATATCCGAAGTTCGTTGTCCTGAATTCGTTTGTGTAGGTTGTCAACAGTAAATCCGCCCGCATACGAGGCTTGTTGGTGCTTCGCAACTAAGGTATTTTTTACGTGGTCAGGAAGTCACCCCAACGGCACAACCCCTAACCTGGAGGGCCAAATCCTTAGTATAACTCCAAGGACGGGGAGCCGGATAAACCGCTCCTTATAGGCCTGGGCTCCGAATAAGTCGTAGAAGCCCTATAAGGTGTTCACTAAGTAGTTCAACCTTACTGGAACTGTAGACGCCACCGTTGATTCCATCTCGAGAATTTGTCCGCTGCCGTCTGGATAAGGAGAGGTGCCTTAGTGGAAACACTTCTCCCCTCCCCCTCTCTCGTTTGCTGCCCCCAACAACTTTCCACTGGGGTTGGAACCCATTCTCCAGTTGAGGTATTAGCACCCGATGTTCACCACGGGGAGGTGAGAGTAGGAGTTGATAGACAGAGGTGGGTTTTGAGAAAAACCTGTGGACGCTTGTGTCCTCTTGAATGCATTTAAGACTTTATGCATTCGTTGCATTAATTTGAAGTCTATGGATTCTCATGATGTCTTTGTATTATTTAAAAATATTTGCATTCTTGCAAAGTCTTTGCATTTATTTTGAGTCTTTGCATTCCTTGAGGTCTTAAAGTCTTTGAATTTGAACAGTCAAACAGTTTTAGAAAAAAATATTTCATTTTTTTCGAGTTCACTTGAATTTCTAATCTCTAGATGAATTCTTAGAATACAATCTTATATTGAAGTCAGAAAGAATTGCATTAAAAATGATTGCATTTCTGAAGGACACCATTACGTCTCAACAATCATGATAGTCATCTCTTGTGGATGTGATTTCAACTGTTATGTTTTTTCTTGTAGGATTTTCCGAAATCAAAGGTCTACATAAATAAACTTCTTATTAAAGCCACCCCTAATGCCAGCATAATTCAATTCATTGGCCAAATTTAGAATAATTTATGCGACAGAGTCATGGAAAATTGGACATATAACATGTGTGCCACCCAGAAAACCTACTGAATTTGTTAGAACTATGTTACCTATATTAAATACGTAAGGAAAAATAAATGCCTAATGAAAGACCTTGTAATTAAGCAAGTGACTAATATTTCATACTTACTCTAACTTGATCTCGGAGCATGGCAATATCATTGTTTGGATCACTGCATGGAATATTATAATGTTCACCTTCTTCTTGAGATAAGAGTTTATAAAAACCTTCAACAGGTTCCTATTTTAAATTAAAAAATAAAATTTCATTAAAATAAAAACATTATTTAAAAAGTAGTTTGGTAAAAAGGCATTTTTTCTCATTTTCTTGTTCATGAATAGAACTGCAATCGAGACATATGTACTTGTACTCAAATCTCACCTTAAAATTAAAAATCTGTATTTTATTCGTTTCTCACTTAAATATTTAATTATTTTTAATTACTTTTGAACTTGAAATTAAATTGAATAGGAACTTAATTGAATACTTCATTCAAATACACATTTTAATTAAATTATAAATGGATTTTAAATTACTTACATGAATTAAATATTTTAAGGAATTAAATTCCCAAACTTTTCAAGTGAGATTTTAAAGAAAAAAGCCAACTATTTAAGAGTGTAATCAGTATTTACCTTAATGATTTCTTGAATACTGAAGGAAAGTGATCCCATGAAGTCATTACGAGAAGTCCTATCCCAATCCCATACCTCTACCAGTAATCGCTTTTCTCTATCTTCTGGCTTTATATCACTTTTGAAAAGAAAAAAAAAAACACACACACACAATAATTCGTCTCAAATAACAGAAGTAGGTATACAAAAACCTCCTTTGTCATATTATATTGGTAAAAAACTTACTAAGTAAATGTTTCATTATAGACAGGATTAAGTGTTGCCTTCATGGTTTTAGTCTTCTTCTTTGTCTTACCAGCTTTGTCTGGATGAATTTGAACACTCACATATGGATCACTGAGTCCATTAGTATCCATTGGAACTAAATTAGCACCTTCTTTGACTACAAACACACACACACACACGAATCAAACTCCATTATAACACAAAGTGTCCATCCAATTTTAAGCATAAATGAAAACTTACTCTCAACAGTAAGGACACCACCCTTGTGAGATATATTCAAATTGATTCGTCCTCTAATTTCCGTTATGTCAGCTCCACACAATTGGGGAATTTCATCTTTGCACTTAGGATGCACATTCAGCTTACATCCTTAATATACAAATACAAACAAAACACATTACCAATCATCACATCACTTAATTGCACCACAAACATCTCCTATGTCTCTAGATGGAAGAAAATTCTTCCACTTACCACTGCAACAATATCCTTGATGAGCAATACCATGGAGCAGCATGCCACAATGGTCACAAAATGTCGGGGCCTTGTATGTGGTCGACTCGAAATTGTGTTTGACTTTCTGGCAATCCTATATAACCGAGAGAGTGAAGGGAGTGAACCACAAGAATAAGGAATAAGGATTCATTATGTAATGGCAATGTGGTTGATGGTATCTGATGACGAGATGGCGATGGACGGAACTTACCGAATCGATTTCCGTATCCTTTCCAGCGCACTTGAAGACCACGTATTCGTAGCATCGGTCGTGGACGTTGAATCTACATGCTGCAAATACATAAAGTGGAAAGGTATAATATTTGCTGTAACTAACAAGCAACCTGCCACTTCTGAGAGTTTTGTGTAAACTCGCCGTAGAAGAGGGATTAATATTTACCTTGACATTGGAAACCTTGTTTGCCGAAGCCCCTTAAGGATTACAAGCAGAAAAGGGTTAGGTTTAGTTAGTTGTTTTTTTTTTTCTTCTATTTTGTTTTCTGTTCAAATATAGAAGGACTTACCAAATGAATTCCTTACAATGACCACAGAATGTTGGTTGTTTGAAAAAGCGTGGCTGGAATCGATGTCCTTGGATGACAACGATTCCTTTTCGTTTCATCGCACCCTTACGGATACGATTTTTCATGTAATTAATAATTTGATCTCCTTCTGGAGCAGCTGGTTTTGGTGCTTCCGCCATGATTTTTTCGAATTAATAGTCAAAAATCGGCTTTAAACTCACAAAAACTAAAAAAACACAAAAACAATAGAAAATTAAAATGAAAAATTTTGTATGTTTACTCGAACGAAAAAAAAGCCCGAAGAAAGAGGCTAACTGTTCGAATACTTGATTCGAACTAAATAATTTTCTTCAATGAGTCCGAGTGCTTCAATGTACAAATGGACAACATATATGTATGTACATAGCTTGTGTTGTGAAGCCCCTACAAGTGCATCATGTTTGCATTTCAAATGCAAATAAGGGTTAATTTTCATAGTTGCAAAACTTTTTTGCACACCATTGCACAGATATTTAATAGGGAAGCTATTCATTTTACTGGCAGATTTTCCTTTTTTTTTCTAAAAAAACATATTGTTGAAAAATGGAAATGCGTTTCAAAATGTTTTAAGCTATTTCCAGCAACTTGTAGGAACTTTTAAATTGTTATTGAGTAAAAATATAGCATTCCTTAAAATTATTGAGTATTTATTGATTCTTTCATGATTTAATTATAGATATGGTAAAAATACTGAAACCTCCTGGAAATGTCTGAATAATTCTTCTGGAGATTATAGTTTGCGTACCGAAAGTTCTTACTTGTGTCCATTTGTCAATATTGCTTTTATTTTATCTATTTCTAATAAATAAAAAATCATTAACTCTGTGTAATCCATTTATGTTGTTTAGGGTTGTCAACCCTTTACTACAGTTCTTGTTTATAGATATTTTTTTTTTTTTTTTTTTTTCACAGGAGGAAATCTTCAAAAGACACTTGGCAGTATTCGACACCAAGTAGTGTGGGGCTCTTAACCACTAAAACCACCTCTTTATCAGGACCAATCTTGAAGGATCGACTACAGATTTTTTTTTTCTTAACTTTGTACAATCACTTTGGGGGAAGTTTAAACTTTTAATACTTTCCTATGTTTTTTTAGACCATAAGCTTATGAGGCTTGGTTCTTCTTAATCTCCGAACATGGTTTCTTATATTCAAGACGGACTCCATTTCAGAATTAGTATGACTTTTCAGTCTCTGGTTGTGCGATACAGCGTATTTTTTAACAAGTTCTTTAACCATTTCTATTTGTAAGTCACGATGTAGATCGGTATTTCTTATGTACCAAGTTGCATTAACTATTCCACGAAGGACTTTGTTTTGGAATTTTTGGATGATTTCGGTATTTGTTTTCTTTGTACAGCCCCATAATTGGATTCCATAGGTCCAAACAGGCTTTAGTACTTAATTATACAGCATTATTTTGTTTTGGATTGAGAAATCAGAGTTGTTACCAAGTAACCAGTACATTTTTCTATATTTCAAGTTTAGTTCTTCTCTTTTCTCTCACTGTGTCGACGGCATTTTGAAGTTTTACTGCTGCCTTAGAGACACATTTGTCGGGTACCGAAATTGCGGTATCATCTGCAAAAGTAGCCATTATGGTGTGATTACCAACTGGAATATCCCTTGTGTATAGTAAATACAGGGTAGGACCTAGGACACTTCCTTGTGGTACACCGGCTTCTATTTTTTTCAATTCCGAGTGTTCTTGATAGTACCTTACTCTAAACAATCGGTCTGAGATGTACGATTTTAATATTTCAAAGTACTGCCTGGGAAGATCCCTTTGCAGTTTGTACTCAAGTCCCTCATGCCAAACCTTGTCAAAAGCTTGAGCAACATCTAAGAAAATAGCTGAACATACTTGTTTTTCTTCTAATGCTTTTTCTATTACATCCGATATTCTATGAACTTGGTCTATCGTGAAATGTTTATTTCCAAAGCCAAACTGATGGTTTGGGATTAACCTTCTTTCTTCTATGATTTTGCTAAGTCTCTTCAGAAGCAGTTTTTCAAAAACTTTTGCCATAATTGGTATAAGCGATATTGGTCTGTAAGACGTCACTTCTGTAGATGGTTTACCTTGCTTTGGTATGACAATTACTTCAGCAATTTTCCAATGGTGCGGGGCATACCGGTGCTTAAGGCATGCATTTATTATATACTAGCCGACCCGTGCTCGCGTTGCTTCGCAAATTGTAACCACGAACATTTTTTGAATATTAGTATTAGCATATGAAAAAATTTCTCAATGGGACTGAGCATATTTTCTACAATAATATTAATTTTAGTTTATAATCAAAAAACACTTCCTTACCGAAATTAACACTTTAGAAAAAAAAAAACTTAAGTAAAATATTACGTAGTAAAGGCCAAGCCGTACGTGAAAACAAACAAAATACAAAACCATTTCAATTTTTTAGTTGAAAACAGAACGAAATTTTCGTCTATTTTCTTCTTTTCTTTCTTTTATTCATACCTAGAAACGTTTTTTTGCAACCGAAAAATATAGTTTGCGGTAAAAAAAAAAAAAAACAAATTTGTGTTTTTAATGATCTCATACATCTATAGGTATGCGTGTGTAAATATCCATAGACACATTTTTTTATTCATCTGCTCATGTTCAGTGCAGTGCAACTGACTTAACCTACCTACATTTGTGTGCTCTTTTTATCGACGTCATTGTAAGTACCTTCTTTGAGTTATTTGTAAAGAAAATTTTAACTTAATTTCAGTTTTATTGTTCGAGGAAGTGATACAAAATTGGTAATTCAAGCTATTATAATAGAACTTTTTTATTTTTAAATTGGAAGAATTATAATCTATTCACTTCCTCGAACCAGAAAAATAAAAAAGATCTAATTGTTCTTTAGATAAATCGGCATTTCATGTGCATGGCACTGTTTATTTATTTTTATTAAATGTCCATAGTAACTCAAAAAAAAAGAGCCCACACTACTCAGCAATGTGACGGCCCTGACGATAGAATTAGAGAAACAAAAAAATAATGTGTGTGTGTAGGTTAGTTGATGAACTATACAATGAAAAATTGAATATGTAGGTAGGTAGGTAAGAGAAAAAACGTAACTATTAAATGGAACACATATTAAGAGAGAAAGAGCATGGGAAGAAAAGAAAATTAAAAATGTTGGAATGATAATGAAATGAAACAAAGCAGCGACCTCGCGATTGTGATGGAATCTAATTTCCTGGATAAAATAAATTCAAAAAGTTTATAATTTTATAATTTGTTTTTATTTATTTCTCAGGTTGTATGTTTAGCTTACAAGTGATTTTAGGCTTAAAATTTGCGCAACAATATTGACTTTATGAAGCAATGCTAATCTTTGTCGATTATTGTATAGGTTTTAAGATATGAGTGGTTGTATAAGTCAACTAATGAAAAAAAAATGGACAAAAAATGTAAAATTAATAATATTTAAGTTTGACAAATAATTAATGAAAAAAAATTAAAGCCATAAACACTCTCATAACAATATAGAAAATAATAAAATATATTTCAAATAAATCGGTTGACTACTTTCTGAGATCATGCGTTACGAACTTTAAAATGGTTTCGCTTTTATATAATAGTATAGATTGGAGTTTTATGAAGGCTTTCAATGGCATTTCTTTCATAACCTGAGCAGTAATTAGATCGTAACCTGGTGATTTTTTATTTGATAGTTGATGTAAACACATACTTTTTATTTCTTTAAGTCTTATAATTGGTATTTCACTTTCATTTATCTTATCAACAAACTGTAAGCTATTTTCAGCCGCGTTTGATGAGTATGGCTTAGAAACATTCGCAAGATGTTCAGCGAAAAGGTTAGCTTTTTCTTTCGGGTTACCGATCAATTTCCAATCTTGAGATTTCAAGGACGAGTTTTGTAACTGCGGTCTTTTCAGGCGCTTGGTTTTATAGATATATTGGTTTATAGATATAAAAATGTACATAACTATGTTTCATTGAACCTTTAAATATCATTAATATTTCACTTTGATTTGAATATAACTTAGTTTTGAGTTCTGAATCTTAATATCGATAAACTTTAAGAGGTTCGAAAACTAGAAAGCATTATGATAATGAATCTGTCTTTTAATTTCTATCACTTTTAATTTTTTGGATCTAGCCAAGGGCCTAGTTATGTTATTCAAATTGAAAGTCAAAATTGTTCGACAATTATGTCCGATTCTATTTTTTTTTGGCACTATTGTCTTTCTTATGGAATCAAAATGTTGCAGAGAAACTTTTTTAGCTTTTAAATGAGTCTAACGATATTCAGCAATTGTGGTGAGAAAAATGACGTTCTAAATTCAACAACATATCGGATACTTAAGTTATATGTACTTGATTATTTAAATTTATTTATTGATAATGTGACTAAAGATTCGAAAACGATTTCAAAAACGTACATATTATGTAGACTTATCAACTTGAATTTAAGGTTTTAGGAATATCAAAATGAATCCAAAAAATTGAATTGAATCATTTCATTAGAGGGATGTTAAAGCTGTTATTGTTTTTCTTTATTGAAACCAATCATTGGAATTTTTTGACAGGTCGTTTAAAGTGGTCATTGGAGATTTCAGTTGTTGAAAAAATGCAACATTGAGATTTTGGATCGATCAGTATAAGTTGGTATTTCTAGTCAAATGCAAACAAGTATCCATTCAAACATTCTTCCGGATAAAATAACTAAGAAATGTAACGAATGCAATATGCATAATAAATGCTGCTTCTTACTATGACGGCTCAGAGCCAAGTAGTTGGAACTACTTTAATATTGTAGGAACGATATGTAACGATTACTTGAAAGTCAAATCAGAATCAGATCCAAGAACAGACATTTTCAACCAATTGAAAGTTTATACTTCAAAGTTGATCTGAGAAATTTCTGTATTCTTAGAATTTTTTTCAGTTTCTGCATGAAATTCTTAGAAGAGAATTTGTACATATGATTGATTTTTTTTAATTCGAAAGGAAATGCAATGCTTTTTTGATTCTTAGTTGAGAATTAAAAGCGCGTTTATTAGGAGTTTCAACAACGTTGATTTCTTCATACGTTGACCAGCTTAAATCCATGTATGTTCTGCTACTTCATATAAAACTGTTAAATACTAGAATTACAAATTTAATCATTAAAATGATTCGCTTAGGTATGATGGTCGAGCAACATAGCATGATTAACAAAAGTTTAAGCTCGGTCAAAACATTTGGTTGTGGTTCATTTTGTATGTCCAATATCGTTACAATTTCTAAATCATGGATCCATGAATATGAACCTGAAACTAAACAGAAGTCGACAATTCGAATTCTTTAAGATGAAACAAATTCAATTTAAGTTGTTAGTGTCAAGGCATCTCTAAGCAAATGGTTGCCTTGGTAACACTTAAGAAAAGTAGAAGGGTAAGAAGGGTTAATTCGGTCTGGTAGACAAGCATCTGCTTGTAGAAATTCAATAAAATAAATATATAAGATGTCGAATCATTATTCTTTACAAAACGACTGCACGACTGGGTCAGACGATTTTAAAATTTAAAAATTTACTTTTAAAATATATTTGTATTCATTAATTTAAATGCCATTTAAATGAGTGCCATTACTCAAAAAAACTTTGATTTATTAATATTTTTTTGAAAATCGTTTAAGCGTTTTTATTAAATATTCTATATATATAAAAATGAATTGCTGTTCGTTAGTCTCACTAAAACTTGAGAACGGCTGAACGGATTTTTCTCTTCTTAGTCTTGAAATGTTCGTGGAGGTCTAGGGAAGGTTTAAAAGGCGAGAAAAAATCAAAAAAATTCCGGGAAACCCCTAAAAACAACCCTTTTCTATTTCCCATACAAACGTTTTCTACAGTCAATTTGAACCTTATTGCTATTCAATAAAGTTCATATTAAATTATAATCACTCATTGTGAGTGACGATTACCGCTACGTGCGCGAGAACTTTCTTTACTTTTGTGATCGTTTGTGATAGTGGCATTCCAAGTAGTGTGCTCTTTTTTTGTTGATATTTTGTAATAGTGACACTTTACTGTTAAGTTACTGTTAAGTGAGCGAGAAATTTTCTCAATTTGATTAATTACATTACGATGCCGAGGAGAAGACGACCGCGAATCCGCAGACGCAGTGCTCCTATGATTCTTGAACGAGCTGCATTCCACTATGATCCGGCAATTGATTATTGTGCCGACAAATCGGTAACAATTGGGGAAATGAAAATAATTGGTAAATATTGTAAGGCGTTAAAATACACTGGTGAATCTACTGGATTATGTTGTGCTGGAGGCAAAGTAAAATTGCCACAATTGGTCCCACCACCAGATCCTTTACGCTCTTTAGTTTCTGGGATTGGAAATAATTCTAAGCACTTCTTGGCCCACATTCAGAAATAAAACAACTGTTTCCAGATGACATCATTTGGCGCTACACATATTATACAGGACAATTTCATGCCCACTTTCAAGGTATTATACCAGAATATTTGTAATAATATTAATTGTTTGGGATAAATGCACAATGGCCCATAAGAGGTCACTGGAGGCGCTGGACAGAACATTGAAAGATCTTCGTGACAACCAAAATATTATTGGTGGGGCCATGATTCTTTGTCAGGTGATTTTCTTCAGACTCTTCCAGTTATTCCCCGATCAACTGTTGATGATGAACTAAATGCATGCCTAAAATCATCGAATTTGTGGCAGTACGTAAAGACACTCCAATTAACAACATGACGAAACTGCAAATGTGTTTCCGAAGCAGTTGTTAGGTATTGGAAATAATAAAGTTGCAATGGACACCTCGACCGGATTCATCATTACCCACAAATTTCTGTCACATCACAGATTCAAAAGAGGAGCTTATTCAGCGTGTTTTCCCAGATATAGCGCAAAAGTTCAATAACCATAATTGGCTGGGTGAACGAGCAATATTGCCAGCGAAAAATAAAGATGTCGAGGATCTCAATGCGACCATTCAGAATTTTCTTCCAGGACAGTTGGTTTCCTTCAAATCAGTCGACACCGTTATGAACCAGGATGACGTAGTCAAATATCCCATGGAGTTTTTAAATTCACTGGAATTGCCTGGATTACCACCTCACAATTTGCAATTAAAAGTAGGATCAGTTGTCATCATGCTGCGTAACATTAATCAATCTCGACTATGCAATGGAACAAGACTGGCTGTGAAAAAGCTGATGAATAACGTCATTGAGGCAACAATCATAAAAGGAAAATACAAAGCAGAGAATGTCTTGATCCGGCGAATACCGATGATTCCAACGGAATTACCATTCGATTTTAAACGCTTACAATTTCCAGTTCGTCTGGCCTTTTCGATGACAATAAATTAATTGCAAGGACAGTCTTTAGAAGTTTATGGAATCAACTTGGAGTTTCCCTGTTTCGCGCATGGACAATTATACATCGCGTGTTCGCGCGTCGGAAAACCGTCTTCTTTGTTTATTTACGCACTACAAAACAAAACAAAAAATTTAGTTCATGAGAAAGCTTTAAATTGATTAAAAAACTGTACCATAACAGTGTGTGTCTGTTAATAAACATTAAAACCTTATAAATAGCCAGTATTTCAGGAAAACTCTGTTTTTTTAGTAAACAACATGATGTGTCGAAAATAATAATAATAAAACTTCATGCTTCATTAAAAAAATGCTTTTTTATTCAATACGTTTTGTTTGTTTTGAAATTAGTTTATACAAAAGTTTAGGTCTTTTATTTATCGATTGAGGCAGTACGAAGTCCGCCGGGTCAGCTAGTTATTCAAACAATTTTTCAATTTTAATTTAAAAATATTTTTAGTATGTAGTTATTTATAACTGATTAATATGCGTTTTACATTTAATTTTCGTAGAAAAATGATAACCCATACATCGTCACCCGAGAATTGGTTTGTTCCATACGCCATTGGAACTTTTTCGAGAAAAACGCATTTAAAGGTTTGCGTACTTAGTACGCAAAAAATGTGCGATAGGATTTTATTTATATTTTTTTAAATTGAAGTTAGTCTTATTAAGACTTCACCTACCAATTTTCAAAGTGTTTTGCCTTACCGTTAACAAGATACGTTAATCAGCACAAAAGTCTACTTTTTTGGCTTGTATCCCACCTCATACATTTTGAAAATGATTTTTTTTCCATACACGTGGAACACACAAAAATGAATATGGCACAAACCAATTCTCATCAATATATAATGTGAAAGGCAAGAAAGCATGTATGTACATGTAGTTGGATGCTAAAATTTTAAATAAAGTCAATAAAGTCTTTATTAAAAAAAAAAAAAAAAAACAAAATGAAAAATAAACATTTTTCTTTAAAAATAAACAAAAAACAAAAACAATTAAAGCAGTTCTACTGCTATAACAAAGTTTTAATTTACAGTACAATATTCTTATTAATTCATTAATATTAATTAATACATTGTAAATACATTAATTTAGTAAAAACAAAATAAAAAAGCAGTTCTACTGCTATCACTTTTTTAGTTTCTAAATATTAAGCAATGTTTTAAGATATTGCTTATCAATTTCAGATAAAAATGGTAACAAGTCTTTAAGGTCTTTTTTCTTTTCTTTTGAGATCGGTGTTTTAAAGGTTTGTGTTAATTTTGCATAAAGCAAATTGTTCGGTGTTGGTAGTGCACCCTTGGTGGCTGTCTTAAATAAACTTACAGTTTTTTTTTTGTTAGCCAAAATGGAAATAGTCACTTCGGTTCAGGAATATTTTAATTGCGTTGGAATTGATTTTGTTCCTATTCTGCGGAACACATGAATCCCTTAATAGTATGATGGATTTTAAGGTGGGGTATACACCAATACTAAAATTTTGTTTGCGATCAATGTCCCATAAACATAGCATTTCTTTAACACAAGTGCACGTAGGACAAACCAATTCTCAAATCTCAACATTCTTAGTATTTTTTCTATCCCTTGTCACCGTAATAAGCACGTGGAACAAAACAATTCTGACAAAAAACTTGACAAAAATTATATGGAAAAAATGTCCCAAACGCCAAAAAATGGTTTATGGCACAAAACAATTCTAGAAAATGTTGATTTTGGTGGATATGGAACAAAATTTATGTTGGATATCTCGGGATGGAAAAAACGTAGTGCAAATCTGATCACAGATTTAGAAAGAGCATACCTACACAATTACCATAGAATCCATTCCTAACTCAAAACCGACAAAAATGGCGTATGAAACAAACCAATTCTCGGGCGACGACATTTTGATCATCAAATATTATTAAGACATTATAAGAGCTTTATTGACATCATTAAATTAGCTCTTAAGAAAACTTAAAAAAGGGTATGGTATACCCTTCTTTAGCAACACAAAAATATTTTTTTAATAAAAAAATGCCGATTTAAGAAAGAGAATTTTGGAGAAAACTTAATAAAAATCTATGGTGTCATTAAAAAATAAAAACGAATTATCGATTTTTGACCAAAAAATTTGTACGGGGTCTATTTTTAGTCTTATAAATAAAATGAAAAAAAAAGTCTAACGTGAACCTACTTAAGACCTTACTTTCTAAGTTTGAACTCAATCGACCCAGCAATGGTTTGGGCTATAGGTTTGAATACAAAATCTTTTTTTATTCTCAAGATACGTCGAAAATCAATTTTGTATTAACTTTTAGTTGTTTGTTGTATGTTTTCGATTTTTGTACAAAAAAGTTGCAAATTGGATTCATCTAAATAATTAGTTAAATATCAACAAAAATTTTCTTTATGTGATAACATATGTAAGTCTTTGTTCAATATCTATTTTTGTTGCCGACATATTTTAGTCGAACAGAAATTTGTACCAAAAGTTAGCAGTATTTTTTGAAAGTTTTTATTTCTATATACAAAACTGCCGATTAAATTTGTCTTATAACAGTACCTATAATTGTTCTGGAGATATTTGAGTCGAAAATAAGTTTTTACCAATATTTAGAACTATTTTTTTTTTAAAGTTCTTAGTTTTTGTAAAAAAAAAAACATCATTTCGATATTTTTAAAAACTTATCAGATGTTAAAAATTTTAGGCTTCGATGCATACAAATTTTTTTAACGTTTTGTAATTTTTTGTTCGCAAAAACTTAGGTGGCAACTATTTGGTTTAATATATAAAAAAACGTTAGCGGTCCAAAATACTGTTGTTCAGAATTGTATATGATCAAAATTCTATATTTACTGTATGATCTTAATTTAGTACTTACATATAAACACTGTAGACTTAGAATACCTTATACCAAAATGTATGTATGTATGTATGAACAAAACACTCTATGTCGTAATACCGTATCTTCAAATTTCTCAACACAAAACACTGTATTTCTAAATGGGTTTTTGGTCTGTTTTTTTTTACTATATGTTTATTTTCTTTCTAAAAACCAGTAAAAAAGTATCAGAATTCAATACAATGGCGTATATAAGATGATAAATACTAAAAATATTAAATAAATGCAAATACTATTATATACATTTATAAAATCATTACCTAAATGAAAAAAACAAAAAGACAAAATATTGAAATGTTTTACAATAGAGTTATTCCAAAATTGTTATGATAGCTTATTCGCAAAAACATTTTGTTTTAAAAATTCTGCACTTCAAAATGCTTAAAATAGGCTAAAACGAAAAAAAAAATAGATTTTTAGACTATCATTTTGGAATATAGAATTTTCACCAACAATAATTTTGAAATGAAGACCTTTGTCCTTCAGAATTTTGTTTAGACAGAATTTTGACATACAGTAACATGAATAATACTGTATTTACGCACACTCATACATATCTCCAAAAAGCTTTGATTTAGATTATAGGGACCTTGGAACGTCGGGATGTGTCAAATGTTTCAATTCAACAAATCGGCTTATTTACAATGACAAAAAGTTTTTGACATCAGTTAAACCTTTAATTCCATATAAGCTATGGTTTGTTAGAAATATTAAGTGCTAATTATAAAATATGTTCACGACCTAAAAGAAGAAGTAGTTTAACGCCTAACTTGACTATTTTGGGCTCTATCTGACTATTTTGGGTTCTATTTTTGTCCATTTTGGTTTTGCACTTTTTCAAGGATAAAAGTGATATTTAACAAGCGATGAGGATTCAAACTGAAGGATACGCTGCTTCTGCTTAAAAGGCCTTTTAAATGACAATAGACAATACATTTAATGTAGTAATGATCCATGAAAAAGTTCCCTAATTAGGAAGGAACTACTTTTTTTTTATATAATAAGCGCACACTTAAGGGGATATTACTATCCTTATTATGTAAAGACACAGTGTGAGCACTAGGAAGAGGAGATATAGGTTGAAAGGAGGTGTCGGTGCACATTAATTTTGAATTTCTGAATATTGTAATGGCTGGGAAAAACAGAGTGTGGTAAGGCATTCCACGTTCGCGTAGTACGGCTAAAGAACGAATCTCTGTACTTGACAGTACGACCGAAGTTGGGCTCGAGGGTATACTGATGAGCATTCCTAGAAGCGCGAGTATTATGGTTGAACTGTTTAAGGGGAGGAATGCAACTGGCTATTTCTCTTGAGCAAAAACCGTTAAAATAACGGTAAAAAGCGTGAGACAAGAAACTTTACGACGATGTTCAAGCAACGTAAATGATCCTATGATGGTGTTATCACCGATTAATTTAAATGCTCTACGTTCAATGCTGTCCAAGAGGCTTAAGTAGGTTGCAGGTGCACCAGCCCAGATATGGGAGTTATAGGTACTCAAGCTTTGGACGTATATAAGTTTTGTAGATAACAGCCAGATCAGAGGGGGAATAAAACTTCTTGCATCGCCTTAGAAAACCCAAACATCTTGCGGCATTTTTGGTGACATCGCGTATGTGGTCGTTCCACAAAAGGTGGTTGGTGATACACATACCGAGAATATCGAGATGTTCAGTCTCCTCGATGCAAGCGCCATCCATGGATAATGGCAAGGGGGGAATATCTCGCTTTAACGATACAAGACAGCATTGCGTTTTCGAAGCATTAAATTCCACGCGGTTTTTTAATCCCCATTGAACAATGCTGTTTAGGTCGGAATTTAATGAGCTTATCATATTTTGTCGTTGCAGTTCCACATCCGAAGCAGAGGGATGTGATTCTGAAAACGAATATGAAAAGCTGAGAGTACTATCGTCAGCGAAACAATGTATTAGATTAGAAGTTGCAGGAGATCATTAATAAAATTGAGAAAGAGTGTTGGAGATAGAACAGAACCCTGGGGCACACCAGCATTTATTATGTGGTTTTCAGACTTGAACCCATCCAATACTACTTGTATTGAACGATCCGAAAGATAGTTACTAATCCAATGAAGCAGGGATTCGTGAAAACCGAAAGCACGAATTTTTGATAAGAGAGCCTGATGCCAAACCCTATCAAATGCTTTTGAAATATCAAGTGCAATAATCTTACTTTCTCCAAAACGATGTAAAGATTTGCTCCACTGTTCGGTGAGATGAACCATGAGATCACCAGTGGACCTATTGCTGCGAAAGCCGTACTGCCGGTCATTAAGAAGCTTTCGGTCTTCGAGATATTTCTTAGAGACCAGAGGATTAGGACAGATGACAAAGCTTACGCAGTGGTTTTTCCAGCGTTGAAGAACACCTCTTCAGAACAATAGCGGGGATACCATCCGGACCAGCGGATTTATGTATATTAAGATATTTTAGGACTCTCGCCACAGTACGAGTGCGAAAAAAGATTGGTCCCATAGAATCACTAACGCGCTCGATGACAGGCGGAGTCATAACACTCACTGGCAGCGTTGAGTTGGCGGAGAATTGCCTAATGAAGAGATTAGCTTTCTCTAAAGAACTTACAAATGGAGTGTCATTGACAATGAGCGTAGGAATCGACGAAGAGGAAGAATTCCTCATTTTTTTTACAAATGACCAAAAATTTTTACTGCCTTTGGGACACTGCAGTATTTTTTGCCGTAATTTTTGGTCATGTAAAAATTTGGTCCGTCGAATATGGGCGTTGCAGGCCTTCCTGGCTTGCCTGAACTTATTCCGGTTTTCCTCAGTTGGATTGGCTTTAAAACAACGGAAACTTACCTTCTTGACCCTAATAACCTCTTTACAGCTTGCATCGAACCATGCGTTTTCCTTAGGTCTGATGCTTTTAACCCTATTCGGGATAAAAGTTCTCATTCCCAGGAGAATCAAACTTGTGATCATATCTGCGCTGGCGTCAACGTCATTATCGAGGAAGCATAGTGACCAGTTAAAGATCCTAAGATAATTATTGAGACCGTCCCAGTTGGCTTTCTCGTATTGCCACACGGTTCTCCTAGGAGCTCTTTCTTTAACTGAGGAGTTTTGATACGAGAAATTTGCAGATATAACACAATGGTCAGATGAGCCTAGAGGAGCTATACCCATGAATAAAAAATTCAGCAGGATCGGAATCCTCACCTACTTGGGTTTCACTTAGCGCCAATACAGCTGGCCTGTTTAAAACAGTGTGGGAGTACGCCGAAAAAAAATTCTCTCTAAGCCCACGAATATTACAACAATCTACCCTGAAATTTTCAGCCTTTACAAATATAACAAAAACCAAAACAGACAAAGACAATACAAAAAATATCTCTGAGTTGAACCCCAGGATGCTATACGATATACGCCACTACTAGTGTTATGCCTTAGTAGTGACAAAAATCGAATCCGCCCCTGTTAATGCACTTTTCCTTTCTATGTATTCTACTTTATAATTCTACAGAAAATGTCCTATACCTTTTTGTCTTCCCATAGTTTTTGATTGTCGGTGTAGTAATATTGACTTAAAAGAACCCAAATTCATTGTTCATTCTTCCATAACAAGGAAAGGACTTTTGTTTTCTCTCTTTTTTCATATTAAAAACTCAAATGAGAAATCAATCAAAAGAACAAGATATCATTTGTACAGCCATTGCAGCCTTTATAATTTCTTTCCTTTGAAACTAATTAAAACCAAACTAAAAAAAAAAAAAAAACTTTAAACTTTATTTATTTAACCAACAAAATGAAAATGTCAATTGCAACTTCTACCCTATAAAGAAAAGCTATTGTTTTATAATTCCATTAAATTACATTGCCTGTCGTTGAATTGCAACCCGTTGATCCGTATTGATTTACAGATCGATACTTATAGTTAGGTAGGTAGGTAGGTGGGTTTTGGTTGCAGGCACCATTCAAAACTGTAGTGCATTTGATGAGGCATTTGAACTTTATTGCACCCCCTCAAGTACACACAGAAAACACAAACCAAACAACAAAAACAAAAACAACAACAGCAACTACTTGAAATGATTTTCTTTTTATTTCTTGTTGAGAAGCAAACAACCTCTTTCTGTCTTTACTTTCATCAATTCATTAAATCAATTTGGACTTTCAATTAAGTTTTAATTCAAAAGGAAATAATTCTTCTTCCTAGAAAAGCTATAAATTGTTAATTTAAAACTTTGTTGTTGTATTTGTCGTTTTTTATTTTTAATCAAAAGCAACAAACTATCTACAAAAACGTTAACCGACCATCTGGATTAACATAATCAAACCTTTCGACCACACAATATGGGTCAGGATAATGGAAAGGACATTCCATTATGCCCTGGCATAAAGAGGGACGAAGGACTATATCTAGGTATATGTATGTCTTTGCAGCATGTAACTATTTAGCCAAACTGATTGTGCTGAACCTTTTGTCGTATGTAAGCCTGAAAATTTGATTACGTCCGTTATCCTAGCAATTATCTAGGACAGACCATATGCATATCGCAAAATCCTGTGTTGTTAGTTTCATTATCATGGAGAAAACTTTCAGCAGCAGTACGATGGTGGGCGAGGGGGTGGTGATGGTGAACCGACATTTTGGGATAGAAAAATTGCTATTTAGGTACACAATATGGAACCATGATTTCGGTTGACTTTGCTTATAGTCCATATTCACATCCACATCATAAGTTGAGTCATAATAAGCGGGTTAATCTTTTCTCGCTTTCTTTGTGTCCGTAGCCAAAGTTTTGTTGTAGACATTTCATAGCTATTAACTATTGGCCAAAAGATTTTGGGAAAAGCATCTTTATAATAAATTAAGTGAGGAGGAGGCAATGATGGGAGGTATTTTGTATGTATTTTGATATTAATTCATTTTCTTATGTTTATGGATTTATTATAAAAGACGATTAAGAAACTCATGATGATACATAATGCTGGAGCATGAATGAAGATTTACTTAGGATAAAAAATAAGACATTGCTTTTGGTTTAGTCTTAGAAGTTTAGATAAAATATCTCATAAATATAATTTAAGCTGTTTTTGATCCCAAGTAAATATGTTTTTCAATTAAAGGATTTTCAAACTATAAATTACATATATAAATATGAAATAAAATCTTGAAGCTTAAGTCATTTTGTTTACAGAGGAAGGAAGCTTACGAATCTTTTGTGTTTCCATGAGGTCTATTTTAAAACTAAATCCAAAGAATAGAGAGTTTTTTGTATTGCTTATGCCAGAAGAAAATGTGAAAAGGAAGTAAAACACAAAACATGTTTTGTATTTTAATTTCTTTTTCTTGTAGGACTTTGTTTATTAATTAAATAACTTTTTTTTAACAAATAACAATTGTTAGCTGTTAAAATATAAATTTATACATTTCATTACTCTTTATAGTGATATATCAATCAAAGCTTGGAAAAAGGAAAGGTCTGATTTTTTAAGTAAGATTAACTTGAAACTTGTAATTAACAAAATATTAGCTTAGCCCTTAGCGGCCACACGGGATAACTCACTACCCCACGATGAAAAACCTTATTGAACACGATGTGTGGATTATTAAAGTCTTTTAGCTGATTTTATCATGTAAGTTGAAAAGTTCTTCAACATTTCTCATGCTTTTGGTTGGATAATTTTAAGTCGATTTAAGACAGAGGATATTTGTATTGAACAAAGGTTACAGCAACACTTGTGCTGCTTATTTCCCCAGTCCAAAGAAATTAACACTCAAAGCCCCATCATAAATTTGTTAGTCCCACTACGTAGCGAAGCTAATTATCATACTTGCCTAAAACCATAAGATGTCTTTCGTTGTATTAATTTGAAAGGTTTAAGACCTTTTATTCCACGAATCACCCCGTGTGGCCGCTAAGCTTTTGACACCACTGCATACAACTTTTTAGTGGAGTTAAACAAAGATGATGTTTTTTAAATTTTAAAAGATAATCTTCTGGCACTGTGATTTATGGAATATGATCGCCATGTCTGGCTCAGACGTAAACTAATCTTGAGGTCCAATTTTAGATGACTTTTTCCAACAATTGTGGCCGTATATCGGCAATAACGCGGTAAATGTTGTTTTTTTAAGTTATCAAACGTTTCAGACTTATCGGCGTAGGATACCGACTTCACATATCCCCACAAAAACAAAGTCAATCGGCTTTAAATTTAACGATCACGGGTCTGTAACGTGGCGAAGGTTTGTTTTTAATAAATCAGTATTGTTAAAACTATATCTATAGTGGATTACATGGTTGTTCAATTGATGAACAAAAAAGTCAATAATATTAGCTCAATAGCGGTCACCATTGACTGTAATGTTCTGGACAGCATTGTTTTTAAAGAAGTACGGAACAATTATTTCACAGTCAGTTGTGGATTTAACGGTAGCTTAATATACACTTGAGGATTATCATCACTCCAAATACGGCAGTTTTGAAGTGAGCTAAATATGTCTGCCATTTGACATTTTAACTGTCAAAGGATGAAGTGTAAAATTTTATAGTCTCTTCAGTATTTATTATTGAGTATTTATTATTAATGTATATGTATATAAAAGAAAGTCGTGTTAGTTACACTATTTATAACTCAAGAACGGCTGTACTGATATGGCTAAAAATTGCTAGGTAGGTAGCTTAGGGCCAGGAGACGGACATTGGATACTGTTTATCCCGTTCGATAACGTTCCCGTGTGACTTGACATAAAACTTCAGTCACTATAAAACGTGGTATAACAAAAAAGAATCAGACTTTGGAATAACAAAACGCAAATAACAGCCATGTAATGGACTTACATAATACAATATACATCTCAATTTATTATCGCAATATTGTTGTATTGCAAATTATTTGTCTATTATTTGACAGTCACAATTATCTGTTAGCTCCAAACGATTCTAACAGATTGTGACATCTGTTGACTGAATTGAGTAAGTATTCAATAGATGGCGCTATGTCAAACTTCAAAACGTTTCATATAAGCTACAATTTAATAGCATAACAAAAACATGTCGGTGGGGCTAAAGTATAGGTTGAATTTATTTTGTATTACACGAAATAAAGTGAATTTCACTTTTTCAATTTTTGGTTTTAACAATTTTCCGAACAATTACTAAATATTGTGAACCGTAAAATAAAACAAATACGCCATGCATTAAACTGCCAGACAATTTTTGCACTGTTCTTCAGGAAAAAAAATTAATTGATTCAAAGTATATTTCTGGATATAACAGAGTAATTACTTGAATCATAACTGGCTCAGTCATCAAGTAATTTTGGCAGACAAAAATGTTGATGTTGACGAAATTAACTTTCAGATACAACAGTTGTTATCAGGCGATCTGACGTCTTTTAAATCAATCGATACTGTTGATAATGGATATACAGAGTAGACATACATGAAATGCCACATAATCTTCGATTAAAGATTAGTTCACCTATTATTCTCCTGCGTTATGGTTCCATCTTCGTTTGTAAATAATAATAATCAGTCATGAAGGTCGCCATGTTTTTTAACTTCCCATAGGAAGTTTTTGTAATGGGTCCGATTTGTCAAATTAAAAATTTTGACATTTCTCCATAGCTCAAGAACCAGAAGAGATATCGACTTCAAATAAATTTTGTTATACAGATAATAAAGCAGAAAGATGCAGAAAGGGCTCTCAAGAAAATTGCGTGTGTGGTTTTTTTACCATAGCAGTTTAAAAAAAGGTGAAAATTTTGGTTAACCCTAAATATCTCATGAACCAAAGATGCTAGAGACTTGAATTAAATTTTATATTATATACTGTAACGTGATAGAAAACAAATATATTTTTGGAAATAAATCCAATTAACGGGTTTTTTATAAATCAAAAAAACTGAAAAAAAAAATTTGTCACGCAGAAAGAAAGAAGAAAGAAAATTTTACGACGCAAATATGATTTTATCTCCAAAACAATTTTGTGCAACGAAGAATAATGTTTTTGACATTTGATAAAATTTAAAAAAAAATCGAATTGACAGTTTTTTTTTATAAAAAATAAAAACCTAAAAAAACATTACTCAAAGTTGGTAAAAACTGAATTTCGACTCAAATATCTTTTCAAAAACTTAAGATTAAGGCTTCAAACTTATTTTATCTAATAAGAAATATTGTTTTCAACATTCTGAAAAATGTTGAGAAAAATCGAATTGACAGTTTTTTTTACAAAAAATAAAAACCTAAAAAACAATTAATAAAAGTTGGTAAAAATTGATTTTCGACTCAAATATCTTTTCAAAACTTTAAGATATTGGCTTTAAACTACTTTTATCTTTCAAGAAATATTGTTTTCAACATTGAGTAAAATTTTGAAAAAAATCTATTTGACAGTTTTTTTACAAAAAATTAAAAACCTAAAAAAAAGAATTAACAAAAGTTAGTCAAAATGATTTTCGACTCAAATATCTTTGCAAAAACTTGAGATTTTGGCTTTCAACTAATTTTATCTTTCAAGAAATATTGTTTTCAATATTCAGTAAAATTTTGAAAAAAATCGAATTGACAGTTTTTTAACAAAAAAAAAACATAAAAAAAATTACTAAAAGTTGGTAAAAATTGATTTTCGACTCAAATATCTTTTGAAAAATTTGAGATATTGGCTTAAAACTAATTTCGTCTTTGAAAAATACGTTTTCAACTAACAGTAATATTTTGATAAAAATCGAATTGACATATTTTTTACAAAAAATAAAAACCTAAAAAAAAAACAATATTAAAACTTAGTACAAATTCGCTTTCGACTCAATTATCTTTTCAAAAATTAAAAATATTGGCTTTAAAGCAGAAAATATTGTTTTCGACATTCAGTAAAGTTTTTATAAAAATCAAAAAGTCTGTTTTTTCATAAAGAATTAAAATCTACAAAAATAGTACGCAAAATGTTTAAATATTGATGTTCGGTTCTCGATATCTCGCGAACAATAAAAGATTTTGACTTTAAATTAGTTTCATTCAACCAATTTGTATTTGTTTATATGAGAAATAAAAACTTTTAAGAAATGTTTTTCAACTAAAAATCTCGTTTACAAAAATAGATTTTGGAATCAAACTATTTCATCCAATGCAAAATATTGTTGGTAATTTTTAAATCTTTTAGAATAATGCAACTGACAACTTTTTTAACAAAACACGGAAACCTACAAACCTTTTAAGTAAGACAAATCGACAGAAAGGATGGGAAGTTATCAGTGTTGGTCGCATCCCAGCCTCTTTTTTTTCACAAAATGGCACAACAAAAAAAAAATACCAGCTACGCAAAATCTTTCGCACCAAACAAAGAACTTACGATAATTAGGGGAAAATTATTATCTTTCAAGAAATTGACGAACATTCAACATGATAAATTTTTTCTGAAAGGCTAAAAAATCTTGTCACATGAATTCTCTGAAGGTTTTCGATACTCAAGTTAACCACAAACTTAATTTAATGTCGGGAAGTCGTGAGCTTGTGGAAAATCAACTAGAATTTATTTCACATTAACATAATGAAGGTTCTATATTGGTACATCTCCCTTTAAATGTAGAAACCAATGCAACTCTATTTAATATTATATAGACTGCTTAAGATCGCCATCTTTTTCTTTCCCTATGAGTCATCTTATTCAACCACCAAGGTTGGAAACACGTTAGGAAGCGTCCGTCGTCGTCTAGTTGTCGTAAAAATAATTTTCAAAATCTTAAAATATGCTCTTACAATAATCCAGGTCTTAAAAGTAAACCTTTATAACCTGATTTTTAAAATGTATACAAAAATGTCGATATAATTATTCTCTTAGAAACCTTTTTAGAAGAACAATTTGAAAATAATTGTCTTGAGTATTTTAAAAACTACAATAATAATGTGTTAACTAGAACTAGTTTGTTGGGAAGGACCAGAGGGGGAACTTTGTGTGGGGTCAAAAAACCTCTGAACTTTGTCAAGCTTTCTTCTATAAATAACAGATAAATATTTAAAATTTTAATCAATAATGTAAAATATTTAATTAATCCATATATCGTAACTGTTATAACTGGAAGAATTGCTTTTAAAGCTAAATGGACTTCGTTACTAACAGTGATTTAGAAAATTGAATGTTAATTGGCTATTTAAATGCTCGAATTGGTGGTTTTCAAAATACTTTCGGGTATAACTTAGATTTGCGAAACAATTTTAATGAAAGATCAAATACTACACCGAAATGATAGACAGAATTTTTTGAAAATTGTGCAATATATGTATGAGTCCAATAGGATATCTAAAAGTTATACGTTTGGTGAAATCACTTTTATAAGCGTTCAAGGACAATATTTGATCCACGTCTGATCTATTGTGGCAGAATGGAGTGATTTAACTTCAAAGTAGACTTAGCAAATTTTTGGGCGCACTTGAACCTATGGTAATCAAATATCAGTTTGCTAGTAATGTTATACAAAAAAAACTCAAGCAACTTTCTGAAATTGAAATGGAATAGTTCATATACCAAAGTTCATCAAAATTGGTTCAGCGTTTTAGTCGTGAAGGCAAAACAGAGAAATTCGATATGAATCCTACAGACTTCCAACGATTGGCCTTACGATTAATTTATTAACATCACACAAGCTAATCAAAAGGGGAACTAAATCAGAATTGGAATAGAAGATCAGTTGTAATAATCGTCATGTAGGTGCGTCTTTCATGGTTTGATCGTCATTAATCAGGCAAGGAACTCTTTCTAAATAAAACAACGTCATTTTTGACTTATAATATTCCAAGAAAAAAAACAAAAAATAAATAAAATGTTTCACAATGCAAGCAATCTCACTTTTTACAAGCAAACTTGTTTAATTTTAATAATTGATCATAATGCTAAAAGGACACCTGTCAAATTACGCTCTAGGTAAAAGTCAATGTATTGGGTTTTAGAATACTATATAATCAACCTTCTTACTTTAATTTATTCTTAAGCGCTAAGAAAGTTTTAACTGCTCTGAACGTTAAAATTTAGATTATTAAGGTGCGAAATAAGCCCCGCTGTCTTTGTTACTGCCCAAAATTTCAAATTAACTTCAAGTTGTTAAAACTATTACTAGAACTCTTTGTTTGTTGTTAGTTTTTGGATGTAAAAGGTTAAATTCAATCTTAAGAATCGGTTCGGACTCACACCAAGAACCTGTAATACAAAACTGTACGTATTGGTAATACAAATAAATAGTTACAAGTATAACACATTTCTGTAACACAATGCCACAAGTTTGCTGGTGCGCAACAGTCCATGAGAACTAGGGCCTAGTGACTTACAACTCTCAACCATTCCTGTGTGCGAGTAATGTTGTCAGGGATGGAGAGGACCTACTGTTTTAAGCCGAATTCAACCGGCTTATTTGAGAAAGCACGTTTCATGACAAGAATTACTCTTGGAGAATTTGTCAATTCCTCGCAAGAGGCAGTATCCGTGAAAAAAACTTTAGATGGCACAAGCAGGGATTGAACCCAAGACCTCTAGCTATAGTCCTACACACTAACCATCACAGCACGGGTACTAAGAACCTAAAAGTTGCAAAAAGATTTTAACATAATGTCCTTTTTAAATTCTGATATAAGAAGCGATAGTCAAATTGAAGTAATAGGTTTTTAAAACTATAAACGCAGTGCTTACCATTTTTGGAATGAGCACTTGTAATTATAGAATGCCTAAAAGTTTAGGGAAATTTGTGTTTTTACAACTGTTAAGTTTTTAACTTCCATATAAAATTATTGCAATCGGTCCACTTTTTCGAATAGAAAATGTTGACTTTTATCAATTTGACAAATAAGACCCATTACAATAGCTTCCTATGTGAAGTTAGAAAATACCAACCAAACAAAAATGTCCTTCAACCTTCAATATTTAAATATATCCATACACAAAATTTAAGCTTATCCGTCCGTAGCAGCTTATCATCAGTGCCAACTTTTATAATGCACGCATCTTATACACCTTTGACTTCTGTTTCGATTCGTCTCGACAGTTTCCATAACTACGCACTCATGATGGCCCTCGTTACAAAAAGACCTTCAATAAGGAGCATCTTAACAACCGAATGCTCTCTTTCGAGGAGAAAAAGAAGGACAAAAACAGAAAAACTTGCAGTATCAGCTAGAATATGTTGGCCTATAGGTATTTCCAATGCTTCCAAAAAATTATATACCATCAAAACATTAAAACGAATTTTCACCCCCTTATAGCCCCATCATCATCATCATGCACAAAGCATAACCTTAAGAATCTCTTACGTATAGAGGCAAAAAGCAATTTTCATCATTCAACCAAAAAAGAAAAAAGAAGAAGAAAACCCCAAAACGTACACCAAGCTGAAGAATAAAATCCGCCATCATCGCCCGACCTCATCGCGTCCTCCAACCTCTCGTAAAAACAACTCGCAAAGAAAAGAAAGATATGAAAAAATCACAAGAAAAACAAGCATTCTACATGGAATTTAAGGACATTTAGCTCGGCTATGACGTAGTCAAAAAATATAATTCTGCCTCACCGCAGGCCTTCTTGTCTAGGATACGAGCAAAGGATATGCAAGTGAGCAAAAAAGAGAAGCACACGTTAACAAAACGAGACAGAGAAGACCTAGAGTAAAAGCATTCTTGTGATGTATGAAAATAACACACTCCATACCATAAGTCGGTGTATTTTTAGTACACCCATAATCAATCTGGAACAATGGTCCATTTTATTCGGATGAGGATCCATTAACGTCATCAATTGAGGAGCAAGCGGCGGTGCGTGGCGGGATGGAAATGGAATTGTGTGTTTAAATAAATGCAAAAAAACGTGCTTGCTTGCTGGCGCTATTTCCAGTGGAGCGTACTCGTATAGAGCACCAGCACAGTGTTTGCCCTCGTTAGCTGCTTTATGGTGGTACACCCCCTTTTTGTCTGCCAGTAGATTCATCATCACACAGTTCCATATTCTCCTTTAAAAAGGAACTATATTTCCAATGGCTTATGATGATGATGATAGTGGTGGTGATGGTGGGCAAACTTCCAGGACGTCATAGTCATGTATGGTTTTGGGAAGCACTACAAGGTTTTCAGGTTTTTTTTTTTTGTATTTTATTTTGGCCAACTGTAGTGACATCGACCACATGCGCATAACAAGCTTATTGATCTGTGTACATTGCTTCTCTCGCTCGCAGTTCAGAGCACTACTCAAAACTTATGCTGTTGATGTACCTAAATCGAGATAAAAGAGCGTGTCCTGTGGTTGATTTCAACAGTAAAAGAATCTATTTGTATACAGTATAGCTGTAGGGTTTTAGTTAACTTGAGATTTGCTTGTTGTTGGCCAACAATCATGTTTGAAGAGGAATCCAACAAGTTGCATGAGTTGTGATTAGGGTGTCTAAGGAAGATTGTGCGACCAATGATATGATTTTTGGAATACATTATTTTGAGTTCTTAAAAAATTAAACATTTGACATATCAGATGACATTTAAGTTGAATAATAAATCTGTCTAGTCTGTCAATTAACTCATCTACAATTGGACCCTTAAATTTACCAAAATATCTTGTTGTTGGTTTGATGTCAGACAGTTTACACTTTGACACATTTTATGGATTCTATAAGACGGTATGCATGCGAATGGCTTGGAGATGTCATTATACAATTTCGCTAATATAGAAAAGACAATTTTTCAAGAGTGATGTAATTTTTTTTTTTGATTCTAAGAAGTGAGAATTTAAAGCATGTTTTTTCAGGCAACACAAAGCCAGAACATAGCTTTAGTCAACATGAACATTTCGAGCCCATCCCGTCAATTTATCGTAAGCGCCAAAATAAATGTTATCGTAAACGACAAATCAAAAGCTTACCGCTGGTCCTTGAAACAACTTGTACTCATAGTCAGTAAACCGGTATTTGAACCCATAATTTTAAGCTTTGGTACCCTTAAAAATAAATATTTTTTGTGCTACTGAAATTTAAGTTGTTTTCTATAGAAATTTTTAAGATGTTATAAAATATAATATAAAACCCGCGTGACGTCTTTTTCAATTTTACGAAATATTAACACCATAGGGTATAATAATTGTGAATCCAGTATCTTTACGTATTCTCAAGATATTTGGTTTCTATAACAAAATCTGAACTAATATTTGCAGAGTTTTTAATGCTTTGTATAGGGTATTTTTTTTAGAGGCATACAACTTTTAAATATAATAAAACAAAAGTAAATGTTTCAAGTTAACATTAAATATACTTTATTGGAAAGACATTATAATTTAAATATGATTTCTGGCATATCAACGCTACGGCTGGTTCGGACGTTGTCTAATCTGGAGGTCCAATTATGAATTATTTTTTCCAAGGTTTGTAGCCGTGGTCGGTTTGATCTTATTTTTGTAGACTAGTGACCTGGAATTACATTCGGTGAAAGACTCAGCTTCCACCCACATATAAGAAGAATTAGGGATAAGATTTCGGCAGTGGTTCCCATGGTCAAAAGGATTCTGACCAAAGAATGGGGCCTTTCTAGGAGGGCAGTTCGTACCGTGTATGAGGGACTTTTCGTTGCATGTGCAACATTTGGTGCAACACGGTAAAGTTAGTTACGGCTAGGAATAAATTTCTCTCGTGTCAGAGAGCAATGCTCCTTGGCTCTCTACCAGTGTGTCGTACTGTTTCTACGGAGGCAATGCAAGTGCTGGCTGGGGCACCTCCTCTTGACCTGGTGGTAATTCGACTGGCGATTACCTACAGGATGTCAAGAGGAATAAACTTGTCCTCAACGGACTGGGAGGAGGCCTCAAATTTGACTGACAGGAGAGTAGGACGTATTAAAGAGTTGCTAGATAGATGTGTGTTCACTAGATGGCAATCTAGATGGACAAATAGTGAGGTGGGAAGGGTAACTTTTGAGTTTCTTCACGACATAGATGAGGCTGTTAGAATTAGGGACTTTGGTTTCTCGCTCTTCATGGGCTATTTACTCACAGGACACGGGTCCATGAATGCATTTTTGCATAGGAAGACTCTTTCCAGAACAGCGGAGTATTCCTGTGGGGCGCCTAGAGAGAATTGGCTACATGTCATTGTAGACTGTCCTCACTACTCTGATATTAGAGATCTCTCTAGTATGGGAGTTGTTAGGCATGAAGGTAACTGGGTCTTCAGCGGAATCCTTAGTAATAGGGAAACTGCTGGGAACCTAGAGATTTATGCAAAACAAGTTTTTGCACGTAGGAGGGTGATAGGTAGGTTAGCCAACTAATGTTCTCTAGCTTGCAGTGTAGGGCAAAGAACCCAATTGGTTATAGTGCCTTTATCTTAGCTAATAAGCAAGGAAGCCAATACCAGCTTGGTTGTAGTGCTACTGCTTTTGTTAAGATGGGCCAATATATAACTGTGTTTTGTGTGTATGTTTTCTGTGTGAATGTGCTTTGGGTGTATTGGGTTGTTATTATTAATTATAATTTAATTTAGCTGGCCCCATGAGTTGGCTTAGGAATCTCATAAGGTTCCTGGGTTGCGTATCATGGTGCATTTTGATGGATTGGTGTTGCTTTGCATTACTACCAGTACCTCAACTGGTGGTCGCGCAGAGTAACATGAAGGCTGCCAGGCCTTGGGCTGTAAGGAGCCTATCTGGAAGTAACCTTCGCGGTTGCGAAGCTCGACCTGAAGCTATATTCGGGTACCACGGGAGACAGGAGCCCTGGGTCTTGTCGTTTCTAGTGTTTTATACACTGGGCGACCTGATACCACCTGTCTGAGAGGTAGGCCCCCTAGTGGGAGTATCGTGGTGGCTGTGGTTGCCGTATGCGGAGCTAAATGGTGTTCTAAGGGTTCTGTTTAACACCTATGGCCCTTAGACTCCTCAACAAGGGGTGCAGTTCATGCCTTACACATGACTGCGAAATTGTACTGGGGTAGTACTTGTACTGCCCTGGGGTGTTGACTAACACTATTCTTGGTCCTGATATTGTGGGTAGGCCCACCGTGAAATGAGTCCTAAACGGAAGGTGTTCACGTTAAGCAAATCTATAATATCTGTAGACTAGTGACCAATTACGGGTCCGTAACATTTAATTCAATATATCAATTGTGGCCCGAGCTGTGTGACATGTTGCGCGCGCCGCGCCCAGTCAGTAATCATATCTTTATAGTGGTCATCATTGAATATAATGTAAGTCAGTTTTTTTTTTTTTGGATGAAACAATGTCTTAAAATATACACTTGGAAATTATCAACACTCCAAATACGTCAGTTTTGTTTATTGACGTATGTATTTATTCAAAAAAACATCTTCATTGCTAAACAAAATGTATGCTTATGAAAAAAAAATAACCATGATTTTCAAAATAAATGTTCACGATTTGGAAGCGTTGTTCATTACTCGGTCTATTTATGTTAAAAAGCCAAACCAATTTAAAAATAAATCACTTGACAGCATACAAAATGTCATTTAGCTAAAATAATGTTGCCAACTTAAAGTTCTTTACATCTAAAAAAAAAACTCTTTACATCAAAAAACATATTTCCGTGGTATAAAATTATTTTAAAAGTCTTATTATTTATTGTTCTTTAAATTGTCGAGTTGAACATAATTTTTGTCGGAATTTTTGATTTATAAAAAACAGTCAATTGTTTTTTGTTTTAAATTTATAATAATGTTGTGTTATGTTGATTTAAATTATACGTCTACTTTGCATAATTATTTCATGCAACATTTTAAGCTCAACCGAAATTTTCAAATTCCTGGAATTGAAAAACCACCCGGACAATAACTTTTTACTTATATTTTTTTATTAAACAGAAAATCCTTGTTAACTTTCTATAAAAAGCTAGGAACCAATTGGTCAAATTGAAAATTTTGAAATTTTTCGACGTTTCAAGGTCCTTAAAATTAAAATCAATGATTCTTTAAGAGAAGCCTGTACGTTCTTACGTCCGTAAGTTAGCAATACTTTTTTTTCGTCGGCCATAACTCAAGAACCAGCAGAGACATCGACTACAAATACATTATTTATAGATGAAGAAACGACTTGACTTTATAAAAAGTTATGTGAGTGTTTGCTTTACTATTAAAATAAATTGAATTAGGTGGCGCAACAATCCATATAGAACTAGTACCTAGTGTATAACAACTCTCAACCTACATTTTTAAGCCGAATCCGAACGACTAATTTGAAAAACCACTTTTCATGACAAGAATTATTCTTGGAGGGCTAACTATAGTCAGGGATCGAACCCAAACCCTCTCGCATGACAGTCCAACGCACTTACCATCATGTCACGGGTACTACCGTTTGCCTTACTATACCTATTTAAAAAAAAATTACATGATAAGTTCATCCCAAATATGTCCTAAATAAACGATTTTTCTCGACTTCAATTAAACTTATGATGATTTAAAACAAAAATGCAAATACAATAAAATAATAAAAAATAAAATATTGACTGAATTTATTTCAATTTATACAAAACATTTTTGTTAACATTTAATTAAATGCTAAAAAATGAAATGTTTTTTTATAAAACTTATAAACCCAAAAAAATAAAATGCACGACTATGTCGCACAAACTTGCTCATTTATCCAAAGAGTCTGTTTAAAAATAATTTTTGTATGATAAAAGTATAAAGATCATTTTTAAAAATTTAAATGCCATTTGATTTTTCAAAAGAAACTTAAATTTCAAACATTTTTATTTGAAAATCATTAGAGCGGATTTGTTTAACATTATTTAGTATATAAATATTTTTAATTTGAGTTTAAAATAAAGTTTGGTATGCAGTTATTTAGAACTTATTTTAATTTTCTAAAACAAATTATGACCCTTTTTCGAGATATCCAATTTGACTAAAAAAGTTGTACACCTTTTTCAAAATCAAAAATAAAAAAAGAGGCTGGAATGCGACCCACACTGATAACTTCCCATTACGTCTGTCGATTTGTCTTGCTTAAAAGTTTGTCTATATGTATCAATTTGTACCACATTTGCGTACTCTTTTTTGTAGATTTTATTTTTTTATGAAAAAACGGACCGTTGGATTTTTATAAAAAAAATTACTGAATATCGAAAACAATATTTTCTGTGAAATAAAATAAGTTTGAAGCCAATATTTGTAATTTTTGAAAAGCTATTTGAGTCGAAAGTAAATTTTTACAAGTTTTAGTATCGTTTTTTTTAGGTTTTTATTTTTTTGTAAAAAAAACTGTCGATTCGATTTTTCTCAAAATTTTATAGAATGTGGAAAATAATATTTCTTAAAAGATAAAATTAGTTTGAAGCCAATGTCTCAAATTTTTGAAAAGATATTTACTTCGAAAAACAATTTTTACCAACTTTTATACATTTTTTTTTAGTTTTTTATTTTTTGTAAAAAAAACTGTCAATTCGATTTTTCTCAAAATTTGTCCTATTGTTTAAAACAATATATCCTATAAGATAAAATTAGTAAGAAGCCATTATCTCAAATTTTTGAAAAGATATTTGAGTCAAAAATCAATTTTTAACAACTTTTGTTAAATTTTTTTCCGTTTTTAATTTCTAAAAATCTGTCAATTCGATTTTTCTCAAAATGTTTCCTAATGTTGAAAACAATATTTCTTTTAAGTTTAAAGTAGTAAGAAGCTATTATCTCAAATTTTTGAAAAGATATTTGAGTCGAAAATCAATTTTTACCAACTTTTATTAAGTTTTTTTTGTTTTTTATTTTTTGTAAAAAAAACTGTCAATTCGATTTTTCTCAAAATTTTATCAGATGTAAGAAACATTATTCTTCGTTAACAAATAACAAAATTTATTTGAAGTCGATATCACTTCTGGTTCTTGAGCTATCGACGACGAAAAAAACGTCGCGAACGTACGGACGTACGTACACACGCACAGACATCTTTCTAAAAATCTTTTTTTTTCGACTCTAGGGACCTTGAAACGTCGAGAAATGTCAAAATTTTCAATTTGACAAATCGGACCCATTACAATAACTTCCTATGGGAAGTTAAAAATTACATTTTTGATCGTCAAATATTATTAAGACAGTATAAGAGCAGAAAAAAAAATATTAAAATCTGCGTTTTAGTTCTTTAGAAAAGTTAAAAACAAAATAACGGTTTTATGGGGTGAACCCTTCTGGTTTTTTTTTTAATTGAAAGGAGCAAAATTATGAAATAATATTTAATAAAAATCTGTTGGTTCGTTTTTGAGAAAATTCGAATTTTGGATTTTTGTTCTAAGAAAAAATTAAAAAAAAAAAATACGCCTCACGCGAATCGGCTTAAAACCTTAATTCAGAAATTTTAAGCCAATTTACACAAAGGTTTGGGCTGGATTTGGGGGGCAGACAGAGAGACGGACAAAATGGGGGACTCACTTTTTTCGACTTCTCTAATATCGTAATGTCATGTTGGATAAAATCTCAGGTTCGAAGTTTTTTTTACTAATGTAATACTTGCCTTATCTATATATGTACACATATAAAACTGAAATCAAGCAAAAGAGGAAATCTTTGTTACGGTTTGGCTTCGAAACTTCTTATTTAATTGTCAAGCAGTTTTTTTTAAATGAAAGAGGATATCATGGAGCAGGTTTTAGGCATAAATAAAGTCCGATAATGTTAGTCAATAAATTAGTTATCTATACATACAAGAGCGTTCATTTTGTAGTATCTCGAAACAAAGCTTACTAGCTAAACTGCTTAAAGAAACGAAGTTTATTGTGGGGGACGAATCGACTATGGTAAATAAAGGTGGGCCTGAAGCTCTGGATCATACACTTAGAGATTGTACAGCTGATGAACGTCCAATGGGAGGTGTTGTGATACTGTTCGCTAGTGATTTTCGGCAAATATTGCCAGTTGTGCCAAGAGGTACAAAAAGTGATGGAATAAATGCTTGCCTTAAATCGTCGATTCTGTGGGCTTCTGTCAAACTTTAAAAACGATTCTGTTAGATTAGGTTAGGTTGAAGTGGCTGTCCAAGATGGAAACGGACACACTTAGGCCAGTTTGATGGCCCATTGTGATACCACATGAATCTTGAGGTTTCTTCCTAAGCTCAATAGAACATGTTTGAGTCTCTTACGAAACGTGAGAGGCTGCTTATGCCGATATGATTTAGATCGTTTAGATCGTTAAAGAAGAATTCTCCTAGGTAATTCTTGCGTTTTCGAGCCAGAGCAGGGCATGTACAGAGAAGATGAAGAACTGTTTCTTATTCTTCCTCGTCCATACAGCTTCTGCAGAAGTCATTTGAGAATACGCCTAATCTCATGGCGTGCTTTCCTATTAGACAGTGTCCGGTTATGACACCTATTATCGAGCTTATATGCGATCTGCTTAGAGAGAGCAAGCACCTTGAACGTTTTAAATCCAGTGTTGGCCAGATGTTTTTTGTGACTTGACACGTGGTGATGTTGTTCCACCTGGTGCCTGCCCTCCTCACAGCGTCTTGCATTAGCAGCAGTTTACAAGTAGCGATTGGTATGCCAGTACGTGCCAAACGTGGTAGAATGGGCTGTACTGTACCGTTCCTGGCGAGTTCATCTGCCTTACAGTTACCTGGAATGTCTCTATGGCCCGGCACCCAGCAAAGGTGAATATTAAACTGTTGTGCCATCTCCATTAGAGATGGTCGACAGTTCTGGACTGTTATAGAGTTTGTAGAGACAGAATCCAGAGATTTAATAGCGGCCTGACTGTCTGAGAAAATACGGATATCAGATGTCGGTATCAAGTTTTCTTTAAGCCAGGACAAGACTTCTTTTATCGCCAATAGTTCCGCCTGGAACACGCTACAATGATTGGGAAGGCGGAATGAGAGACTTAATTTCAGTCGTTCAGAGTGCACACCTCCACCAACGATTCTGTTACAAGTATAAATAATAAAATTCTTTCAATGTTTCAGGCCTATCAACAAACTTATCTTTCTATTGATAATCTGACTGATCAAGATAATGATATTGATATTCCAATTGAATTTTTGAATTCTTTGAATCCATCAGGACTTCCTCCGCATAAACTATACTTAAAAATTGAGGCTCCAATAATACTTACGACTAATTAAAATGCACCGAAATTATGCAATGGTACTAGACTACGGATAGTAACTATGCAGAGGAACGTGATTGGAGCTAAAATTCTTTCCGGCTCAACCCAAGGTCAAGTTGTTTTCATTTCCAGGATACCGATGATTACTAACGAATAGGTATCCGTTCGAATTTAAACGAGTAAAATTTCCTATAAAGCTTTGTTTTGCTATGTCTATCAATAAGGCACAGGGACAGACACTGAAGGTTGCAGGCCTTGACATCACAAATCCCTGTTTTACCCACGGACAATTTTATGTTGCTTGCTCCCGTTTCAGCTCGGCAAAAAATCTATATGTGTATGTATGCGCCTCACCAAAGAACAAAAAATATTGTTTACAAAGAAGTATTATAACCTTAATAGAAACATGTACAGAGATAATATAAAAATTAACTAGCGGTCCGTCCCGGCTTCACACGGGTAGACATAAATAGGTACAGATATTTAAGTTATAAGCATGCTAATTAAAGCGACCATGAATAACTAAATTAGAAAACATTTTTTGTCAGACATTTTATGGCTAATTTTATTACACCTTCGGTTGGTTTTAATAGGAATTTCTAAAGATTACTATAGTAATCTAGTACTAAATGTAGCCTATGTTACTCAGTCATAATGTAGCTTTCTAATGAAAAAAGAATTTTTAAAATCGGTCGAATACTTTTATCCTCTTTATAATATTATTTTTTTCACTCAATATTTTTAATCATTGAAAACTAACCTATGCTTACAATTTTTAAAAAAGAATAAATTTTGCATGAACTTTGAATTTTTTGTTTATTATATTTTATTGTATTAATGAAACTGTAATTTTGTAGTTGAAAAGAAATATTCAGAATTATATAGAGCACATGATGTTACGTTATAGATCGATCAAAATATCACATTGCACCACGTGTTGTTGAAAAAGAAATTTCGAATTCCAACGTGGCGCCATCTATGAGAAGTTCACGATAGATGGTCCGACATTTTCTGTAAAAAATTTGATTTAAGGCGCCATCTGTTCGAGACTTATGAAACTTACGATTAATAACAAACATCAAATTTGACAATCAGTTTATTGTTATTTATAAATTATTAAGACCATTAATCGAAATAAAGGGTGTCCCAAAATTAACGCAAGATTTGAATTAAATAGAAAACGCCGTTTTTAGTCTTTTGATAGTTATATTTTTATTGACTCGTAAAGTACATAGGATAGGGTTATGTATGGAATAACACATCCGACAAATGGGACACATGCGCACTCTTTTGTTGAAATTTTCCATGACCATTCTGCATAAATGTGGCTGAATTTCGTTGATGCAGCGTTGAATCTCCTCCTTTAATGCACGGGTGGTTGTGGGCTTGTTGACATAGACTTGTGATTTCAAATAACCCCATAAAAAGAAGTCTAATGTTGTTCGCTTAGGATGATTTTGCTCGAAAAATCAGGGTCCATTTGTTGATGTTCAATAATCCATTCGACGAACTCTCTTCTCTGTCCATGGTCATTAGGCTTCAATTGTTGTGTTAATTGAATTTTGTAAGCATGAAGACACAGATCTTTGGTGAGTATACGCTGTAGAGAGGTTCTTGAAATTTGCAATTCTTGTCCACGTTCCTGGTTCCTGGATTGTCAGCAACACTCTCACGCACTGCTTCGACATACACATTTGAACGGCTTGTTTTTGGACGACCAGTGTGTTTGGCGTCTCCAACGGATCCAGTCTCCATGAATTTTTCAATTAATCTCTTCACAGTTGACGAAGTTAAAACACTATTCCGACCATATTTTGTATTAAATTTTCGAACTGCAGCCGCCAAGCTTTCACTATTTTTGAAATATTCTTTAATAATGAAGACACGTTGTTCTCTCATGTAACGCTCCATTTTTAATAACCCTATACTGTTAGATGTCAAATTGCTTTTTTTTCAGGGTTGCCAACACTTCACTGCACAAATGGCGGCAAATTCAAATCTTGCGTTAATTTTGGGTAATCCTTTATAAACTATCCTATATCTCAAGTTAGACCAAATTACACATAAAATTCCAACTTTCATCGAATACGGTTGACTTGGTAAAGAATTCACTGGGAACATACATACATATGACACTGGATTTTTATATATTAAGATAAATAAGAAAGGTACAATATAGGAAAATAGTAGTTTTTTCATCCTCATTTTTTTACATAAAATAGTTGAATACCTCCCGGATGAAGTAAAAAAAAAAACAACTTAAAATCTGTAAAAATTCATTTTCGAGTCAAAAGTTGGTGTAAAAAAAATTTTAAGGGCAAGAATGGGTCTTCTTTTACATTGCCTTATTTTCTGGCTTTTCTGTGTTTTGATTTCCCGGAATTATTTCCACTTAAACTAAAATTTATGTATTATAGCTTCTTATCAGCTAGCTATGTATAAAATTATGGAAGATTTTAGTGATGAAATAATAAACATAATAGTGCATAGAAAATCTCCCATCGCAAGCAACAAACTTTTATTCACCTCTGTATCCATTTGCAAGCTCACATCAAACCTTCCGAACCGACCCTATTCAGTTCATACTTCTCAACACAGTTATCTTCAAACTCTCATCACCTTGCTGCTTCTGTTACCTGGTTACTCTTACTATCTATATAACTTTGTTTATTTTCCACAATTCAACTGTCAAATGTTGTTTACCTCAAATGCATAACCAAAAACAAAAACCCTTCAGATTATGAGAACCTGGAACGAAACAAGGGGAAATATAAGTAATTATCCTTCCCGCGCACCGTATACAATGTAACACTCACACAAAATCTGCCCTTAGAAGTTCTCAAAGTTTTTCACTTCTTCCAGTCGAAGTAAGGGCATAGAGTCGTTCGGTCTATTCATCCAGTTAAGTTGTACGAAACGAAAGTTAAGAGTTTTTAGTTCTTCTTTCTTCAATTCGGAGGACATTTTTATTCAAGTGCGAGTATTTCCGGTATTTTTTTGTTTGTCATATAAAACCTAAAGGATTCAAATTATTTAGCATACATACATATCCCAAGAAAAAATAATTTCAAAATAATCTTAACTCACACAAAGAATCGAAGAGCAATGGGTCAACGTTTTTTTCCGAAAATGTTATTGCTTCAAAAATATTTCCAGACTTCATGCATTTGAGAGTGAAGAAGAATATTTTTGCAAACTTCCAGCAGTTTGACTGGAATTAAATCCAAACAACAGCATTGGAAGTGATTTTTTTGTTTGTATTCCAGAGCAACAAAACACCACCCCCCTCCCCCAAAAAAAAAAGATTTCTCTTTGCAATTGTGTTGGTACCTATTTTCTAAGTGAGTGTCAAGTGTATACATATTATAGTGTTTTGGGGGATGCTGATGCGAATAGTATAGTCAAAGATTCTCACGTGTGATTTCGCGAATATCCTTCGAATCGCTGTCACCTACTGCAGATGCCAGAGTTCCGCAGTCACGGCAAAACCGTTAACCGTTAAATCGAAGCAATTTCAAGCAATCTCCTTCCCGAGTGGGAATTTTCTAAATAAATTCAATTCAATATTATTTTGTGTGTTTTGTGTAAATCTATTCGAAAGAGAAATAAATTGAAATTCACATAAATTCGTGCCACAGGATGATGAAAAGGAAAAAGAAAGGAAGGCCCATTTTGTAGATAGAATTATACCGGTATCCCACGTTAATCCCAAAAATAATTGAATTAGAATCCTTGTGCAAATTAAATCAACGACACAGGCTATCCTTACATAACTTGTGTGATTTTTTCATCCTTCGTCTATTCAAAATCTTCACAAAACCATCGCAAAAGAATACTCGTATACTCGTATGTTGAAAAATAGAAAGAAGGGAATAAAAAACTCACCCGAAAAATAGCGAGTATAGTATCAACATCCCTACGGTCGGTATTCGGTGTATCCTGGCGCACATCTTTGTTGTTCTTCTCGTTGTAGTTTTCGTCCTCTGCCTCGTAGTAGACGTCGCCGTCTTCGTCGTCATCGTCATCGTAGTCGTTGTCGTTGTCTTCGAAAAGCAACCACTGCTGCAGTGTCCCAGAGTGTAGTTCCATCAGAAGTGCTTTTTTCAGTGTCTCTGTGAGTCTTGTGTGAGCGTGTGTGTCCTTAAATCGAAAAAGAAAGGAGATGCCTTTCGGCAGGAAATCACCCCTAGAGGCATTAGCTCTTCCTGGCGTTATACTTGCCTACAAGTATAGCCAATTTCGGCAGAGAAGACGTGAGGCAGCAAGTCGACGTGTTACTGAAAGGGAACTATCAGCGTTACATCATAAAATCGTAAGTTTTATTTCATCTTTTATAGTTGTATCTTTTTTTTTTGTTCTCTTGGGATTCTTGTGTTGCCCAACTTTCTGTGGAGATACAAGTGCACCATTAACGATGACAGTGGAGGCGACTCGACGGCAGCAGCGGTGGCATGTGGGATGTATCTCTATTTCATATCCATGTTAAAGCCACACCACACCACACAGATTGTCTGCCAGGCTAAAATTGAGGATATCCCTGTTGAAGGTTGTTGAAAATGGGTGGCAGAGCCTTCTTTTTGGGTTAAATTTTTAATGGACATCCCCCGCCTATATTATCCTGTGGGACCATCTTGAAGTAATGTTAATGGATATACATACTTCTCAACTACCAGTCGAAATCTATTCCTATTCATGGTCTATTGATGGTTGTAATGATGATGATTATCCAAAATGATGGGTTATCCTATTTCACATTAGAAGTGGGTTCTGTGGCGTATACGTAATATTTTTTTTTTCCTTTTGATTTTCTCTTTCTCTTAGAGTCAATGTGTGTTTGAGGAAATATCGAACGTGCCGTATTCGGATATGCAAAAAAAGGATTGTTTACAATCAGAAATGAAATGTAAAAGATGAAAAATAATGTCAAAGGACGACGACGACTACAACGATTCTGATGCTGATGATGATGATGATTTATAATAAAAGGCGAGGGAAAAGCAATTTTGTTGATGTAGGTTCTCTACTAAAAAAAAAAAAAGAAAAAGGGAAAAACACAAAAAAACTCACTGAAAAGTATCTCATTTCAAATTTTCCTTTTAGAACTTCTTTGGGGGAATGATATGGTTTGTTTTTGTAGTAAGTTTTTTGTGTTTCTATACTTGTTTTCCATTTTCCCTAATTTTTTTTTTTTTTTTTTTTTTTTTTTTTTTTGAGAACACAAGATTGAATAAGAAAACAGAAAACAAATTATTACTTTCCATCTAAACATTGGGGAGTTGATGAGTATTTTTAATTCAAGGATATTTTTTTCTTCACAAAATTACTTCATATGTATCCAAAAACTAGTGGGAGAGAAATGAAAAGGTTCTTCTTCTTTGAATTCTCAGATAAGGAGGGCTTTCCTTTGAGAGTTGGAAAATATCAGCGGTTTTTTTGTTTTTGCTGTATGATTTAAGTTGCTGATTTAATTTCATGTTATGTAGGTATTTTATATTTGTGAAACATATTTTAAATGTTAAATCATTTCATTTTATTGGTTAAATACATAAGATACTAAGCAAAGATGATTCTTCATACAAATAGGATGTTGGAAAAATATTTTTGACTATAAAATTAATTTCACAATGTTTAAGTAAACTTCATTTTTTAAATGTTTGACAATTTTCTTGTATATTATTTCAATCTTAAGCAAATTTGTTTTCTTTTTTTAAACCTTAATTAATTATATTTTGAGAAAAAATATTCAAACATTTTTCAGCAAATAAAAACGTTTTTGAAGTTTGTCATTAACTTAGAAAAAAAAAGTATATAGAAATATAAGGACACATTTTCAATGAATTTAAGTAACCCTTTGGTTTTTTTTGAAACGATTCATTTATTACTCAAAGATGGAACTTACATGATAGCATTTTTCAAAGCCAATATAAATGAAATAAAATAAGTCTTCAAAACTGGCATAATTTTTTGTTACATTTTCAAAAAACTATAGTCTCAAAAAAAAAAAATGAATGACAGAATCGCACAAACTTCCTCATGTCTCCAAAGAGGCTGTTTTTCTTCAAAAATGTTAATGGCATTTAATTAAACAAAAAAATCTTGATCTACTAAATTTATTTTACCAAAATAGTTAGAGCGGTTTTTTTTTTAAACTAATTTATTTATATGTATCGGGTGATTTTTTTGAGGTTAGGATTTTCATGCATTAGTATTTGACAGATCACGCGGGATTTCAGACATGGTGTCAAAGAGAAAGATGCTCAGTATGCTTTGACATTTCATCATGAATAGACTTACTAACGAGCAACGCTTGCAAATCATTGAATTTTATTACCAAAATCAGTGTTCGGTTCGAAATGTGTTTCGCGCTTTACGCAAATTTTATGCGTTTTTTTTAAAAAAAAAGATCTCAAGCTCTTAAAAAATCACCCATTATATTAAACAATGTCCTCTTTTCAATGGAGGACAATAAATACATAGGTAATCACCAGTACAGTCGTTACTGCCCAATTTAATCGGTTTTAAAAGTATTAAAGTATTTTAGGCCCACTATGGGATTTGGGGTAGGTTTAAAGTTCGGTTTATGCAAAATTTCTTTGCATTTAAAAAATCTGGATTCAAAGAAACTTTGCATACAGAAATCTCAAGCCTACCCCAAATTCTAAAGTGAGCCAAATTAGGAGGTTGCATGGAGATCGCAGGAAAGTTTCAGGGGGGCACTAGCAAAATATTTCGTTTTATTTTATTTTGAAAATTGGCCTTATTTCGTTTCCTAAAAGTCAAAATAAGGCCAAACCTATTTGTTACGATTTCTTGACGTTAAGAGTTTTTAGGCGATTTAACATTTTTTCGTTTAATGTTTGCGTTTAAAACTTAAAATGTCGTAGTGCCCAAAAGAAACAAACATTTTGTCAGAATGCCTTAACAAACAAACACTTGACATCTTTTGGGCTTTGTCAATAATTAATTTGAGCATAATTTGACATTGATTTTGGGCTTTGTGGCATTTTCATCTGACCAACATTTTGGGGTGATATGACGTTTTAAATATGCATTTTGCGTTATTTTATTGGACAATAAGACCGAACACTGCTTTTTATTCGGAATTTCATAAAGCGCAAAAAAGTTTTAATGCCCAAAGGTTCAGTAATATTGCCTAAATCGTACAAAAACACAATGTTAATAAAATTGTTTTAGGTATAATGACATTTTTAATTTGGGAAATATGATATTGGGCGAAAAGACCTAAGGTTAGTAATGTTATTCTCTAAACAATATAAAAATGCTTAAGAAGCAAAAAAGTTTAACATAATTCAGTAATTTCTATAATGTATACAATTAATGGCAAAATAAAAATGGTCTTATAATTAATTTTATTTAACTTTATTTAATTCAATTTTATTTTATTTATTTATCTAACCTTTTCGATTTTTGTATTTAAAATTTTTGAATCATTTCACAAGTCAACAGTACATTTGTGTTGGAGAATTGACTATGCAATTTAGATAGTTTTATTAATACTCATTTGAGGAAAACCTTTTTTACCTGAAGAAATAAATCAATAACCATGTGCCAATTTCGTAAGAACTGAAGATTGTTTCATCCAATTTGGATTATTTCTCTCTTTTTTGGTCAAAGTCATCTTAATATTACGATAGTTAACGAAACAATAAGACAAATTTAAAAGAGATGTCAAAAAATCAATGAATTATTAGAGTTTTGAATGAGACACTAGTAGAAAAATACTTTTTATAAAAAAAATATTACGTGAAGTAGACAACCAAACTCTTACATCTTTTTAATTAAAAACCAAAAAGATCAACTACTCCTCAATGAATTGCATTAAATATTGTTTTCGTCCCAATTTGTGTATTTTTGTTAAACAAAATTCTTTGGGAAAAGGGTATTTTTTTGTATTTATAGAAATTGTAGTTCGCAACCCTACTTAAAAATGGTGACCATTTTGTCAGCTAGCAAGTGATTTATTTTTAGTTCAGTTTGGCATTCAAACATGAATAGACTGACGTTTGAACATCGCTTCCAAATTGTGCAAATTTATTTTGAAATATCAAATAATGTCAAGCGTCAAGCGATATGTCAATAAGTGCCGCGAAAAAAGGTCAAGTAAAATTATGCCAACTTTCAAAAATTTGGCGTGAAAGTTACAATCAATCATGACCGCTTTAAGGCCATGTCTACTGACTTTTTCGTTCATCAATTAAACAACCCTTATGTCCAGGAGATGTGGTTTCAACAAGATGGCGCAACAGGTCACACATCATATTTCACATTTCATTTATTGAAGGAAATGTTTGCTAATCGCATAGTTTCACGTAACGGGGTCGTTAACTTTTAAAAATTGGCTGAAAATTGACTTATTTTACTTTTGTAAAGTGCAATAAAGTCAACTTTTTAAAAGTTGGTCTTATTTCACAAGGATTGTGCTTCTTAACGACGCCGCGCCGCTTGACAATTTTTGGTTGAAGGTGTATTAAGTTTAAAAAGTATTATTTAATTCTACTTAGTTATGTCTTATGTAAATAAAATAAAATTGTAGGTAACAAAAATTATTATTGGCCTTGATATTTTCTTTGCCTATAAATAACGGTCCTTGTTCTACAGCGCCTTTAAATACTAAATAGTCAATTTTTTCTGCGTAAGTTTCTAGAAATGTTATTATTATTATTATTAACACAAGAAAAGCTTAATTTAGTAGAGCTTAGGACATTTGGGTTTAAGTTCGGGATATACCGAAAAGAAAAACCATATAATAAACACAAAAACATTTTTGTTGATGACTTTTGTATTAGGTATGTTGTAAACCAACAATAGCAAACAGAAGAAAAAGAAGATATTTATTAGCTCTGCTATCATTCATTTGTTCTTAAAGCTGTTATAATTTTATGATTAACAAATAATATAAAACTTTTTCACATAAAATCTCATTTATTTGTATCATTTTACGATGTATTAAACTACGTTGCGTTGATCTGCGCGTATCCTTAAATAGAAGAAAAATGCAGCTCTTAAAAACGTTTCTAAAGCCATTAAACTACTTCACCAAAATTTCAACTACTACAAGAAAAAAAACACTTTCAATCATCGAAAAAAGAAAATTGTATCTTATATTCTTTTGTTTTTAATGCATAACTTCACGGAAATTGCATTTTGATATTAGGGTCAATCGTGATGTTATCCGGTCATATAACTCTGGCTTTTTATACCCATCAAGTTTTATGTATAACAAACTTAACGATCCCTATAATTTCGGTAGAAGATATTTTAAAATTTTATAGTCTTTGTAGTACCGACCAATACGACGACGACTACGCGACCTCATAAGTGTACATTGTACTTCAGTGTGATGGTATGTGTCATCTATTTTCTAGTAGTTCGGTTCTTAATAACAACTTCCATAAAACAAACTTGAACCTGATGGTCTTTTCTTGAATAAGAAAATGAACAAAAAAAAACAAGCTCCAATAATTTCGCAACTACCCTCGGAAAATGCCGACCAACCGACCGACACAATCAGCCTTGATATTGGTTATATGTTCAGTTCATACATAGTCGAAAGCAATTTAGTTTTTTTTTTTATAAAAGGACAGCACCGGAGCAGGGGAGGAGAATAGAAACAAACTCACCTTCCTTGATACCTTGAACCTCTGAAGACTGTATAGGAGGTACATATAGTACTATGATGGGTACCTCTATATTATATTATAGACCTTTCTGATTTATTACTAGGTATATAATAATATAAGGCTACCCATGCTCTATCTATTCACATCCATACCTATGTACATCAGTTTAGCCTTGAAGTTGGTTGTGCATTTGTATGACTTAATCAGGATAACCTTCGAACCAAGTGTAAGGACAAAATGTCAGATCAAGATTGGAAAATACGTTTGAGAAGTCCTCAACTCACATGAGTTCAATATGCAGAGAACAATATATTTATATTCCTTTTTTTTAGTCATCAAGTCAGCCTACTCGTATATCTATATATATGTACATATGTGTATAATATCAAGATAAGAGGGTTAAAGCCTATTTGCAAAAAGACTCAAACGTGACTGCGTGATTTTGTTTTGTTTCTCTGTGATGGCTTTATGGCTATTTGCAAGGATAAAACTCATTTGGGAAATATTTTTGTATGCGAAATGCGTGTTGTTTGGATTAGTTAGGTCTCGAAGAGATTTTCAAGATAACAAAAAGAAGTAAAGAAAATAATTTAAACTAAAAGAAATATAACAACTCGAATCAAAACAGAGAAAGCAGAAAAAAGTCCAACACAAAATGCGTAGAAATTGCTTCTAAAATCAACCCAAACCATAAAAAAGGAGAAAAGTTTTTCTATTTGTAAAAGTCGATTTTCCTGTCCGAATCTGAAATGAGGAAATTGAGCATTTACAACAACAGTCAATTCCAGTTAAATGGAGGAGCATTTGGGTTCCGTAGTCATTAATCACAAAAAAGGTTTTGTTTTTTTTTTGTTTTTTTTTTTTTAGAAAATAAAATGGGGGAAGCATGTCACAGTTTATCAATCTTTTCACATTATTTTAAATATTTATAGCTTCTTTCAAAGCTGACACCTTTAAGACATTAAAATATTTCCAAAAAAAGTAAAAGCTCAATTTATTAATGTTTCATTTTATTTAACGAAAGTTGTAAGATATTTTTAACTTCACATAGGAAGGTATTGTAATCGGTCCGATTTGTCGAATTCAAAATGTTGACATTTTTCGACGTTTCAAGGTTCCTAGAGTCTAAATAAAAGAAGCTGCGTTCGGGAAGCTTTTTTTTTCCTCCATATCTCAAGAAATAGTTGAGATTTAGACTTTAAATAAATTTTGTTCTACAAATAATAATGCAGAAAGGACTTTCAAAAAAATTAACCCAAATTATCTCACGAACCAATAACGCTAGAGTTTTGAATTACATTTTTTTTACATATTGTGACGTGATACTAAACTAATATAATTTAAAAAAAAATCATTTAACGTTTTTTTATAGAAAAACTGCAAAAAAAACCTCGAATATTTTACGAAAAATCAATTATTTATCTCCAACGAAGAATACGTTTTTGACATCTGTTAAATTTTTAGAAAAATCAAATTGACAGTTTTTTTAAAAACAATAAAAACCTAAACAAAACATTGCTCAAAGTTGGTAAAAATTGTTTTTCGACGTAAATATTTTTTCAAAAATTTGAGACATTGGCTTCAAACTAATTTTATCTTATCAATAATATTGTTTTCAACATTCGATAAAATTTTGAGAAAAATCGAATAGACAGTTTTTTTACAAAAAAAAAAAAACGTAAAAAAACAATACTTAAACTTGGTAAAAATTTACTTTCGAATAGCTTTTCAAAAATTACAAATATTGGCTTCAAACTTATTTTATTTCACAGAAAATATTGTTTTCGGTATTCATATATCATTCGATATAAAAATCCAGCAGTCCGTTTTTTCATAAACAAATAAAATCTACAAAAAATAGTACGCAAATTTGGTGAAAATTGATAAATTTAGACAAACTTTTAAGCAAGACAAATCGACAGACGGGATGGGAAGTTATCAGTGTGGGTCGCATCCCAGCCTCTTTTTTAAACTGCTTTGGTAAAAAAAAACCACCCACGCAATTTTCTTGAGAGCCCTTTCTGCATCTTTCTGTCTTATTATCTGTATAACAAAATTTATTTGAAATCGATATCTCTTCTAGTTCTTGAGCTATGGACGACGAAAAAAACCTCGCGAACGTACGGACGTACGGACATACGGACGTACGGACGTACGTACACACGCACGCATAAACATCTTTCTAAAAATCTTTTATTTCGACTCTAGGGACCTTGAAACTTCGAGAAATGTCAAAATTTTCAATTTGACAAATCGGACCCATTACAATAACTTCCTATGGGAAGTTTAAAATATTGTGTATCCGACAGCACTTCAATAAACATCAAATTGAAACTAAAATTTGTAATGTCAAAATATTTTCGAAAAAAATTCAATAAAATGGTTTAAAATTAATTGAATATGTGTGTACTGATTTTTCTTTAAAACTATTTGTCTCAAATTTATTTAAGTTGTTGGCGTTACAAAGCGCTCCGGATACGGCTAGATTTTTAACAAAATCCAACAATAGGTTTTTTCATAAGATTTATAAAATTGGTAAAAATTGGTGTTCGATTCTCGGTATGTTGTGAATAAATGAAGGTATTGACTTCAAAATGATTTCATTTGTATTTGTATTTGTTTCTTTACTTGTTTTCGCAAACTATAGCTGTAGTCACACCTTAATCTTTTATGCGTGTTGAACTGCAGACCTGCTCAGCCGATCCCGATGGTATTCCCCCGATAGTATTAAAAAGTGTATATTAATGCTTGAGTTGAACCCTTTACGTTCATATTCAAACATTCCTTATAAACAGGCGAATTTCAGAGTATATGGAAGAAGTCATTTCTAACATCAATTTTCAACAAAGGTAACAAGGCGGATATACTCGTAACAAGCTACAGGCCTATTGAATTTCTTGCATTCCAAAATAGTTTGAACAAGTTGTTTGTGAAAGTGTAGCATTTTTTAATGAGAAAAAAAAGATCAACCGTTCCGAATCTAATCACATTCTCAAACATACGAATGTTCAAACGCTTTAGAACAAGGTTATGAAGTTGACTGTGTATACACTGACTTTTTTTAAGCTTTTGACCAACTTAGCCACGGAATTATTTTATTTAAACTTAAAGCTCTTGGTTTTGCACCACTTTCCCTAGCTTGGATCAAATCATACCTTGAAAACAGATCATATGAGGTAAAATTTAGAAATTGTCATTCAAAACCTTTTTTGCTCAATCTGGTGTTCCCCAGGGAAGCCATCTTGGATCTTTTCTGTTCATCCGTATTGTCATGTCTGCGCTCAAGTGAAGTTCTCATTGTTGCTGATGTCATGAATATTTTTAAGATAATAAAGTCCACCCATGGTCGTATTCTTTTACAAGCCGACATTAATAGTTTCACATGTTGGTGTGGGAAAAATAGCCTTGCCCTAAGCCCTTTAAAATGCCAGACTATATCTTTTACTAAAAAACGAATCGGTAGTGTATTTGATTATTGTATATCACAGCAACAACTCTGTCGTATCTTCACTTTTAAAGATTTATGTGTTCATTTCTGTTCCAACTTAGAATTTACAGATCACATTAATTTTATTTTTAATAAAACAAGTTCTATGCTTGGTTTTATAAAACGCTGGACAAAAGAGTTCAATGATCCCTATGTTACTCTTTCTTTGTACAATTGACATGTTCAGTTCATCCTCATTTTGAATGAGCTTCGCAGGTATGGATTCCCCCATTAAGAAATTCAAAGTAAACATATTGAATCAATTCAACATAATTTCATTTGGCAAGAAATAAAAAGGTTTACTTGATGTTTATCGACTTCAAAGCAGCGGTTAATTTGGTAAATCGCAATGCTTTATTATACAAACTTTCGCAGACGGGTGTTTTAACTAGATTTTTACATGTCATCAGGAATATGTATATACAAAAACAAAAGCTAACGTCGTCTGGGATGGAACGCAATATTATGAATGGTTTAATACTGATTCTGGTTTTAAACAAGGTTGTCCGCTTAGTGCACTTTTATTTTCACTATTCCTTATTGACATTGTTAACCACTTACCTGGAGGAATTAGAATGGCCGGAATCCGCATAAATGGGTTACTATATGCTGACGACATGGTCATATTATCGGAATCGAAAGAAAATTTTCAATTGATGATTAACCGATTGTCTGCATACTGCGATAAATGGGGATTACAAATCAATACAGATAAATCAAAAATAATGATCTTTTTGCAATACAATCGGGCTGAAACTGAAAGTAATTGGAAGTACAACGAAACAAGTTTGGAAGTGACAAACGAATATAGATATCTTGGAGTGAACCTCAACCCACGGCTGAATTTTAGAAGGTGCCTACTAAACATTGAAGCAAAAACATCACAAAGTCTAATAAACTGAACATGGAGAAAGATTTTCACAAACAACCTTATTTATTTGTCTACCAAATGCCAAACTTTTAATACAGTTGTAAAGTCCACTTTATGTTATGCAGCTCAAGTTTGGGGAATGGAAGAGTATGAGGAAATTGAAAAATTTCAGAGCAGTTTCATCAAAAAAATCTTCAACCTCCCAATCAACACGGCGAATTATGCGATCTACTTAGAAACTGGCTTACCAAAGTTATTTACTAGCACTTTGAAACTACATACAGCCGGATTCTATAAAGTCTTAGGTTTTCAGATTGAGTAAAATGATGCTCCTATACGAAATAAGGAAAAAAGATTGGTGGTATGAAAAATGGCAACGAATTGCCACTTCATCTGGTGAAGATATGCAAATTGATACAAGTAACATTCTTGATGTAAAGGAAATAAAATGCACGACTGGGTCGCACGAACTTGCTCCTGTATGCAAAGAGTCTGTTTAAAAAAGCACCTATATAAGATTTAAAATTATACCTTTAAAACAAGTTTGTCTTCAAAGATTTAAATGCTATTCGATTTGTCAAAAAACCACGCGATTCATCCCAAGACACAACTCATCCTAGGACAACTCATCCCGGAAATGAATTGGTATTTATAATAGTTATAGTTATAAACAATACATACATATGTACCAAATGCATTATCTAATTTGGATAAAAGATAGTAATCAGCCCTATCATGAATTCCATCGTAATCGGAAATTTTTACGAATCCCGAAAAACTGTATCATGAAATCCGTTCGTAATGCAAAATTGTATGAGATTTTCCACTACGAACCGATTTCATGATACAGTTTTTCGGGATTCGTAAAAATTTCCGATTACGATGGAATTCATGATAGGGCTGAATATAATAAAAGTTTTGTCAATGTAATGCGCTCTTTCGGGCTCACGCACAGGATTTGATCTGGTGAGATGGGAGGGGATTACATTTAATGCAGTTAAAATAATTTAAAAGAAAAAACTATTTTAAGATTCAAAACTTTACCTGAAAAATAAGTTTGTCTTCAAAAATTTAGATGCCATTTTATAAATCAAAAAACCCTTGATTTTTCAATTTTTTTTTTTTTGAAAATCGTTAGAGCGGTTTTTTTTTAAATTAATTTTTTATATATAAAATTTTTAAATTTTGTTCGAAAAATATTTTTGGTATGCAGTTGTTTAGTGATTGTAAATATACGCTTTACATTTGAATTTCGTAAAAAAATGTTGACCCGTTTTTGAGATATAGAATTTTGAAAAAAAAAAATTCAATATTTTTTTAAAAATCCAAACAATAAAAAATTTCACTTTTGATAATTAAATATTGTTAAGGCAATATAAGAGCTTATTCAGAAAAAAAAATTATTGAAATCGGTTGATAAGTTGCTGAGAAAATTAAGAAACAAAATAACGGTTCTATGAGCGGTACATTTCCTGAGCAATACAAAAATATGTTTTTCTTATGAAAAGAAGCCAAGTTTAAAAATAAAATTTTAGAGAAAATTTAAAAAAAATCTATCGGTTTGTTTTTGAGAAAATTCGAATTTTCGTTTTTTGACCAAAAAAATTGTATGGAAGCCACTGTTAGTTTTGGTCTTAAAAAAAAATGAAAAAAACGCCTAACGCGAATCTGCTGAAAACCTTAACTTCCAAGTTTGAACTCAATCGACCCAATGGTTTAGGCTGTAGGAGCGTGGACAGACAGACAAAACAGACCGGACGGAATCCCGGGACCCACCTTTTTCGACTTCTCTACCATCGTAATATCATGTTTGATTAAAATCTCGAGTTCGAAATTTTGCACGAATGCAAAACTTGCCATATAGTTCCTATATGTCGCAAGTAAAAATGTATAAACTTATTCAGCTAAATGAAGACTCGGTTTGGAATCAACTTATAAAAACAGCTTTTAGTGCGTTGGACTGTCATGCGAGAGGTCTTGGGTTCGATCCCTGCCTGTGCCATCTAAAGTTTTTTCACGGGTACTGCCTCTTGCGAGGAATTGACAAATCCTCCACGAGTAATTCTTGTCATGAAAAGTGCTTTCTCAAGTTTTCCGTTCGGATTCGGCTTTAAACTGTAGGTCCCCTCCATTCATGAAAACAGTACTCGCACACAGTAATGGTTGAGAGTTGTAAGTCACTAGGCCCTAGTTCTCAACGGACTGTTGCGCGATCCAAAGAAGAAGAAGATTGAACAAATATTGTCAACTATCTGAAGGAAATTTGCAGATTTAATTAACTCAATATATAATTAAAACTGAAATTTAATACAAAGTAGACCAATGAATAAGATGCTAATCAAGCTGACGGCAAAGACAAAGCTTTTAAATTAAAAAAAAAAAAACAAATGTACGAGTATAATGTATTTATTTTAAAAATTGTTAATAAATGAACTACTTTCTTATACTTACTTAGTTAATTTGATTCGTTTTGTCCTAAAGGGACATCGTATTCTGCTTCTTCAAATGCAATCTCTCCATCAAACGCGTGTTAATAACGACTTAGTTTTTCTTCATCAACTCATTAATGGTGAAATTGATGCACCTTATTTGCTCATAAACTGCGTACATTTCATACATATTGACATCCATAGAATTAACTATGGGAAGAATGAAGCTTTAAATCGAATGAGCATTATTTTAATAACTTAAACTGTGTAGATTTAAATCTAAATAAGAAGGGATTAAAATCATTGTTTAGAACCACTATTGTAAACGTCTCTATTTTATTTTTTGTTCTGTAATAGTTCATGTTAAATGATGAGCCTCTGATTGTTGTTTGAAGCTTACTGTAAACTAACTACTTTCTGAAAATTCTGAAGTGTAAAATAAGAAATAGAAAGTTTCAAGAAATGATACTTAAATTGGTAAAAATTGGTTTTCGACGAACAATTTCCGTAATAAAAACACATTTTGAATTGAAACTATTTCAAAATTTTTGGTGATTCTTTAATTTTCAACTGACAACATTTTAAATAAAACACGAAAACCTACAAAAACAACAAAAAATTGATAAGAAATGGTTTTCGACTCAAGAATTAGGAGAACATAGAAATATATTGACTTCTGATTATTTATCCCCCACATAAAATTTTAAGCAAGACAAATTGACAAACAAGATGGGAAGTTATCAGTGTGGGTCGCACCCCAGCCTGTTTCTTGCGTTTGGAGTTCGCGCCAAATTACTTTTGGAAAAAAAAACCATTAAGCGTTCTTCTTTTTAATTTTGTCGGGTATTAATTTAAATTACTGGCATAATTTTTATTGTGGAAATCATATTTTGTTTACCTTAATAAGCCTTGAATTGATTCCGATCAGACTGCATTCTTTCTATTTTATTCGAATTTAACAGAATTTGACCTCATTTTTGCATTAAAATGAATAATCTGATCGTATTTCATGTCATCAAAATATATATTCTGCTGTCATAATTTTATTTATGGTTCTTACTCCTTTTAAGAATTATATTGTTGAAAATATTGAAAAATGAAGAAACAAATCCTTTCCCTTCATTTTTATTTTTAAAAAAATCTCACCCAAAATAAAAAATAGTTTTTCCCTTATGTCTTCTCGAACAGAATACTCGTACATTATTCATTCGTTAGCCCTTTTTGTAGAAGACAGAGCTTTTATTTAACCCTAAAAACCATAACCATCATAGTTTCTTTCTCGAAGAACTTATGTTTTATGCAAATATTTTGTTGGCGCCTGAACTAAAAGTTCCATGAAAAAGAAAAGATTTTGTTCTATGGAGTGGTTTTTCTATATTAAATCTTAACATTGGAAAAGTGCAACCAATAGAAAACCATATTCGTTCCTATTCTTTTCCAACCGAGATTTTAAAAAGTACTCTTTTCTGTATTTTCTGTGCGGTCTATTAAAACTATAAGATTTTAAAATATGTATATACTTTTGCACATTTGTTCTGATGCCATAATATAATTTTAGAACATAGTTGATGTTGATATTGTTGTTGTTTTTTAAAAGTGTTGTGTATGGTTTACGAGAAATGACAAAAGCTACTTAACTGCACTCTGAATCGATTATATCGAAACACAACAACACGTTACAATACGACACCGAGGCAGGGTTAAGGAGGTTTTTGAGGGATGTTGTGGTCATTGAATTACAATGAGGTTTTTATTGTACTTCTTGAAGAGTCTTTAAAATGTAGACAGAGAGCCAAAACAGCCCAACAATAGTGATGTTTGTATTATATTGGCCGCACTCATAGCTTGGAAGAAGCAAGTTTTACATAGTTCCTTGCCAAATTTTAATTATTCAGTTATTGTTGATGTTTGATTCAAAAGAAATATACAATATTGTTTGGGATGATTGGGAATGTGAATTGCATGAATAAGTGAAGAACTTAGGTCATTGAAAATAGAAAAATAGACTTCTTTGTAGTCAGGTGCAGAATAATATTTTTTTTTTTTTCAATGAATTTCAAATCAATTATCGTCTTTGATATCATAAAAAGTCGTTTTGAATAAAAAAAATAATAATAATAAAATAATAAAAATATTTAGCCTGGTAAAGCGTTCCACATTCGTGAAGTGCGGCTAAGGAAAGAATCCCTTTGCTTAACAGTACGTTCAAAATTGTTTTTAACTTGAATTTAATTGTTTCTAGTTCAAATTCTTTTTCGTTTATGAGGTGTAAAATTTAGCCCGAAAAAAAAGTGAAAACAAAACTCTAAGTTTTTAGAAAAATGTAACCAAACATTTTTATGGGATGTAAAACGAAACTATGGCAGAATCTTTATGCAGACTTTTGGAAACAAAATAAGATTCTAATTTGTTTCTATCGATCAAAATATGCATTTAGCTGTTATTAACTTTTGGAATTATTCTTAAGAATCTTTAGGATAAGGTGTTTTTTGACAGTTGAGAGAAATAGACGAATCAGCATTAAGGAATATAAATAGAAGTGTTAAGGCTTTTTAATCGAATAAGCTTAGACGAGTTTTGATTCTGATCGACTTCCTTGATGAATGAATGAAGGGAGGAATTTTAATTTATTGGTTTTGGCTAACGTTAATAGTTTTTTTTAAAACCAATTTTTCGGAATGTTCGTTTGAAAGCGGTTACAACTTTTTTAAAGCAAAATTTTGATTTTAATGATATTTAAATCAGATTTTTGAAGATACTTAAAGACTCAAAACGCTTTTAAAACTAGTTTTTTTTTGGCCTTTTTAACAAATTTTGAAGAAACTCCATTAAATAGGTGTAAGATATTGGTACCTTGCTGATTTATTTATTAAATTACTGACTGATTTAATGTCTGACTTTTTGACTGACTTTCTAACTGACTTATTGACTGACGTTCTGATTGACTAAATCACTGACTTATAGATTGACTTTCTGAGTGACTTATTGACTGAATAATTAATTACTATTTGACTAACTTCCTGACAGACTTTCTAACTGACTTGCTGAATAACTTACTGAATGACTTAGTGATTGAATTACTGACTGATATACTGACCTAATAACTTGCTTATTGGATGAATTTTTCATTAAATTTCTTATTGATTCACTGTTTTACTGACTTGCTTACTGACTTCCTGGCTCACTTACTGATTGAGTTACTGACGATTATTTGATTAAATTATTTATTGACTTTTTAACTACCTTATTGATGGGCTGACCTGATGGCTGACTTACTGACTGACTAATTGATTGACTTATTGACTTGCTTATTGATTGACTTATTGACTAACTTATTGAATGGCTTAGTGATTGACTTATTGATTGACTTATTAACTGACTTATTGACTGACTTATTGATTGACTTATTGGCTAACTTATTGAATGACTTAGTGATTGACTTATTAATTGACTTAGTGATTGACTTACTAACTAACTGACTTAATACCTGACTAATTGACTGACTTATTCATTTACTTTTTGACTGATTTACTATTTGACTGACTTGCTGACTGACGTGCTGAGTAACTTACTTACTTAATTGCCATTCTGACTGACCTACTGACTGAGTTACTAACGAACTTTTGGTCTGAGTGACTAACTGACTTATTGATTGGCTTACTAACTGCCCTAGCAACTTATTGATTGAATTTTTGATTGACTTTCTGATTGGTTAACTGTTTAATTGATTTGCTGACTGCATTGCTTAATGACTTACTGACTAACTTCTGACTCTCCTATTGACTGATTTATTGATTGACTTTCTGGCTGGCTTACTGATTGATTGGCTTACTGACTGATTTATTGATTTAAATATTGATTGACTTTCTGACTATTTTCCTGAATGACTGACTTACTATCTCGCTTACAATTTAACATTTCTGTTACTTTATTACAAAAATAATTATTAGCTTTAAAAAGTATTATACTTCTTCAATAAGCAACTAACTACAGCTTATATTGATGATAAATTTTAAAAATCATGATTTAAATTATTCCAAGCAAAACATACACAAAAATCAAAATAAAATTTAATATAATCCATCTATAAAATCACTCATCAAAGTGAAACTAATCAGATTTACATGAACCATCACAATCCTTGAACAATGAACACCTTTTTCTCATCGCAATCTCGTCGTCGTCGTTGTCGTCGTCATCATCGTTAATTTTAAACTCCATTAGGATTGTTATCGAATTTTCCTCCAGAGCTGGCTCCAAAAATGGAAAATGATAATCAATTTATAGCCAACACTTCGTAGTTATAGGTCGGTAAGGCTGAAGGGCGGTAGGTCGACCAAAGCACAGGTAGACATCATAAGGCTATACACAATCTACAAGCATCAACTAAAGCAGTTTTATTTTTTATCCGAAACCTCCTCTACCCCAATCATCTGCCCTTTTCGACATCGATCACAAAGTACAGGAAAAAATGTGTACATTGTATATCCCCAAGTGAAAATCTGAACGCCTATAGTTGGGATTGGGATTTGCTTTCGGATAGTGAATCAGGGGCGGACTTGTGATAGAGAAAAGTCCTTGAGTAGCATAATTTCATTTTTGGAGGTGCATTTCCTAAATTGGTAAGTCTGATCGTATACGTTTTCCGATTTTTCCAGAACTCTTTTGAATTGAAACTATAATAGTCAATATTTGGTAAGTTAGGAAAAAACATCTATACTGCTTTTATTATGATTATTAAACAATCCCCCACTGGCCCTCATAAATTGATGCCTTTTCATAACTCACAATCAAGGTGGGTCCTTGTTATAGAAAACCAACGACCAACGACCAACGTTGATTGAATTGATTTTCTACTATGTCACATTCACTTTTCATCGCTTGGCTAGCTATTAATTAAGGATCCTTATTCGTTTGCTGAAGAATGAAATATTATTTTCAAGTGCAGTGCGGTGCGGTGCAGTGAGGTAAAAAATAGCAAGCTCTCTTTAATAATAAAAAAATAATTCCAATCAAAACTCTGCCTGGCTGATGATGTGAAGCAGGCGCCTGATATGTGTGTTCTTGACATTTTAAATGAATTGAAATATAAATTTCAAAAACCACCATTTTTCTCTCTCTCTCTCGTCCCTCACTCAAAAAATAGCAACCTATCATCATTAAGAGCCTTCATTTGCAGTCCATACCATATACGATATACATATATTGATTATGCAAAAAATGTTTCAGGTACAAATTATTATTCCGCAATAGAGTTCATTATTCGTATCCTTTTATATTTTTATTTTTTAGTTCACTTTTCAAATCAACGTTAGGAATGTGGAAGGGAATGAGAATCTAGAGGAAAACTATACATACGGAACGTTGAACTATACGGAAGTTATGCGAGACCGAGAGACCATTGTTGAATTGAACTTCTGAGACTTTTTCCTTCAAGGAAGTTCAATAGGTTGTTGTGAAGTCAATTAATTTGTCACTTGAACAGAATATAGAAGAGAAACCTGCAATTAGGGGTTAATAGAATCACATTAAACTAAGTGGGTTTATTCATAGAAATACTCGTATATGTTGAAAGGTTTTATTTTTGTTCGAAGATTTTTCAAACTTTTGCTAGTTGTTGCTACTTCTATATTTTATTTTTAATAGTTTATTTATAAAATGTTAAGCTAAGTTAGAGAAAAAAGGTAACATGAAGAATGCCATGGGCTTTTGAGGAACAAGGACATTTAGCACGTACAATTTATTATTCAATTTTCAGGATATCGATTTGAATATAAGATTTTTACTTGAGACACACATTAGGAAATGTATGGCAAATATTGTAATCACGAGATTTTAATCAAGCGAGACATATTGGTGGATATAAGATTTTTAAATTAATTAAAAAAAAAAAAACGCTCTAATTTAATAAATGTAGGTGTTTTAAAGAAATCAAATGGCATCTTAATTTTTGAAAATTAACTTTATTTTTCAGATATAATTCTTAAATATTGAAATATAAGTACTATTTCGATGCAGGAGCAAAAATTTGATGCGGTCTAGTCACGCATTAAATTTTTAATGATTTTTAGTTCATTTCTTTAACTGACTTCAATCTTCTACTCCATAAAAATCTTCTATTCCATAAAAATGATTGGAGATAATACCTTTTCGTCCGTAAAGCTAAGTTTATATGAAAAGCATGCGAAATTAAAATAAAAAAGAGGCTGGGATGCGACCCACACTGATAACTTCCCATCCCGCCTGTCGATTTGTTTTGCTTAAAAGTTTGTAGGTTTTCGTGTTGGATTAAAAAAGTTGTTAGTTGAATTATTGTTAAAAATTTTAAAATTACCAACAATATTTTTAATATTAAGAAATAGTTTAGTTTGAAAATCTAGTTTTATTAAATAGATTTTTAGTCGAAAACAAACTTTTACCAATTTAAGTAGCATTTCTTAAATTCTTACAAATTGGATGAATAAAATTAATTTAAGAACCGAAAATCAATTTTTACCAAATTTGCGTACTATTTTTTGTAGATTTTATATTTTTATGAAAAAACGGTCTGTTGGATTTTTATAAAAAAAAAACTACTGAATATCGAAAAAAATATTTTCCGTGAAATAAAAAGAGTTTTAAGACAATATTTTTAATTTTTGAAAAGCCATTTAAGTCGTAAGAAAATTTTTACCAAGTTTTAGTAGGTATTGTTTTTTTTTTGTTAGGTTTTTATTTTTTGTAAGAAACCTGTGAATTATATAGCTGCCAAAATTTTACTGAATGTTAAAAATGAACATATTTTGAAAGATAAAAGTAGTTTAAAGCCAATATCTCAAAGTTTTGAAAAGATATTTGAGTCGAAAATCAATTTTTACCAACTTTTGTTAAATTTTTTTTTAGGTTTTTAATTTTTTGTAAAAAAAACTGTCATTTCGATTTTTCTTAAAATTTTATTCAATGTTGACAACAATATTTTTTGAAAGATAAAAGTAGTTTAAAACCAATATCGCAAAGCTTTGAAAAGATATTTGTGTCGAAAGTAAATGTTTACTAAGTTTTATTAATTTTTTGTTTAGGTTTTTATTTTTTTGTAAAAAAAACTGTCAATTCGATTTTTCTCAAAATATTTCTGAATGTTGCAAATAATATTTCTTATAAGATAAAATAAGTTTGAAGCCATAATCCCAAGGTTTTGAAAAGATATTTGAGTCGAAATTCAATTTTTACCAACTTTTATTAATTTTTTTGTTTAGGTTTTTATTTTTTGTAAGAAAACTGTCAATTATATTTTTGTCAAAATTTTACTGAATGTTGACAACAATATTTTTTAAAAGCTAAAAGTAGTTTAAAGACAATATCTCAAAGTTTTGAAAAGATATTTGAGCCGAAAATCAATTTTTACCAACTTTTATTAATTTTTTTGTTTAATTTTTTATTTTTTGTAAGAAAAACTGTCAATTCGATTTTTCTCAACATTTTGCAGAATGTTGAAAACAATATTTCTTATAAGTTAAAATTAGTTGGAAGCCATAATCTCAAGTTTTTGAAAAGATATTTGAGTCGAAATTCAATTTTTACCAACTTTGAGTAATGTTTTTTTAAGTTTTTATTTTTTATAAAAAAAACTGTCAATTCGATTTTCCTCAAAATTTTACCAGATGTTGAAAACGTTATTTTTCTTTGCACAAAATTGTTTTGATGATAAAATCATTTTGTATTCGTAAAATTTTTGAGGTGACAAATTTTTTTTTCAGTTTTTTGATTTATAAAAAAAACCGTTAGTTGGATTTTTTTTCAAAAAATATACTTGTTTGGTGTCACGTTACAATATATTATGCAAAATTTAATTCAAGTACGGACGTACGGACATACGGACGTACGGACGACGTACGAACGTACGTACACACGCACGCACAGACATCTTCCTAAAAAAAAAATGGTTGCCTGTAAAGTCGGTTTTACGGGCGAAGATTTTACGTGACAACGTCTTTTTCTCGGTAGAATATTTATTGATATGAATATAATTAAATTGCACAATAGGAACAAGGAATTGAATGAAAATAAGAATTGCACAAATTTTTTAAACTAATAATTTACTTAACACTATCAACATTTATCAATAGTATGACATAACCTATAAACTCAGTTTCTCAACTTTTGTGTCAATCTAACAATTAATCAATCAATCATAGTTTACGATAATGAAATATCAGTGTACAATTATTTACTTTTATTGTTGTAGTTGTTGTAAATGACGAATCTAAGCACTCCACATTTTCACTACAGACACAGCTGACGATACTTTAACCACACGTGTGAACTTGTATTATGACGCTTTCTTGTTTTTCCAACGCCAAGAACGTTCGAGAAAGACAAAGACAGAGACACAAGCATGCACCGATTCAATGCGCCTAATTCTCTAGTGCTGCGCGCGCGGCAGACCGATCATAGTTGAGTGGGAGAGAGACGCAAGGCATTCGGCGGGCCTCTCTCTCGTTCGGTGACTCATCGTAACGTTACCGGGCGTTACACTTTTTCATAAGTGACTCCCAGCCGCAACCTAATTTAAGACGTTGTCACGTCAAAAACAATACTTAAACTTGTAAAAATTTACTTTCCACTCAAATAGCTTTTCAAAAATTACAAATATTGGCTTCAAACTTATTTTATTTCACAGCAAAATATTGTTTTCGATATTCAGTAATTTTTTTATAAAAATCCTACAGTCCGTTTTTTCATAAGGCTAAGTTGGTCAAAAGCTTAAGAAAAGTGAGTGTATACACAGTCAACTTCATAACCTTGTTCTAAAGCGTTTGAACATATGTTTGAGAATGTAAGGAGATTTGTAACGGTTGATCTTTTTTCACAAAACCATGTTCCTGTTCACAAATGAGATTCTTACTAAAAAATGGTACACTTTCAAAAACAACTTGTTCCAACAACTTAAGAAATGCAAGAAAACTTTGCAATGGGCCTGTAGTTTGTTATATCAGCTTTGTTATCTTTCTTGAAAATTGGTGTTAGAAATTACTTCTTCCATAAACTGGGAAATTTGGCTATTTTTAGAGAAAGTTTAAATATGAATGTAAAGGGTTCAACTAAAGTATTACCTATTTTTAATAATATGGAGGGAATACTATCGGGACCGGCTGAGCAGTCATCATTCAACACAGATATAAGATCAAGGACCGTACTCTGTAGCACAGGGATGTGACTACAGCAAGTTTGCGAAAAGGAGTGAAGATTTTGAAAATATAATTCATCAACTTTTTCGGGGTTATTAACAAATGACTTACGGAAATTTGTTACGAAAGCGTTACAGATATCAACAGTTGTATCTTATAAAATTGTGAAAATAATACTCAATATAATGTAATCGTATTGGCGTAATCGTTAAATAGAATTAACTTTCAGCCTTCAAAGTTATTCTTCAAAAAAGTCCTTATTGCAGTTTCATGGTTTTAGACAAAAAAAAAATAAACAGAAAAATAAAAATATTGGGTTTTAATCCTTAATAGGATTCTCTTAAGTCCTTTCTCACTTCTCATACAAATTTGCAAATTGTATTCTATACTAGTACTCTATGATTATGATGGTCACTTAAAATATATATTAACAAAAACTAGTGGACTGACAACGAAGTATCGATTTCTTTAATGTTGACTCATTTACATTAATTCATTTGTTTATACCTAAACAAAGTTGTTTTTCGTTTTGTTTTTTTTTTTTATTTTTCTTAATTCAAAACCACATCAAATGGCTTCAGCTCAATTGAAATATAAAACTTACATCAACACCTAAGCGCAAGGCAATGGTCTAATAGCATTAACTTAAACCACCTACATCTATGTATATGGGTATGTCACCCTCAATCCAACAACCACCCCCCCCCCCCCGTTCATTAATACATGAAGCAAACATTCTTACTACCTTAAAAAATAGAAAACAAAATAAAAAAACATAAAGATATAAATCTAGTCCCAGGAATTTAAAAGCCCAAACCCAAAAAAAAAAGTAAAACTAAAACTAAAATATTTGGCTATAAGCGATGACCTCACCTATTTCAGTACTTCATTTAGAAATCGCCACTGCCAGCCAAATCCAATCCAACATCGGATATGGTTTGCGTGTCTTATGTTCATTTCCATTTTTTCTGTCCCAGTCTCTAATCTAGTCCTTATTTTCAGGACTTCCTTGGCTTCTTTTTGCTGTTTTTTTTTTCCTTTTGGATTCTTGTCGTATATTTTATGATTGTTTTCGACTATTTTTTTAAACTGCTTCTGCTAGCCTTGGACAATAGGCTGTCGCATCCGTCGTCATCAAAAGTCGCGTCGTCGTCTTTGACTTTGTAGGAGGTAAACTTACAATATCCCATAATATCCTAGGTCATCAGACTGCTCAATAATTGATTTGACCCGTTCATTGTTTCAAAAGATCGACATAACGACGACGAAGAAGAAGTTGAGTTACATTCTCAAGTTACATAGAATTCTGAAGACAGAAGAAACAAAAAAAAGTTAATTAATGACGTTATAAATCTCATTTTTAACAGTCCTAATGATTTAAACGCGCACCTAGCCCGCATAGAGACAAAAGCGAGTATAAGAAAAACCAGCAGCAACCAGCAAAGTGATAAAAATCACATTTGAAATGAAATGAACTTTATGTCCTTTATTTTTGTCCACAGCAAAAAAAAAGGATTTATTTCGTGTCTGGGAAAAAGTTTTCGGTGATAAATATGAGAGATACATTTTTGTGTCCCTCCTGTGGATGTTAAGGGATTGTTTTTATTTTGTTTTACTTTTTTATTTTCAAAAATTGATTTATGGAAGAAACAGATTTAGTTATAGTTGTTGTGGAGAAAACTGAGAAATTCGCTTAATGGGTGTTTTTTTAACAAATGGCCACGTTTATTCGCATTTATCGGTCTGATGTTAATTTGTTTGTTTATGTGAATAGTTTTTGTGAGGAACACTGTGCAGAAAGAACGCTTTGTTGAAAGCTATATAGATTTGAACAAAAAGGACGACGCACGACCAGAACATTTTTTCTTAGACAGAATTGAATCTTTTGATTTAAATACAAAAATAAATGATTGTATCCTTTAAGAAAGAACAGTAGAAGAAAATAAATTGTTTTTAAAAAGCTTTTTGGAGCAATTGAAAAACAAATTGAACTCGAGATTTCAATCGCTATAAAAATTCGAAATATACGAAATCGGAATTTAATTTAATAAAAAAATTAAGTTAAAGTTAATCGAAAAATAAAAAAGAGGCTGGGATGCGACCCACACTGATAACTTCCCATCCCGTCTATCGATTTGTCTTGCTTAAAAGTTTGTCTAAATGTATCAATTTTGCGTTCTATTTTTCATTTTTTGTAGGTTTTATTTTTTTATGAAAAAACGGACAGTTGGATTTTTAGAAAAAAATTACTGAATATCAAAAACAATATTTTTTGTGAAATAAAATTAGTTTAAAGCCAATATTTTTAATTTTTGAAAAGCTATTTGAGCCGAAAATCAATTTTTACCAACTTTTATTAATTTTTTTGTTTAGGTTTTTATTTTTTTTTTTTAAACTGTCAATTCGATTTTTCTCAAAATTTTTCCTAAAGTTGAAAACAATATTTATTATAAGTAAAAATTAAGTGAAAGCCACAATCTCAAATTTTTGAAAAGATATTTGAGTCGAAAGTAAATTTTTACCAACTTTTGTTAAATTTTTTTTCAGTTTTTATTTTTTTGTAAAAAAAACTGTCAATTCCATTTTTCTCAAAATGTTACTGAATGTTGAAAACAATATTTTTTGAAAAGATAAAAGTAGTTTAAAGCCAATATCTCAAAGTCTTGAAAATATATTTGAGTCGAAAATCAATTTTTACCAACTTTTATTATATTTTTTATAAGGTTTTTATTTTTTGTAAAAAAAACTGTCATTCGATTTTTTTCAAAATTTTATTAAATGTCAAAAACATTATTCTTCGTTGCACAAAATTGTTTTGGAGATGAAATCATATTTTAGTCGTAAAATTTTCGAAGTGACAAATTTTTGTTTCAGTTTTTTTTTTGATTTATAAAAAAACCGTTAATTGGATTTTTTTCCAAAAATATAATTGTTTTGTATCACGTTACAATATATAACATAAAATTTAATTCGCAACGGCCCAGTCACTGATAAAGCTTCGGTTCCCATCGATCACCGAAATCAAGCATCAGTGAGCGTGGTTAGTAGAAAGATGGAGGACCGTCTCGAAACCTACCGCGTGCTGTTGTCATGTGTTCTTTCTGTATGTTGTTCTTTCTCCTCTGTCCTTCTGTCTTGTGTTGTTATCACCTTATATAGTCTAGTCGCTCAAGGTGCTGTGTTCTCTACTCTGTACATTTATGTGCTGAGTAATGTGAAATGTAATGTAATGTAATAAAATTTAATTCAAGTCTCTAATTGGTTTGTGAGATATTTAGGGTTAACGAAAATGTTCACCTTTTTTTTAAACTGCTATGGTAAAAAAACCACCCAGGCAATTTTCTTGAGAGCCCTTTCTGCATCTTTCTGCCTTATTATCTGTATAACAAAATTTATTTGAAGCCGATATCTCTTCTGGTTCTTGAGCTATGGACGACGAAAAAAACGTTGCGAACTTTCGGACATACGGACGTACGAACGTACGTACACACGCACGCACAGACATCTTTCTAAAAATCTTTTATTTCGACTCTAGGGACCTTGAAACGTCGAGAAATGTAAAATTTTTCAATTTGACAAATCGGACCCATTACAATAACTTCCTATGGGAAGTTAATAAAGAAGAACAATTTTGTTTTCAATATCTGGAAAATACACTCCTCTCCACTTGAATAGGGCCTGTTTTTTTATCCTCCATTGCTTCCAAACCAAGCATGCTAGAGACTATTTTTGGTTTGTAAATTAAACTTAATTTAATTGTTGTTATTTGATCAAAAGAAAGATTTAATCCCAAGGCTTTAAGTGTTTACAAAATATTATTAAAAAATTAAATTAAAATTAATTAAATTAAGGGTCGAAAATGTGTGCCACTTGAAAAGGATTTTAGATAACTGGAAAATTTTATAAACAAACAAAATTTTAGTAGTGTGTTGAGCCATCTTTTTTTCCAAAACTTCGCACATCCGGATTGGAAGCGATGTATACAAACTATAGCCAAATAATTGATAAAAATCGAGCTCCGAGCTAATTTTATGGCTTCGGTAAGTTCGGGTACTCTCGAATATTGTTGCCCTGATCCATAAACTTGACTTGTCAACCATCCCCAAACATTTTCGATTATATTCAAATCTGGAGAATAGGGTGGCCAGCTTAATAGATCCACATTTTGGTTCAGGTATATAGGTTTTTACTACCCGGGCTGTGTCTATTGGTGCATTATCATGTTGATAAGTTCGCAGTAGGGGTCCAAAAAGAGTATGAAAGTATGGAAAGTCCTTTTCCGATATCCCATTGTAAGACAAAGCATTCATTGTAGTTGACATAAATTATAGTTCGCAGGTTCGTAGTAAGAAATGGCCCCACACTATCACACCTTCAACACGGCTATGTAGCCGGTTCAAATAATGTATTTCTAACGGGGCCTTCTAAATTAATTTTTTTTCTATCGGAGAAGACCACTCGGTTTCACTCCTAAGTCCAGGTCACATGTGCGCGAAAAAAACTGAGAAGTTACTCTTTTCGAACCGGATAAAAGATGGTTTCTTTTTAATGTTCAGTCTTTTTAGATGTTAAACTTTCGAAATAACAGGATGCATATTTGTATGACTTGCCTTAACACCACATTTTTTCCTGATTTTTGCCAAAGAGTCGTGTGAATTTGACGCTTTTCTTAAAATAAGTCGCCTTTCCGCATTAATAACCACGCTGTGTGTTCAGCCTTTTATGGTTTTACCATATTTACAAGATTACTTAAAAATGTAGATACATATAAGGTGTCGGCTCCTCTTGATTTTTTAATCTATTTTGGCAACAGATAAGCCAGTGTCCTTTTATGCTTTGATTGTCTTTTCGTCTCGGTTAATACTTTTCCGCGACTCATTTTAGGTTTTTCTCAAATTAATAAAAAATAAGTTCGATCCACCAAGAATATGAGTTCACTTTTCAAAGATAAACATCAAACTAAATGTATTTTCCATTTAACTGTCGCAAAAATTTAGTTTTAATTTTAACGCATGGTAACATAAAGCGGAAAAAAGGCTTTTTTTCGGAAATTGACATTTGTACACAGAGAAAGAAGAAGAGTTGGACAAAGACATCGGGCACAATATTATTATTTTATTATTTCGTTTTCGTGTTATAAGTGTCCTATTCAAGTGACGAGGAGTGTATGTATATTCATGCATTTAAAACTTTCAAAATTTTGATTTTGTATAGAAATGAAATCTGTTCTTTTTTTTCAAAGGAACTGTGTAAATGAAGTTTTGTTTGTACTCTCATTTGCTGTCAAAGGTCTTAAACATTAATGGTTTAAGAAACACATTCTTGGAGCCATTTCTTGCAATATACTAAAAAGAATAATCAACGTTTTGAAACAGTATTCGTCATTTTGTTAGATCGATTGAGGCTTGCTATGATGTCACTTTTCAATCTGTAATTGTTTGACATTTGACAAGTAAAAACTAAACTGTCCAAATATTTCAGTTTACAATCAATTTTACCGATTACTAATCTTATTATTTGTTATTTGTTTATTCTTAAGGTTTTTAATTTTATTGTCACCACATATTACATTACATTACATTACATTTCACACTACTCAGCACATAAATGTACAGAGTAGAGAACACAGCACCTTGAGCGACTAGACTATATAAGGTGATAACAACACAAGACATTAGTACAAGACAGAAGGACAGAGGAGAAAGAACAACATACAGAAAGAACACATGACAACAGCACGCGGTAGGTTTCGAGACGGTCCTCCATCTTTCTACTAACCACGCTCACTGATGCTTGATTTCGGTGATCGATGGGAACCGAAGCTTTATCAATGACTAGGCCGTTGCCTTTGTCACCACATATTAAAAAGTAATTTCTCGTCCTATAACATACATAGGTAATTATATTTTATACGTCTCCAACCAACTCGGTCCCTAGCCAACTGTCATCAGTTTCGCACGCCAAGTTGGTTGAGGTCCTCTCCCACCTGCGTTCGTTGATTAAACCTTTGTCGCTGTACAGCCCGTGCAGTTCGTCGTTGTATCTTCTCTTCCACTGTCTATCTATGCAAACAGGACCAAGAATCCCACGAAGATTTTTTTCTTTCGAAGCATCCTAAGACGTTCACATATTTCTTTGACATGGTCCAAGCTTTAGCCCCAAAAATGAGAACCTGGATGATGAGTATCTTATTAATGGTGACTTTAGATGCTTGAGAGAGACCTTTACTACTCAATTGCTTTCTAAGTCCAAAAAAAGCAGAAGTTTGCAAGACTTATTCTTAATTTGATTTCAGCACTGCTGTCGTTGTCTGATTTTATATTGGTACCTAGGTAGACGAAGTCCCTAACTAACTTAAAGTTATCAAAATTAAAGTGTCCATGGTGACGTTTTGCCCTAGGCGTCGCGTCGTCGTTCAATGTCCTTTTTTTGATGACATTAGATATTTGGTCTTGCACTCATTGGCCACTAAACTCATCTTCTTCGCTTCCGTCACAATGCTCAAATACGCATTGCATTATTCTTCACAAAAAGATCTTGAACAAGTAGCATGACACTACATAGTCTTGTCTAAAACCATTTTTGACATCAAAAGCATCGGTGTGATCTTTCAGACTTTGATAGAGCAGCGTGCATTCTCCATTGTCATTCTGCACAAGCGGACAAGTTTGACAGGAATGGCAACACTTGACATTGCTTGACAGAGCTTTACAGGCTCTTCCCTTTATATGCTGTCATACGCGGCCTTGAAATCGATAAAGAGATGGTGGGTATTGATTTGAAGTTCCATGTTTTTTTTTCAGATCTGCCGCAATGTGAATATTTGGTCAATGTCGGAATTTTCTAGTCTGAAGCCACACTAATTCAGACGCTCACTTAATACGGCAGAAAAGATCATACACACGATGTTTTGGCGACTGATGCCTTTGTACTTGGCCCAATTTAGAGGGTCTCCTTTTTTGAGTATTGGGCAAACTGTGCTGAGATTCGACTCATCGGACATGCTTTGTACTGACCATATTTTGTAGATGAGTTGGTGCATACTCCTTACCAAGTCGTCGCCTGCTGCTTTGAACAATTCGGCAGCGATGCTATCAACACCAGCTGATTTTTTAACTTCCCATAGGAAGTTATTGTAATGGGTCCGATTTGTCAAATTGAAAATTTTGACATTTCTCTACGTTTCAAGGTCCCTAGAGTCGAAATAAAAGATTTTTAGAAAGATGTCTGTGCGTGCGTGTGTACGTACGCTCGTACGTCCGTACGTCCGTACGTCTGTACGTTCGCGACGTTTTTTTCGTCTTCCATAACTCAAGAACCAGAAGAGATATCGACTTCAAATAAATTTTGTTATACAGATAATAAGGCAGAAAGATGCAGAAAGGGCTCTCAAGAAAATTGCGTGGGTGCTTTTTTACCATAGCAGTTTAAAAAAAGGTGAAAATTTTGGTTAAACCTAAATATCTCATGAACCAATGACGCTAGATACTTGAATTAAATTTTATATTATATATTGTAACGTGATACAAAACAAATATATTTTTGGAAAAAAATCCAATTAACGGTTTTTTTTATAAATCAAAAAAACTGAAAAAAAAATTTGTCACCTAGAAAATTTTACGACCAAAATATGATTTCATCTCCAAAACAATTTTGTGCAACGCAGAATAATGTTTTTGACATCTGATAAAATTTTGAGAAAAATCTAATTAACAGTTTTTTTTATAAAAAATAAAAACCTAAAAAAAACATTACTCAAAGTCTTTTCAAAAACTTGAGATTAAGGCTTCAGACTTATTTTATCTTATAAAAAATATTGTTTTCAACATTCTGAAAAATGTTGAGAAAAATCGAATTGACAGTTTTTTTACAAAAAATAAAAACCTAAAAAAAATTAATAAAAGTTGGTAAAAATTGATTTTCGACTCAAATATTTTTTTCAAAAATTTGAGATAATAGCTTCTAACAAATTTTAACTTACATATAAGAAATATTGTTTTCAACATTAGGAACAATTTTTTAGAAAAATCGAATTGCCAGTTTTTTTTTTTAAATAAAAACCTAAAAAAAAAAATTTCTAAAGGTGGTAAAAATTGATTTTTAAATTTTAAAATCATTCTATAACAATTGTGCAGAACTTAATCAAATTTGTTACTCAACTTGATATTTAAAATAAAGTTACCATGTTTACCATTCCTTATTCACAAAAATGTTTCCTGCACTTTGTCAAAAATAAGTCATTCAAAACAGGAAAACAATTTGATGTACATTAAATTAGATCCGTAAAACTGGAAACACCACAATCGAATTTCAAAATTATTATGATGAAATTTAGGGCTCTTTTAGTGCTAATTTAGTGCTCTAATCCCGACTTGGTTCAAAAATCCCTTCCCCCTCAAACTTGTGGTGTTCCCAGCTTAACGTCAAGCTGGAAACACCACACCTTTAGGTTCATAATTTCAAAAAACTGATGTTGAGGGAATTTAGGGCTCTTTTTGGGCTCCTAAGTTAGCGAAACTCCAAATTAATATCTCCACCCCTTACCCCTAAATTGAGTCACAAAGTTGAAATTTTTGTAGACTTTCTAAAACAAACAAAATTTTTAAAAACTAATGATGGGGTCATTAAGTACTATTTTTGGGCTTCTTAGTTCGCGGAACTCGAAATTGTTTTTTTAAGCCCATATCTCCTAACTTAAGTCGTAAAACTAATACTTTTGGAGACTTTCTCAACCAAACAAAATTTTAAAAATCTGTTAATGGGGTGATTTAGAGCTCTTTTTGTGCTAATTTAGTGTTCTAATCCAGACTTGGTTCAAAAATCCCTTCCCCACAAATTTGTGGTGTAATTGTTTTGCTTTGTCAGAAATTCTTGATCTGATTGGTTGAACAGTCTTGTTTAAATATAATTGTTTGATATACAAATCTCCAAAATAAAATAAGAGTAAATATAAATAAGTTAAGGGCCACGGTTGCCAGTTTGGTCGTTTACGACCAAATTTGGTCATAATTTTGTTACTTGGTTGCATGGTCATTTCGTATTTCGTACTTTTCATTTGTAAACGGTACATAAATATATTTAATTGAACGCACCCCATAACAAATGCACGATCATTGAATGCACACGCTGAATGTATTCATTTCACAATTTATTGACAGATGGCTCAACATCTCAAAATCATCACTTCTCATGATCATAATCTAGCGGATAAAATGGACATGTCAGAATTTTGGGAAAAGGTCGGTTATCATAAAAACGGTTTAAATGAATATTGTTTTCGAAATTTATGTAAGTTCGTTTATAACTTGATGTTACTTCCTCACAGCTCATCAGCTTCTGCTAAGTGGACATTTTTTTTTTAATTAACTTTGATTAAAACGAAACTTAGACTTAATTTTGATACCATTTATAATATAATGCTGGCCAAAGAGCTTCAAGATGAGAAAAATAACCATAGCGTTTGGTCTGAAAAAAAAAAAAAATTTTAATTTATTTTATAAATGTATATTTAAAAAAAAAAAAAGAGGCTGGGATGCGACCCACACTGATAACTTCCCATCCCGTATGCCGATTTGTATTGCTTAAATGGTTTGCAGGGTTTGGTTTTTTCTTAAAAAAGTTGTCAGTAATATTTTGAATATGATGAAATTGTTTGATTTCAAAATCTATTTTTGTTAAAGAAATTTTTAGTCGAAAACCAATTTTAGTAGCATTTACGTATTATTTTTGCAGATTTAAATTTTTTATGAAAAAACTGACTGTTGGATTTTTATAAATACGGAATGTCGGAAACAATATTTTTAAAAGACATAAAAGAAATTATTTTTGAAGCCAATATTTTTTTTTAATTTTTGAAAAGATATTTGAGTCGAAAGTAAATATTTACCAACTTTTAGTATAATGTTTTATTTAGGTTTTTATGTTTTATAAAAAAAAAACTATAATTCGATTTTTCTTAAAATTTTAACAGATGTCAAAAACGTTATTCTTCGTTGCATACAATTATTTCAGAGATAGAACCATTTTTTGTTCGTTAATTATTCGAAATGACAATTGTTTTTTTTGTCAATTTTTTTGATTTATAAAAAAAACCGTAAATTCAAAAAAAATACTTGTTTAATATTTTTGGTTAACCAATTTTTTTTAAATTGCTTCGGTTAAGAAAACACCCACTCACACCCACTGTATCTTTCTGCATTATTATCTGTATACTTAACAAAATTTATTTGAAGTTTATATATCTACTGGTTCTCGAGTTATTGACTACGAAAAAAACTCCCATTACGAATATACGCATACACGCACGCACAGATATTTCACTAAAAATCTTTTATTTAGGCTCTAGAAACCTTGAAACGTGGCGCGTCGGGAAGTATCAAAATTTTCAATTCCACAAATCGGACCTATTACAACAACTTCCTATAGGAAGTTAAAAACCGTTGCGGACAAACATTATTTTAGTCCTTTTTTGGAACGATTGGTCATTTTTATTTTCGCGCTTTGGTCATGCAATTTTTTTTAAGTGGCAACCGTTTAAGCATGTGGAGTTCAGTTTGGTGCGAGTGAGGTCACCACAAACTGATTTTTAATTTGTAAGACACCAACCAGTGGGAATAAAAATACGAAACTGGTATTTTTGTTTGCAAATTATCTTATCTTTAATAGAATGGTATTTTTTTTTTTTTTTTTTTTTTTAAACGTCGGGTACAGAATTTCTCCACAGAAATTTTATTTTGAGTTGCAAACTTAAAAATTGTTCAAATCGTCAGGGTAATGCAATAAAAAATGTTTGAAGTTTTGAAATTAATTTTTTGGGGGAACGGATTTTTGAACCAAACCGGGATAAGAGCACTAAACTAGCATAAAATGAGCCCTAAATTACCACATCATTAGATTTTTAAAATTTTGTTTGGTTTAGAAAGTCTCCAAAAATTTCAACTTTGCGACTCAATTTAGGGGGTAAGGGGTGGAGATACTAATTTGGAGTTTTCGCTAACTTAGGAGCCCAAAAAGAGCCCTAAATTCCCTCATCATAAGTTTTTTGAAATTATGAACCTAAAGGTGTGGTGTTTCCAGCTTGACGTCAAGCTGGGAACACTACAAGTTTGAGGGGGAAGAGATTTTTGAACCAAGTCGGGATTAGAGCACAAAAAGAGCCCTAAATTTCTACATCATTAGAATTTCGAAATTCGACTGTGGTGTTTCCAGCTTTACGGACCTCATTAAATTGAGTGTATCATCAAAAACAAAACATTTACAAGTAAATCATTTTTTGTCTGATTTTTTGACACATTAAATTAAAATCACAAAGGTGAAGATAACAACTAACCTTAGTCAGCTATGAATTTATAAATAATTTAGCTTACAACCTGAACATGATATCGATGACCAAAATGTTTACCAGCGAAATAATAAATCATTGATAAACACCGCACCAATTACAAAATGTCATAAAGCTATCCAATTTATGTCACAAAGTCGTCACATTTTAACTCTATACCACCATCAGCAACACTATACTCACAACTGAGCGCTGCTCTGCTCCGCGCCGCCGCCGCCGCCGCCCGTGCCGTGGCCACCACCCGCCGCACCACATCGCGCTATATTATCCATCAATTTCAATTATACAAAATTCAGTAAAACCCTTTGCTGGTGCTGGATGGTGTGTGAGATGTGCGCGATGGATGGATGCATCGCATATAATTAAATTTCCATACTCTTAACATGTCCTATTCAATTTTAATTGAACGCAATTTTTCATCTGAACATTTGAATAAAGTGATGCAAAAGCCATACATATACATATTCTCATATATTTGTAGTTTGCAGTCTTTACTATGTGCCTATATTAAGCTCTCACAAAACAGTCATTAAAAACAGCCTTAAAGATAGCTTCGACATCACAAAGTTCGTGAATATAGAATCAGCAGCATTTCTGCATAGCTATATGCATCTGTATATGCAGGAAATATGCATGCAGCAGCACATCGTCAGTAGAATATAAATACATAAACATGCATTGCATATATCTGCATCAAAAAACATCAGCATCAATCTAAGGCTAACCTGTCATCAGCATAAACAGCATCAGCGCATTTCAGCAACATCACATTATCCTTGTGATATCCTGCTATTGCACTCGATGCACTTTTATGTATATAAAAATAAATGTCCCTGTCCATACAAACATACCTTGGTATATGCATTGTATCGTATGTATGTGTGTTTATGTGTATGTTGAATGTGAAAGGAAATCTAATACGTCACACTTTTGTGCGAGTGTATGGCATAAGGATACAAGTTTGTTTTCCGGTTCAAGAAAAATCATAATGAAAATGAAAATAAAAATAAAATTTGAACAGAAAATAATAATAAAAAAAAGAGTATAAACATAAAACGGAACTTCTGCCATAACAGTTCGTCCGGACTTCACAGGGTGTTTTCAAGTCTTAACTCAACCAATGCCAAATGATGACAACTCACAATCAGAAAAGTTTAAGGGTATTAAACAGAACCTCTTTATTGATTTAAGAACTTCAAAATCCTTTAAGAAATTTCACTGACCTTCTATCCACTTCAAGTCTAGGGATTGATTCCAGGATCTTGGACATCTGAAATGGCCTTAATTTTTTTCTACATACCTCGCCCTAAAAGAATTCTTAGTAACCTCTTTATGCCAAAGACACAGTTTTAAAGTAGATGTCATTGCATATTGCTTTTAATTCCTGAATATTGTATTGACTAGGACAGAAATATGGTGGTAAGGTACTCCACATTCGCGTAGTACGGCTAAACAACGAATCTTTATCCCTGACAATACGACCAAATGAACTCAAATGTATATTGTTGTTCAGTTGCAGAAGCACACCCCAGAAATGGTAATTTTAATCAAGTTTTGGAAATACATGTGTAAATCTTAGAGCTAACAACTGGACCAAAAGGGAAGAAAAACTTCTTGCATAGTTTCAGAAAATTTAAACATCTTGCGTCATTTTTGGAGACACTGCGTATTTTATCATGATCCAAAAAATGTGGTGATACGCATACCAAGAAATTCAATTTTTTTCAGTGTCCTTGATGCAAGTACCACTCATAGATGATGGCAAGGGGAAGTATATCCCGCTTTAACGATACTATACAACATTGAGTTCTTACTCCCCATATAAAACGACTATCTAGGTCAAAATTTTATGGATTTATCATGCACTGTCGTTGAATTTCTACAACCAAAGAGCAGGGTTACAAATCTAGAAACGATTTCGAAAAGCTGAGGGTAATAAAAGTTGACATATTTAAAGTTTCAGAATGGAGATAATTTCTGAAAATGATAAAGAGTGTATGAGACAGGACGGAACCCTGTGGCACACCATCATTCATTTTGTTGTTGTCTGACTTAAACCCATCTGAAATTATTTTTGTATTTAATTATCCAAAAGGTAATTTCTAATCCAACAAAGAAGGGATTCATCTTAACCAATGGTACGAATTTTCGATAAGAGAGCTTGATGCCAATCTCCATAAAACACTTCTTGAATATCAAGCCAATAACATTACTTCCTCAAAACGATGTAAAGATTTGTTTCATTGTTTGGTGCGAAGCAGTGGACCTATTGCTATGAATGCCGTGCTGCTGGTCATAAAGAAGCCTTTGATCTTCGTGATATTTTTTAACTTCCCAAAGGAAGTTTTTGTAATGGGTCCGATTTGTCAAATTGAAAATTTTGACATTTCTCGACGTTTCAAGGTCCCTAGATTTTTAGAAAGATGTCTATGCGTTCGTGTGTACGTACATTCGTACGTCCGTACGTCTGTACGTTCGCGACGTTTTTTTCGTCTTCCATAGCTCAAGAACCAGAAGAGATATCAACTTCAAATAAATTTTGTTATACAGATAATAAGTCAGAAAGATGCAGAAAGGGCTCTTAAGAAAATTGCGTAGGTGGTTTTTTTACCATAGCAGTTTAAAAAAAAGGTGAAAATGTTTGTTAAACCTAAATATCTCATGAACCAATAACGCCAGAGACTTGAATTAAATTTTGTATTATATATTGTAACATGATACAAAACAAATATATTTTTTGAAAAAAATCCAATTAACGGTTTTTTTTATAAATCGAAAAAACTGAAAAAACAATTGTCACCTCGAAAATTTTACGACTAAATATGATTTCATCTCCAAAACAATTTTGTGCAACGAAGAATAATGTTTTTGACATCTGATAACACTTTGAGAAAAATCTAGTTGACAGTTTTTTTATAAAAAATAAAAACCTAAAAAAACATTACTCAAAGTTGGTAAACATTGAATTTCGACTCAAATATCTTTTCAAAAACTTAAGATAATGGCTTCAAACTTATTTTATCTTATAGGTTAGGTTAGGTTAGGTTGAGGGGCTGACAGTTGATGTCTTTACCGTCACACTTAGATCAACACAGATCCATTGTGATACCCATGAGTATTGCTACTCAAGCTAATAAGAAAAACCTATGTGTTCAGTGAGTCAAGCCATTTAGAGGCTTTGACGAAGTTCAGAATGTTAGTACCTGGCGTACTAGATAGTTCTTTTAAATCCCCGAAGAAATAGTTGCCAAGCAGTTTCTTCCTTTGATGGGAGAGTGCGGGACAGTGACACAGAAAGTGCGAAGTAGCTTCATGCACCTCCTCGTCACCGCATCCTCTGCATAGATCATCTGAACTGATTCTCATCTTTTTCATATGAAAACCTAACAGATTATGTCCGCTGATTATGCTTACAAGAGATCGAAGTGATCCCTTTTGTAGCTGCATAATTCTTTCCGTTCTTTGTTTGTTAAAACAGGGCCAGATCTTTCTTGTAGTGCCGCAGGTGTCAAGAAGGTTCCACCTTTCATCGGCCTTAATTGTTATTCTTTTTGAGATTTCCTGTTTTAAATAACAGGTAGGGATGCTAACTAGCTGAGCTTGGTTTACGTCAAGCATTGACCCTAATCTTGCTAATTCATCGCTTTCTCGTTGTCTACTATATCGCTGTGGCCTGGGACCCAGCAGAGTCTAATGTTGTGCTGTGCGCCAAGAACCTAAAGCTCTTCGCGGCAGCATGAAACAAGCTTCGATTTTACCTCAGTTGCAGTAATCGCTTTTATTGCCGCTTGGCTATCAATGTAAAAGGTGATATCAGCTCATGGTATCGCCATCATTGATACCTTTTTAGCAGCTGTTGTCACTGCCAGGACCTCCGCTTGGAAGACGCTGCTGTGGTTTGGAAGCCTAAGCGAGTCGGTCGGTTGAGAGATTCTATTTAATCTTATAAGAAATATTGTTTTCAACACTCGGAAAAATTTTGAAAAAAATCTAATTGACAGTTTTTTTTACAAAAAATAAAAAAACGAGAAAAAAATTTAACAAAAGTTGATAAAAAATTATTTTCGACTCAAATATATTTCAAAAATTTGAGATAATGGCTTCTAACTAATTTTAACTTATAAGAAATATTGTATTTAACATTAAAAAAAATTTTGAGAAAAATGGAATTGACAGTTTTTTACAAAAAATAAAAACCTAAAAAAAAATGTATAAAAGTTGGTAAAAATTGTTTTTCGACGTAAATATCTTTTCAAAAATTTGAGACATTGACTTCAAACTAATTTTATCTTATAAGAAATATTGTTTTCAACATTCGATAAAATTTTGAGAAAAATCGAATAGACAGTTTTTGTACAAAAAATAAAAACATAAAAAAAACAATACTAAAACTTGGTAAAAATTTACTTTCGACTCAAATAGCTTTTCAAAAATTACAAATATTGGCTTCAAACTTATTTTATTTCACAGAAAATATTGTTTTCGAAATTGATTAATTTTTTTATAAAAATCCAACAGTTCGTTTTTTCATAAAAAAATAAGATCTACAAAAAATAGTACGCAAATTTGATAAAAACTGATACATATACACAAACTTTTAAGCAAGACAAATCGACAGACGGGATGGGAAGTTGTCAGTGTGGGTCGCATCCCAGCCTCTTTTTTAAATTGATAATTAAACAGCGTTTCCATAACCCTGGAAAAAATGGTAAATAAGTACAATCGGACTTTAACTAGATAGAGAGGATGGTTCGACTTCTTGGGTTTGAGCTGGACAACACCGTTTTTCATCTACTAGAAACGAGACCTGAAGACTGGAAAAGATGGTATAACTTACATAGTGGTTTTGCCTTGAAGAACAATATAAAGTTACCATCTGGGCCAGCAGGTTTGCGTGTGTTGAGATCTTTTGAGACTATAGCTACAGCACGAATGCGAATGAAGATTGGTCCCATTAAATCATTTACGATTTAAATTACACGCGTAGCACTCTCTGGTAGTATTGAACTGTCAAACTACCTAGCAATAAAATAAATAAATAAATTGGGTGACGCAACAGTCCGTTGAGCAATAGGGCCTAGTGACTTTCAACTCTTAACCATCCCTGTGTGCGAGTACTGTTTTCAGAGATGGAAGGGACCTACAGTTTTAAGACGAAACTGTACGGCAAGTTTGAGAAAGCTTTCCATGACAAAAAGTACTCTTGGAGAATTTGTCAATTTCTCGCAAGAGGCAGTACCCGTGAAAAAAACTTTAGATGGCATAGGCAGGGATCGAAGCCAAGACCTCTAGCACGACAGTCCTACGCACTAACCATCACGCCACGGGTACTACTAGCAATAAGCTTTCTCTAAAATGGAGTGTGAATGATAAGAAGCGCAGAAACCGAGGAAGAGGGAGAATTCTTCTGACCTTGGAAAAAATTCATCATCCGTCCCCAGGATTTCAAAGAGGTTCTGATATACTCCAAGTTTTTATAGAAGCAAAGAAAAACTAAAAAAGAGTAGTTAACTAGATTGAACCATGAGGAACCCCTTGAGTAAACACTTGGTGCCTTTCATGATGTGTATACTGCAAGCCTTATTTTAAAAAAATAAATAAATTAGGTGGCGCAACAGTCCGTTAAAAACAAAGGCCTAGTGACTTTCAACTCTCAACCATTCCTGTGCTCGAGTACCGTTGTCAGGGATGGAGCGGACCTACAGTTTTAAGCCAAATTTGAACGGCTTATTTGAGAAAACATTTTCATGGAAATAAGTATTCTTGGAGAATTTGTGAATTCCACGCAGTACCCATTACAAAAACTTTACATGGCAAATTAAGGGAACCCAAGACCTCAGCATAACAGTCATACGCACTATCCATCACGTAACGGTTATTAAGCGCTGTTCGAAATATCCTTGTGTAGAATTTGGACCGACCCCTAACATTTCAAGAGGTTTATTTACAAACACCCTGTCTAGTTAAACAGTTTAGAGGTGCAGATAAAAATACGAAACAACAGTGTAGCTAACACAAAAATCTACCTCAAAAATTTTTCTTCATAAATACAAAAGGAGCTCTGCCATGCCGCTCCGAGCCGCATCAACAGAACCATACTCTTGGGGGTACCTCTGCAAGAAACACAGTCTATACACTCTCTGATATGAGTATTTTCGAGTTCAGAATTTATACATTTTTTTCAAGACAAGAAAACCGTTTTTATGCCAGAGTGGTGCCAAGAGAACACAGGCCAGTTTAAGGTTGGATGAGAAATAGAAAGAAGGTTATATCGAGTCGTTTTTCCTCAGATACATGTTCCTATATGTACATATATAGAGGAGGCGAGGTCAGGCAGGACTTATTTTTCCAATTCACGGCATCTATGATGTTCGAGGTGGTCGTTTTTTGGTGCGCTATAGTTTGTTCATTCTTGTATAGAGCCACATATATACCTAGATGGAGCTGCTGTCAGAGCAGAGAAAAGTTTTAAGTTTTTTTGGTCTTATTTTGTTTTGCTTGTTTGTTGAGTTGGTATCCCCGCCTTTTTCAATGGATATAATTACGGTCTATATTTGCATAGGTAATCATAATTTTTTTTTCCTTAGGATTCCTCTTTTATATTCACAACAACAAGTTGTTGTTGTGATTATATTTATACAGCTGGAAAAAAAGAAGAAAACAAGAAGAATAAAGAGCATTATATGGACGAAAAAATTTAGCATTAAAAGGAAGGTCAAGTGGAACAGGTGATGAAAAAGTTAACCCCAACAATATCTATCTAGACCTCTATACACAACACCTGAAGCAGCAGATTAATAATTTTTCTGGAGGACATATTTCTCTGCATTTATGTTTTTTTTTTTTTTTTTTGGTAAAAAGAGCTTAGATTTTTTAAACAAGTAGATGGAAAATTTTGTTTTACAAGAAGTTCAGAACATTTAAGGATGGAAGTTATGAGTGCTGAGTTTTTTTTTTTTTTTTGTTTGAATACTCATTTTGACCCTTTTTGTATCGTTTGTTTTTAACAAAAGAAAAATGTCAATTTTTCATTTACTAAATTAACAATCAAACACTGTTTAATGTCGAAGTCACTTAAAATATGCTTACTTAACAGTTTATAGGTATTTACTGATTATAAAATTGGTAATGTTGAATTTAAGCTTTTCTGGCATTAGGAGCTGTATTAACTATTCGAAGTACTTTTATTTGTTCTAAATAAAGTAGCGACGAACTATTTGTTATAAATTTAAAAGTCATTCTAGTCTCTATAGTTTTATAAAGCTCCTTAATATACCAACGAAATAGTAGTTTAATTGATTATTTCACCACGCTATTTTTTGAATCAGGTTTTTGGCCTTCCAAAAGTTCATAAGATTCACAATTAGAATGCAAAAATAGTTATAAGCCCGAACTTGTAATAGATGGAAGTGTAAACGTCAAATCGTTCAATGAGAAGTATTGTAAAAATAGAAACAAAATAGCTGAACGCTTTCATTTCTTCTTAACTTTTCACAGTTACCACATTCTTATCAAAAAATGACATTTAAATTTCTGATAAGCTCAAATAGATTCTAGCTTTAAAATTTTATTTAATAGAATTTTAAATTCAACTTACGTCAAAATTGTTTATGGGATTTGATTATGTAAGTAAAAACTCCGATTTAGTGAAAGAAAGACCGTGACATTTTGCAGTTTTTTTTGCAAGTTTTCTGTAATGTTTGTGAAATTTCTCACTGATTTCTGTTCTATTTCCTGAACTCTTTCCCAAAAAAGTTATTGACTTAAACGACTAATGAGGAGTGAGAAGCGACTTTATAGCATCAATATTTAGTTTTTTAAATTTATATTGCACAACCAGTTGGTAAAACACAAACTTAAATGTCAAAATATTTGATACATACAATTTGTATTCAATTCAATTCTACGATTACGAAATTAAAAACAGTGTATAAATATGCAGATGAAAAATGGATCAGTTTCTCGTTCTTATTTATTCTAACTTAACAGGGAAAACTATTTGACAGCTAACCCTGGTGAAGCTACAATACTCCTTGAATTCATTTATTAACTTCCCATAGGAAGTTATTGTAATGGGCCCGATTTGTCGAATTGAAAATTTTGACATTTCTCGACGTTTCAAGGTCCCTAGAGTCGAAATAAAAGAATTTTAGAAAGATGTCTGTGCTTGCGTGTGTACGTACGTCCGTACGTTCGCGACGTTTTTTTCGTCGTCCATAGCTCAAGAACCAGAAAGATATCGACTTCAAATAAATTTTGTTATACAGATAATAAGGCAGAAAGATGCAGAAAGAGCTCTCAAGAAAATTGCGTGGGTTGTTTTTTTACCATAGCAGTTTAAAAAAAAGGTGAACATTTTGGTTAACCCTAAATATCTCATGAACCAATGGCGCTAGAGACTTGAATTAAATTTTATATTATATATTGTAACGTGCTACAAAACAAGTATGTTTTTGGAAAAAACTTCAATTAACGGTTTTTTTATAAATCAAAAAAACTGAAAACAAAATGTGTCACCTCGAAAATTTTACAACTAAAATATGATTTCATCTCCAAAACAATTTTTTGCAACGAAGAATAATGTTTTTGACATCTGATAAAATTTTGAGAAAAATCTAATTGACAGTTTTTTTATAAAAAATAAAAACCTAAAAAAAACATTACTCAAAGTTGGTAAAAATTGAATTTCGACTCAAATATCTTTTCAAGACTTTGAGATAATGGCTTCTAATTAATTTTGACTTATAAAAAATATTGTATTTAACATTAAGAAAAATTTTGAGAAAAATCGAATTGCAAGTTTTTTTTTACAAAAAATAAAAACCTAAAAAAAAATGTATAAAAGTTGGTAAAAATTGTTTTTCGACGTAAATATCTTTTCAAAAATTTGAGACATTGGTTTCAAACTAATATTATCTTATCAGAAATATTGTTTTCAACATTCGATAAAATTTTGTGAAAAATCGAATTGACAGTTTTTTTACAAAAAATAAAAAACCTAAAAAAAAACAATACTAAAACTTGGTAAAAATTTACTTTCCACTCAAATAGCTTTTCAAAAATTAAAAATATTGGCTTCAAACTTATTTTAATTCACAGAAAATATTTTTTTATAAAAATCCAACAGTCCGTTTTTTCATAAAAAAATAAAATCTACAACAAATAGTACGCAAATTTGGTAAAAATTGATGCATATAGACAAACTTTTAAGCAAGACAAATCGACAGACGGGATGGGAAGTTATCAGTGTGGGTCGCATCCCAGCTTCTTTTTTTGTTTTTCATTCCGTAAAAGAATTTTCAGTACAAATTTGTGTGAAAATAAATCACAATTTTGGAAAAAATACTTGACAACTCATTGTCATAACAATTTCTTTATGAAATTAAAAAATGACAATTGTCGGGTATTTTTGTAAAATTCCACAGAATTGTCAAATTGTTTATGGAACAGATTTTGACAATTATCAGGTTGTAAATTAACAAATTTTCACCTTTCGTAATTGTCAGTATTTAAGAAATAAGCCCCTTATCAAATGTGATCAAGGCTGTCAAAGTACTTCTAATATAGTAAAAGAGCGTTTATAATTTTACTTAAATATTGTAATTATTAACCAGTTGCAAATACAAAAACCATAGATCAACTTTCAAACATTTCTGCTGATTTCTTTGAATGAGTTTCTCTGCTGAAACTTTGTACGCCAAAAGCTCAGAGTGGTCTTATGTCTTCAATAATGGAATACAAATTCGTAATTTTACATGTTGTCAAAAACGTAGTAAAGAATTCAAAAATAAACTAAATTGACAATTTTTACAAGAAACACTAATTTGTATTATTATCGTATTTTGAACTGCAAATGCAAACATTCATCTGCAAATATCAAAAATAGAGTAAAGCTGGGTTTGGAAGGTTTGGTAAACCGAAAATTCTAAATTTATAGTACTAAATACGAAATGTCATATGTGCTTAATTTTCTCGAAGAACTGCATTCTTAAAAGTTAATCCACAATATTTGCATCACTCTACCAGTTGGCTCAACTATCAAACTTTTTCAGATGCTTCTAAAAGATTGAAAAGTATGTTATAATTAAATTTCCATGTTATTAAACGCGAATTTGTCAAAATCTAACCTTGAACGGGTCTGATTTATCAAATTCCAAAGTTGACTTCAACTTTCCAAAAACATCATTAGTTCTGTTGGTTCATTTCTTCAAACTTATCATTCGAATTTTATTTTCAACTTCTATTTAAAAATAAAATAAAACTAGGGCCTAGTGACTTACAACTCTCAACGAACGACTAATATGAGAAAGCACTTTTCATGGCAAGAATTACTCTTGGACGATTTGTAAATTCCTCGCAAGACACAGGCAGGGATTAAACGCAAGACCTTTCGTATGACATTCCTATGCACTAACCATCACGCCATGAGATCTACAAACCCAGTTAAATACAAATTGTAAAAATTTAAGAATTTTGACAGAAGAATCAAAGTTCTAGCTTCTATGATGTTTGACATATAAAACACTCTTATCAAGACTTCTTTGACGTCTTCTGCTTCATATTTAAAAGAGCAACATAAAATGATATAACACTATATTTTTTTAATTGGTCACTTTTCAAAAAAGTCTTATAATAATACCACGTTTTGAATCATTTTAATAAAATATACATACATACATACATTATGTACATATGTAATTTCGGATCATACGTCTTTAGTTGAAATCAAGACTCTAAAAATCCCTCAGAAACTATAGCAGACCCATAACAAATGTATTTTGTTGTCAGTTTTGTTGCTGTTGCACACACTTATGCATATTTTTATGTAAGCGTAGTTTTGAATAATTTACAAACATTCCTAATGTTAACTATTACGTGAGATTTCTGACCAATTTTGAAAAAATTAAAAATTAATCTCAATAATGTAAATACTGTCAAATTTTTCATAGCAAATGTGAGATATGTTTGTATTATTTTCAAAAGCTACCTGTCAAATAGTTAAACAGTTAAAAAATAGAAATTACTCATAAAGAATTTACGTACGTATCTATGCTCAACCAAATTGAAATAATATTTCTCTTAACATCTTTAATATCACTTGGGATCCATCCGCATGATGTGAATCAAAAGTCCATTTATGTATATAGAATTCAATGTAATCCTCCATTGGAATTTAATGCTTTAATCTCCTTTATATCCCATCTAAGTTATTCAAGCTTAAGAGCAATTCTCCTGCTGACTATGTACGACTATATCCGCTTTCATATCAATAATTCACTGCATTGCACCAATTAATTATTCATCGTTTATAGCTGGAAATGTCATGCAGACTTTGAAAGAAAATAATTTCTCATTTTGAAATCAACTGCATTTCCGGAAACCACAACATCATCACCATTCTCGTAGTTATTCTTCATTTTCATTCTTATTCCTTGCTCCAGAAAAGGGACGACGACATTAAAACTTAAACACGTCTTTTTCATTCATACACTTCATGCATATTCTTGATAGTTTTTCTTTGCGTTATTTTTGCTCCTTTTTTGTTTGTCAAAAAAACTTTTCTACTCTCTCTTGAAATTTTTGAAAAGAACTTAAGCGTGTAAGACTATAAATTATATAAATCCTCGCGTCTGCTGCGAATTGTATACTTTAAACTTTCCACATCCAAACAATATATTGCAGTTTTTGTGTTAAGGTTGGCTTCCTACTCGTATACTCGTAGGTACATACAAAAGCCCCTGCCGCCAGGATTCCTTATCCTTACCATGTTTATATTCTGTTCCAAACGCGCTATTAATTTCAATTTGCATAAATTTAAAATAAAAATACAAGACCGACAAGGACTATACTACACACCTACCTAAACTCCACCTGCTACCGCAGCCGCTCGCCGTTGCTTTGTGTGGTTTGTGATAAGGACGCATACGGGGAGAAGTGACAGTGGTCAAAGGGGGCAAAAATGTCCTTTCTTCACAAATACTGGGTTGAAAGTGGTTGAACATTTACGCGAACATTTTAAATATTTTTATAGGAAACGTACCGACACCGATGGTCAGTGTGAATAGCTACTATAGGTAGGTGTTCGACCTAACCGGCTTGGTTGATGGCAGCTTTGGTTTACTAGCAGCAAACTTTGTATCCTGTGAGTCTGCACAGGTGTTTCCGAATTTTTTTCCATTTACATGCGTTTTCCATGTAGTGAATGGGAGGTAAGTGTAGGTATACGACATTTTTTATAGGCAGATACTTAATTTTTTACAGGGTGTTATAAACAGTTTTTAATTAAGCTAACTTATTTATTTATTTAAATCAGCTATTTTTTCAGGTTTCTTTAGGAATATCAAAGTTGATAAGAGACAGAAGGTGCACAGAGTCAATTTGTCCATTTAATATATTTATAAAAATAAATAAGAAATTATGCTCTCAAGGCTCGGCATGTCAATAAGTTTAAGTCTGTGCTAATAAGATGGAAATTATCATAGGAATAAGGCCATCTTAACCCCCTCAGCGGAAATTTCATAGTTCTACATTTACCAACGTTAAGAAGCAGACATTTACGAACACACCAATCGAAAACGCTTAGTTGTTGATCTGATCTGATCTGATCTGACGTAGCGCTCTTAACGTTGAGGCCACTGACTTCGAATTTCGGTAGTAAATTTTTATAATTTCGACTCGTTGTTGGCTCGTATATCTTTCCATCATGAAATGGCAAACCTTACTGAAGAGAATAGTCAAAAGAGCGGCAAGAGAAAATGGCGTCGTATGCTGTCCCTGTCGTTCTACTTTCGTAGCGTCCCTGTTGAAAACCCCTGTATATGTATGTATACTCGTTAGATTAATGAAAATAAAGCCTGCCAAGGAACCATGGATTTTAAAGTGAAAACTTCATTTTGACTTATTTATATATATTAAAGTGAATAAATTACTATTATTTTTGACCAAACATAATAAATCTATACCGTTAAAAAAGCTATGGAGATAACAAAAGTCTAATAGTTTAGCCAATAACAAAAGAGTTTATCAACAAACTTGAATATACCATTTAAATCACAAAATCGCATTTCAAAAAATAAATTACCTGAAGTAAAGTAAAGTGTAAAGTAGGTGGCACAACAATCTGTTGAAAACTAGGGCCTAGTGACTAACAACTCTCAACCATTCCTGTATGCGAGGAATGTTGTCAGGGATGGAGGGAACCTATAGTTTTGAACCGAATCCGAACGGCTAATTTGAGAAATCACTTTTCATGACAAAAATTATTCTTGGAAGATTTGTCAATTCCTCGCAAGAAGCAGTACCCATGTAGATAGCACAGGCAGGGATACACCCACGAACTCCGGTATGACAAACACTAACCATCACGCCACGGGTACTAATGACAGAATAATAGCTTTAAAACTCACCAGGTATAAACAAGGACATTTTTTATCTCATCACTAGAGTAAATTGTTTAAGATCTTTCGACGTTATTTTCGTTGAATTGAAAAGTTTCAATACTAAGAATAAGCTGAATAAAAAAATAGAAACCTAAAAAGAGGTTGGAATGCGATCCACACTGATAACTTCCCATCCCGTCTGTCGATTTGTCTTGTTTAAAAGTTTGTAGATATTCGTGTTTTGCTAAAAAAGTTGTCAGTTGAATTATTCTCAAAAATTTCAAAGTTACCAACAATATTTTGCACTATATGCAAATAGTTTTATTTCAAACTAGCGGACCCGACAGACTTCGTCCTGTCATAAAGATTTGTAAAGTGGCAGTTATTGCTCCTACGTATTTTATAGTCGTGGCTAAACATTCTCGTGAACAGAACCGTCACCCTGGTGATAGGGCGTTGTGAAAACAAAATAATTAAAAGAAACATATATGTATGTACATATAACAATTTAAAAGTAAGTAATCGCTTTATTGTTAATAATGTGAATCATAATTAGTAACAGAAATTTTAGTGCTTTGTGATATACGATGTTTTTTGTTCCATTACTTGGAGCATAGACAAACAAATCTGATGATTTTCCAACACGAGAACAGGCAACATATAATTGATCATGTGAGAAACATGGATTTTCTAGATTAATACCACAAACATTTATAATGATTGTCCCTGGGACTTGTTTATGGTCATAGCAAAATCAAGCCGCACTGGAAACTGTAGTCGTTTAAACTCAAATGGCACATCAGTCGGAATCATTGCGATGCGCGGTATAAGAACATCTTCTCCTTTATACTTTCCTTTGCGTATAGTTGCTTCGCTATATCTTATCGCTAACCGTGTACCGTTGCAAAGACGCGGTTGGTTGATATTTCGCAACACTATTACTATTGATCCAATCTTTTAAAGATTGTAAGGTGGCAATCCTTGCAAATCCAGCGAGTTTAAAAATTCCGGTGGATAATTGACTACTTGGTTAGTAGCCGAATCAACTGATTTACATATCCTCGATTCGCCTGTAATTTGTTCTTGAATTTTGAAATTCAATTCATTTACATTAATGTTTTTTGCAGCCAGTATATCTCGTTCGCTCAACCAATCATGGTTTCTGTAATTTTGAGAAACATTTGGAAACACCTTCTAAATAAGTTCGTCTTTTAATTGCCTTATACGTTGTAATTGATCATTTCGACGATGTAAAACAATATCACGGGATTCCAAGTTTTCTCAAACTACAACGATAACAACTTCATCAATAGTTGGTACATTTTAACGTCTTGCATGTTGACCTGCAGGTGATTTGACAGCTCTGATTACAATTTTCTGATTATCAGATGGCATCAGATCCAGTGCAGTTTTGAACAATATAATCAATTGATTGTGTTCATGAAATAAAGTTTGTAATTGTTCTTCAATAGACCTTTTTACTAAATTGGTATTTGCACAACGCATATCAATTTCTTGTGGTGAATTGCCCATAAAATACATTTGCAGGAATTGGCTGTCGCTATCTGACACTGATAACGGTGAACCTGCTCTGTGATATATTTGCCCTTGTATCTGTTAATTAAAAAAAAATATTATTTTTGTACCAAACACTATAAAATAAAATAAATAAGCAATGGGGTATAAATTTATGGATTGTCAGTGATCAAACTTAAATCAATTTGATCTTAAAAATTACATATATATTTAGTTGTAACTAATATCTATCAATAAACATCTTAAATTAGGTGATATAAAATTTTGTTCGCTAAAATAATTATGAATAACTGCTATAATACATACGAGTACCTTGAAAGTTAGCATGAAGTTTTCCCGAACTACATTTGTTGCCCCAAATGAAGTCATTTGAAAGCAATTTTTATAGTGTTGGATAAGTGTCAAAAAGTGTATGGAATCTGTTCCTATTCCTGAAACCAATAAGTACAATGGCTCTGGTGGTGGATCCAATGGTATCAATTTCACTTTACCATTTGCGCAATACAATCCATTAGCTTCGTTTTTGTATTTCAATGTCTTACAGTGTGAGCAAACCGAGTTTATAGAACCAATAACAACACATTGGTAGCTTCTGTAGTCAATTGACACATCGTAACTGAAAGCAGCTCGATTCAAACTTGAGCGATCATTAGTTGAATGTCGCGCTCGCGCTTCACGCGTTTGTGATATCCGAATTCTTTCACGTTCAATTTGGTCTTCACGTTCTTGTGCAGTACGATTAGTTTGGTAATTAGCTTGTTTTGTAGCAGTTCGGGTTCTTCTACCTAAATTGCTTCGTCTTATAGGAGGCATATCAAATATAAATTATTTTGTCACTAAACACTAACTAAACAAACACTAACACTAACACTCTGCACAAAACACGATATATGGATTTGTTTCAGCCGTTTATCAGTTGACAGAAGCAAACTCAGTAGATAAGGTAACAGAAAATCCAAGAAAAACAACAGCAAATCGACATCTACACTTTTTTCTTCTTTTTTTCTTTTTTTTTTTAATTTGATATGACTTGAAATCAAATTCTTTAAGCCGACTACGTTTTAGTTAGAAAAAATTTGTATGGGAAAAAGAAAAGGGCTGTTTTTATGGTTTTTTCGGCAATTATTGGAATTTTTCTCGCCGTAAAAACCGTCCTTGAGCTTCAACGAACATTTTAAAAAATGAATTGGCCAAATTGGTCCAGGCGTTGTTGAGTTATGCGCTTACCAACACATTTTGCGATTCATTTTTATATATAAGATTTTTTTTTTTTTGTTATCGAGATTTTTAGTCGAAAACTAATTTTTACCAGTTTTAGTAGCATTTCTTAAAAGTTTTTATTTCTTATATAAACAAATACAAATTGGATGAATTAGAAATTGTTTAAAGTCAATATCTTCTAATATTCAGAAGGTATCGAGAACCTAACATCAATTTTTACCAATTTTGCGTTTCAATTTTTTATAAAAAAAAAACTATCAATTCGATTTTTCTCAAGATCTTAGTTAATGTTGAAAACAATATTTGTGATAAGACAAAATTAGTTTGAAGTCATAATCTTAAATTTTTGAAAATTTTCAATTTTTACGAACTTTGAATAATATTTTTGTATGTTTTTATTTTTTGTTAAAAAACTGTCCATTCGATTTTACTCAAAATTGGATCGAATATTAAAAACAATATTTCTTATAATATACAATTTTTTTGAAGCCACAATCTCAAAGCTTGGAAAAGATATTTGAGTCGAAAATCAATTTTTACCAACTTTTAGTAAATTTGTTAAGTTTTTTAATTTTTTGTAAAAAAAACTGTTAATTCAATTTTTCTCAAAATTTTACTAGATGCCATAAACGTTATTCTTCGTTGCACACAATTATGAAGTCGATATCTCTTCTGGTTCTTGAGCTATGGACGATGAAAACAACGTCGCGAACGTACGGACGTACGGACGTACGGACGTACGGACGTACAAACGTACGTACACACGCACGCACAGACATCTTTCTAAAAATCTTTTATTTCGACTCTAGGGACCTTGAAACGTCGAGAAATGTCAAAATTTTCAATTTGTCAAATCGGACCCATTACAATAACTTCCTATGGGAAGTTAATAAATTTTGTTATACAGATAATAAGGCAGAAAGATGCAGAAAGGGCTCTCAAGAAAATTGCGTGGGTGGTTTTTTTACCATAGCAGTTTAAAAAAAAGGTGAAAATTTTGGTTAACCCTAAATATCTCATGAACCAATGACGCTAGAGACTTGAGTTAAATTTTATGTATATATTGTAACGTGATACAAAATAATTATATTTTTGGAAAAAAATTCAATTAACGGTTTTTTTTATAAATTAAAAAAACTGAAAAAAAAATGTGTCACTTCGAAAATTTTACGACTAAAATATGATTTCATCTCCAAAACAATTTTGTGCAACGAAGAATAATGTTTTTGACATCTGATAGAATTTTGAGAAAAATCGAATTGACGGTTTTTTTACAAAAAATGAAAACCTAAAAAAAAAATAAAAAAAAGTTGGTAAAAATTGAGTTTTGACTCAAATATCTTTTCAAGACTTTGAGATATTGGCTTTAAACTACTTTTATCTTTCAAGAAATATTGTTTTCAACATTCAGTTAAATTTTGAAAAAAATAGAATTCACATTTTTATTACAAAAAATTAAAAACCGAAAAAAAAATAACAAAAGTTGGCAAAAATTGATTTTCGACTTAAATATCTTTTCAAAAATTTGAGATTATGGCTTCTAACTAATTTTAGCTTATAAGAAATATTGTTTTGAACATTAGGAAAAATTTTGAGAAAAATCGAATTGACAGTTTTTTTTACAAAAAATAAAAACCTAAACAAAAAAATTAATAAAAGTTGGTAAAAATTGATTTTCGGCTCAAATAGCTTTTCAAAAAATAAAAATATTGGCTTCAAACTTATTTTATTTCACAGAAAATATTGTTTTTTATATTCAATAATTTTTTTATAAAAATCCAACAGTCCGTTTTTTCATAAAAAAAATAAAACCTACAAAAAATAGAACGCAAATTTGGTAAGAATTGATACATTTAGACAAACTTTTAAGCAAGACAAATCGATAGACGGGATGGGAAGTTATCACTGTGGGTCACATCCCAGCCTCTTTTTTTATTTTGTTTAAATTTTGTAGCCTGTAGGTACGAGAAATTAGGGGAAATTGATTTTATGAATAATGCGTCACTAAAATTCAGTTGAAATCCTCAATATTCATAAACTATGATAACGAATATTTGTCCTATTTTTTAAGCAATTTAAAGTCGAGATCAATTAATCCTTAATCAAGCAGAAAGCATTCATATTTTTCAAGCACTTTTCATCAGAATTCTCTTATTTTTTTTAAATTATTTTAATTTACACTCTCATTTTAATGATGCACCCTGTTAGTTCTACTGACCAGCTCTTTTCCCAACCCCAAAATCCTCACCTCTCTTTTTATTTTATCAATGAACAAGAAGTTCCATGCATATACAACACAGACTTTGTTGTTTTGTTATTTTGCGGTGGAGGAACTATGAGTGCTTTAAGGACGAACTATGTATTTGCAGCAAGGATATGAAGTGAAAGAGCGCGATTGAAGGTGATTGTGCAGAATGCATGCATATTGGTCGTCTGTTTTTCGACGTTAGGACGACGACTAAGACTACAACTACGACAACGACATTATGGTATTAAAGCACGCTAAGTCCTAGAATCTCTAAACTCGTATAAAACATCAAACACAAGACTTCATTTTTATATTATAGTAGTTTTGTTTTGCTCGTAGGAAGGTAGGAAGGTAGGAAGTAGGTATAATGGACGCACTTTTGGTTTGATTGTTATTGCAGTTGCAATTAGGAGTGGAAGTCGCATTTAGTGAGTAGGACTCTCGAGAGAGAATAATATGGAAATGGCATGATGTGCATGATGTGCTTTGCTATGAATAGGGTTTCAGATTGGGATTGGAATATGGGGTAGTAGAAGTGGAAGTGTTTTTGTGACAGGCTGTCAAATGGCCATGGATAGGATATGGAGCAGGCACCGACGACGACGGCTGGGCTGAGCTGAGCTGAGCTGTGCTGGTGGCAGCGAAGTGCTTGTAAAATGTCGATCTATTTTTACGATGTCTGGGTATTAGAAGTATGTGAGCGAGGACATGCAAATGATGTTAATGATAATGATGATGATGATGATTCAGATTGCAGCAATTTGTTGAGGAATTCTGTTTGTTCTTGTTTTTCTTTTTCATTCCGCCATAGCTATAAATGATGGTGGTGCTTAATCGGAATGCTTTACTTGGGTATTATATAATTAAACGGAAAGTAGATATCATTAAATGAACATGGCTAATTGAAACTTTGTTGGAACTGATTAATTAAAAAGACAAATTATTCAAAACAAAAATACCTACGTAATGGAGCCGTTTTTCTTTAGGAATTTTGTGGAATTTAGTAATTTTTGTACGTCATCCTTCACTCTCTTTTTTTTAAGGACATTCCCTTTCTTTCTTTAAATCATCTTTCACCCACTTTTATTCATTTCATATGATACAAAGTCATTTCCTTTCTTAAGAACTTTTAACTATTTTTCAAGAATTCATTAAATCTTTTTCAAGCTATGGGCCATTTTCTCTTTGTTCTTAACACACTAATGCCCCAAAGCAAGGTCCACTCTCCAAAAACTCATGTCCTTTGCTTGTGCAAAAAATTACACTCTAAAATTAGAAACAAAAAAACAACAAGGACTAAAA